>VXBZ01009878.1:1494804-1577216 GCA_013399135.1 Heliornis fulica | reverse complement strand
AAAAGAAAAAAGAAAAAAGAGAAAAGAAAAAAGAGAAAAAAGCCTCCTGTAGAAGCATTCATTAGACTTCCCCTCCAGAAAGATTATCTTCACTATTGTTAATTTGAGTAGAAGCAGAGGAATACCAAATCAGCTTCGTGGCAGACAGGCTAGTATTTCTTTACCACTTCCCTGTACTAAAGAAAAAAAAAAAAAAGCAAACAGAACCAAAATAATTATCTTTCTTCTCTCACTTCATAAACATATAAGGTATAGTTTGGGTTGTTTCTTTTTTGAAATACCGCATTAGTTGGCAGAATTATGAAACACTAATAAGATGATTGATTTACTGCCTATATAATAAATGCCTACTGTTAATTTTGTTACAGTTATAGGAAAACATTACATTGACATAAAATGCTCACAATTTTAATAGTTCTTCTTTCAGCTCCATGTCATTGCACTCTGTTGACTTTTCCGTGTTTTTAACAACTTCACTCACAAAAGGTTTAGCGAAGTTCACCACTGCATTACAACACTGACAGAGACCAAGCTCATCTGCTTGTATTTGTTGTTTTGTATAAGGTACAGGTAAGGGTGTAAGCTGATTCATAATCATGGCTAAAGATAAACCCACTGAGTAGGCCTTCTTGTTCTGAAGTTTCAGAAGCACTGGGGGAAAGGGAAAAGAAAAAAAAAAAAGAGAACATTTTGAGACATTATCACTTACTAGTAGAGCAAAACGTGAAGAAAACCAATGTGACTACATAAGAAAGCTTTTAGTTTCAGGGAAGGAGACAGACTGATACCTAAAATAACACAAGAACATCCAGCAAGATATCAGCTAGTTTAATAGGCTGCAGTAAAGATGACCATGTATATAAGAATGACAAATATTAAAGCAGTCATGCATGTCAACATATTATTTCTTTCTCCATAATGCTGTGATGAGGACTGAAAAAAATCTGTCTTTCTAGACCTAGTTTCAGTAAAGTAATATTCATGTATCTGATTTGGAAAACTGATTTAATCTCACTTTATTGCTTGATGACTCCTGTGCTTAGCAAAAACGGGGTAGTGGCCAATCCTTTCTGCTGAGATCTGACCCCTATCTGAAGCAGCTCACAACTGCTCTATACTCCCCATCAGAACCAACAGAGGGGCTCCCAGACTGAGAAAGCAGCTCAAACTGCACTCCGAGCTGACTGACTGCAGATTGGCTTTCCAAAAAAACACATACTTCCAATTACCAGAATGCTTCTCTTATTAAATGCTAACATAATTTGTTAAGACATCACAGAGGCTTAATTTAAACTTGATACAGGACACTTGACTTCATTTCATGTATCAAAACATAACCTACTACTTGTTACCTGCTTACTGGGTGTCCAAACTGCAACATTTTCAGATTTTATGTAAACCAAAAGAATACTTCCCACCCAATAAAATATTTCAACCTGCTTCATTCTGAAATAGAAGTTTTATACTATGAAAATATGGAATTTTCTGTTTTAAAAGTTAAGTAGTAAAAAATTTCACAAATCCCTGTACTTATGTAACAACAGCATGAATGGTTTACACCTCTAAATACAACTGTCACAGGACTACATTCTTTTAAGTTATGAAAAACAGCCAAATGTTGCCTTTTCAATTGATGCTATTAAAACTGATCCCATCTAAAATATTTTCCAGCAGGCCAATATAAGCATGTAAATCATATCTTGTGTTATTTTGCTAAATATAATAGCCATATATCAGGACAGATATATTCTGAACCAATTCCAGCAAAAGCCGAACTAATTTGATAAATGAGACAACACATGAGAAAGTGCATCTTACCCGTCTGCAAAGGCTGCAGCAATAACATGACAGTTTGACACACTTGCTCTCCAGATGTCTGCTCAATCTGCTCAAGCAAACCCAAGACAAGTTCCTTTGGATTGCATAGCTACAGGAGGGGAACAATGCATATTTTATATCACCCATGGTCATAAGCTAAAAAATTCACCACAAGCAAACTCCAATACAGAAGTTCCTGAACATCAAGAAAGCAGACTGAACACCCAAGACAATCTTTAAGAAAACAAATAAGAAACAGTAACTACTTCCCTACAATTAATGTCTTCTGTAGAGTGTATATTTGTGTATACTTCCATATGAGCTGAAAGCACATAATAAATAACAACACTAAACTTGATCTCTATGGTCTATAAAATCCTCACAGTACCTTAGCACAGTAATCCTTAGGAGCGGAAAGAACTAGCTTTCCACAGATTAAAACGTTTTTCCCCTGCTACTCCATAAGAATCATCAGGGGCTTGTTGTCATACTCTATCTGCAGCAGACGAGAGGCGTCAGTGCTGTGGCTGCTCTGACAGGTGTCCCTGTTTTGCCCAGTTAATAATTTCACCAGATTTGTAAGAGGTTCGTTACCACTGAGAACACTAAGCCTGTGTCTACTTCAAAAGACACTGGCCCAAGAGTTTAAAAGTTACAGGAAATGAATCATAGGGAAAATTAGCACCTCTCCCTTCCCTATAATTTTTGTATTATAACCATTTATTTCAAAAACATACCTGTGCCAACTGATCTAGTATCTTCAGGCAGTGTTCTCGCTTATCATCTTCCTGTTTATACATGAAAATGCATCTAATGAGAGGAGAGATGAGATTCCAACCCATATTTTTGACGATAACCTAAAAAACCAAATTTTAAGATACAATTTTAAAATAGGCATTTTCTAAACTCAGAAAGATTGTATATATGAAGGACAAAAAAGACCTTCTTAACTCTATTATTCCAGAGCTGCTACCACTCAGACAGTGGCTGGTCCATCTTGGAGCCAGCTAGCATTGGCTCTGTTGGACATGGGGGAAGTTTCTAGCAGCTTCTCACAGAACCCATGCCTGTAGAGTGCCCCTGCCCTGCAAACCTTGCCACACAAACTGGTCTAGTATCAATGCTGTTTTGGTTACAAATGTAAAACACAGCACCATACAGACTGCCATGAAGAAAATCAGCTCCATGCCAGCCAGACTCAGTGCACCATCTGAAATCCTGTCCCTGCAAAAGAGGGACACAGACTCTTTTAGTTATGCTTTTGTCCTCTCTGCGCTCTTTGCTTAAGTCATTAAAACATGTTATTAATGGTTAAGATTATCGTGACTTGGTCTCTGTGAGCTACCTGAAGTTATACAATTTAATACAGCAACTTCTTAACTATTTAAGTGTACAGTCTTACTCCACAGTGAAAGTATCTTTCCCTTCTTTGTAAACAGTTTTATCTATTTAATAGTGTTTTAGTGCACAAACAACATGTAGGAATCTTACCTTATTCTTCTCATTTTTAATTACTTCTAACAATTGAGCTGCATATCCGTCTTCTAAACATTTCTGACCTGCTACCTGAAACAGATTAAAATCCTCTCCTTTGAAATCAGCTTCTTCCAGAATTTGCTAGAAAGAGAACATGCATGCTTAAAATCCACACATCAAAAAGGCAAATAAAAAATAAACTTAAATTCAAAAGTAAATGTAGCGTTACTGTAACTTTTCTTGTCTTTCACACATAAAATGCTACTAGAAGTTATTACAAAAGACAAAGTGGTATTTCAGAAGCACTAAGTCTAGATAGTTTTGTTCCTTTAGATAGGTCGTGTTGAGTACCCCAACACTTCTTTCTCCAAGAAGCAGAAGTTAACAAGCATCTTGGGATAAGCACCACTGAAAAGTAAATGAAGCATGGAGGCTAAACTTAGCTGCCCAATCAGGAATTCTGCTAGCAACTATCTTGGGTTTTGAGACCATTCTGATTTAAATTATAATACATGAAGAAAAAAGCATTCTACTTACACTTGTTACATTTATGGAAAGAGTACTACTTACACATCTTTGTATTATGGCTTGAAGTTCATCAACTGCCATTATAGTTTGACTCTCTTCTGGCATTGAGAACTATTATAAATCAAAGAGTAGTATTAAAACACATGAAGTAAAAACAGAGACTGAAAATAATCACTTTATGGGGAAATAAAAAGCCAGTAGAAGAATGAGAACAACCTAAACTTACAAATATTGTGAAAACCACGCAATTTAAGAAAACCCCACAATCATGTAAAATACATTTTTAAGAAGTATACACTATATTATCCTACTTCCCATATCTGCAGGAGTCATTATTAGATAAGAAACAACCTGCATTCTATGTATAGGGAGGCAATTTTTCAAGTAGTATTAGGGTCATCTTAAGAAGTCAGGAGGCCTCAGCTACTACTTGGATACATACACTTAAAACTTCAACTAATACAGAGCAAATCTGGGCCCCCTGCATACAGATGCCTATGATAATCACAGATAATGTAGTGTATTCTCACTAGAGGAGCTGGGGCTCAGCCCCGACTTCAACACTGTATCCTGATGCCTGGGATGCGCACCTGATGCAACCACCATGCCAGTTTATATCAACAGTACAATCAATATTATATACTCAATACCATGTATTTCTTTCTACTGTCTAGGTTGGGCAAGTTCAGGAGCCTTTTACCTCTGGATACTATAACTTAAAACTTTCTTGCTAAAAACAATTAGGTTTAACATTTGAGTAATGTTAAGTATACATAGAAAGTTTTACATATTCTGGACCATGAATTAACAATTAAATCACACTCAGTTATGTATCACTCCACGTGATATATCATGCGTTACTGTTTCAAGTAATTCCATGTGCCTAAACCTTGCTATATGCTCACTAAGAGTGTCAAGTACCTCTATGCCTAGAGAACTGGCTAACTGTTCATTAAAGCACCCAAGTTACATTGAGTTACCAAGTTACCCAAATGTTACATTGAGATATTTATGCAAATATCTCAATGTAACATTTCCTCTTACATTCGACCTCTGCTATATCACACAGCACTTAAGAACTTAAGCTACCCAGATGTTTACCAAAAAGATCAGGCAACTCACAGAAGTTTAAAGAGCATCTGCATGTGGATTTTATTGTTTAAAGTATAAACAACTCACTTTTAAACTCAGCAGCCTATTTTAACATTTTTATGTCACTGCAGTCTATCTAGCATGTCATTTTCATTTGATCCTTATCATATACATCATTACCTCACTTTATGCTACTTGAGCTCTTAAATTTACCCTATTCTACTAATCCTCCCCAAACAATTTAAACATACTTTGGAACGCTAATATTCTTGCATTCTCGGCCCTCAACTGCTACAGGATATACGTGCAGCCCTGACACATACCCAGAGCACCCACCGTGCTGTCCCAGGGATTTACCAGCTGAGCTCGCAAACGGTCTCAGGCCTTAATACTTAATCCAGTTTCTAATTAAATCTTTTCAGAGGTTTCAGGGGTAAGTGGACAGCATCCCAACCATGTGAAACTCCCCACTACCAGTAATACCCACCGAGCACCCTCCCTAACAGACACACAGGTCCAGCTCAGCCCCTGCCCAGGCGGGGTACAACCCGCAGGCCAGCACACCGATCCCGCCAACGTAAGCCTTTCCTACACGGCTGAACAGAAACTCACAAAGCTGCCGACCCTCCTCACCTCAGCGGGCCGCCCGTAGGGCTGGGCCCCGCGCTGCAGCTCCGATCAGCGCTTCTCCGCAGCACCGCACCGCCGCAGCCCCTACCCGATCCCGATCCGGTCCACGCCGCGACGGCAGCTCCGCCTCCCGGGTGAGAGGTCAGGGGGAGGGAGCGGGCGGGAGCCAGCCGCGATGATGGCGGCCGGGAAGCTGCACGCCGGAGTGCCGGGGAAGCCCAGCCGGCGGTGCGCAGGTGAGCTCCGCGTGCGGCCCACCCCGCGCCTGGCGCTGTGGACTGTCCCTGTGCTCTCAGGCCGGCACACCGGCCTCGCCCAAGTCGCTGTACCGGGGGAGCGGCGCGACGGCCGCGGTCGACGACGCGGGTGCGCTTCCGCGAGCGCAGTGGGTCTCAGCCGCGCCAGGCCAGCTCTGTAGTCAGGACCGGCGAGCGGCGGCCGGGCGGCGCTTCGCTGTACCCTCGGGCTGCGCGGCTGGCTTCTGCAGCGGCGGCTCAACAGTCAGAAAACGGCGCTCTCGTGTTTTGAGCGTAACAGCCCACTGCTTTCCCTTTCCGTTGCCCTAAGGGAGCAGCGGTCCGACACCCCCGTGTCGTAGGTCAGGGCGGGCAGAGCCCTGGCGCAGCCTGCAGGGTGACCGAGCGGCGGATCGGGCGGCAAAGGCGCCTCTGCGGTGAGGGTGCCGGGTTGTTCCGTCCTGCCCGGAGACAGCCCGGTGGCGGGCCAGCGGGGGAGGACGGCGTTTGCCAGCCGCGGGGAGCGGGGTGTCAGCTGGACTGGAGAGAAGGGGCAGCGCGGTTGGCACCGAGAAGTTACCGTCGGAATTATTTTTCCTTTGCCTTTCTGGCTGTACAAAACAGGCCAAGTGTGAGAGCTAAGAGAGTAGGGCCTGTCTGACACCCCGCTGATAAAAAAACGTATCGTTGGTTTCTGACTGGTTACTCGCTTACTGAAGTCACTTTCGGCCACCAAAAGCATGTTTCTAAGGGATTCTTTGGATTGTGCTTACAGTTTAGAGGTTGTTGTATTTTTCAGGTTCCAGTACAGTCCACTCTGAAAGGAAGAAAGGGCACTGATTTCTGTATTTTTACACTTTTATACTTGATTTCTAGGAAATAAACCTTCAGCTGCTCTGAAGAATGAAGATGCTGCTCAGAGGTACCATTTCTAACTAACAATACATGACAAGCGTTGTTCATTGTATAACATGCTACAAGTACATGAGTCTAAGCGTACGTATATGTATAGAATAGTGTCAAGACTGAAGAACACTCAGGAAATCTACTGTAATAGGATTTCTTTGATTTATTGCTTCCTTTACTTTATACCCTCACAGTCTTGTCCCAGTCCTTTTTTTTTTCCCACACTTAATGTCTCATCCAGGTTCCACTGTCCTGACAGCACTTCATTAATTGTTTGTACAAGTTCTTTATCCACACAGTTCTGGCTTTCCCTTTCTTGCAGGAAGGGTTGGGTAACCTTGTATGAAGTATTGCAACGTGGTAGGAGTCAATATTTTTCCTGACTGGAGTGGAAATAAAGCAGACCAAGGTCGGAAAACTCCTTTGTGGCTATCACAGAATTACTAGGCCAATTGCTTGTTGCTTTGTTTGGCCAACATAGTGTGATACAGCAAAAGTAAGCTACTGTATTTCAGAAAAAAAAAAAAAGATAAAGATATGATTGGACAATTGTTTATGGAGATGTCACTATTCTGTTACAGGATGGTAACTCTAGAGTCTACTATGAGAAAGAAGATTGAATTTGAGAAAAAAGCATTGCATATTGTTGAACAACTCCTGGAAGAAAACATTACTGAAGAGTTCTTTCTGAATTCTGTAGGTGTTGCAAGTATTTTACACTTTGTACCTTAGTGTTCAACTTTCTTAAAAAAAATATTTTTGTAACAATTTGCTGCAGTTCAAAGTAGACAACTCATTTACTTCCTCTCTCACCAGCTCTGATGATTGCCTTCTTTTCAAGGGGTCCGCAGTGAAAACATGCACTGGTTTTGCAGAACTGCATATATCTATGAATCCTTACTTTATTACCATAGCCTTTGTTTATTCACCTGTGGTTCTGGACTGATAGGTAAAGTGTAAAAATTGAGGTCACATCACAGTCTGTGAATCTATGAATTTAGACAAAAGTCTATAATGCCCCACAGTTTATATGGCAGCACAGTTTTGCTGGAATGGTATGATAATTACTATTGTTAAGGTTGTAAATAGGCTGGTAAATAGATGTAATAAACATGTAAATGGAGGAAAATTATGTAAACAGGTGCAAATATATTGGAGAATGGTTAAATGAACAGGGTCATGGCTCCCTTAAAGAGCTGTGTAAACAAACACCATCTTAGGACACAGTGTCTTTGGACGGTTTAAGGGGTTGTGAACATCTTAACCATTGTAACCAACAGTGTAATGACGAGTAATTATCAGCAATGCTATATAAGGATCAGAGCTGTGTGAATAAAGTGAACAACAATGCTTTATCAGTCATATTGATTGCCTGCATTCATTCCCTCGCTGATTCCCCTGCACAAATAGAGGCAAAATTATGACACACTTGTGTATATAAAAGTGCCCATTTAATTTTTTCTTTCCCTATTTACCATTTTGCCATTTCTGGAGTATACATTCTAAATTTTATTAAATTTACTATATAACTGTTGTAAAATTTAAAATACAGAGTTGCTTATGAGATGTTTAAAGTATGAAAAATTACAGATTTTCCAGTATCTGTTGTTGAACTATTTTCTGGTCATTTTAGGGAAAACTTATTACTCCATCTCATTATAAAGACATTGTTGATGAGCGATCTATCATCAGACTATGTGGTTATCCTCTGTGTCAAAATAAACTGGAAAATGTAAGTTGCTTTTAATTACTGTTGTTATCATAAGACTCTCTGCATGATTTTTATCTTGTATTTTGTTATTTCAAACTTGTAACATGAAGCGTGGGTTAAAATACTGCTGGGTAACGGGCTGGACATCACATAATTTCATTTCAAGATAATCCTTCCAAAGTGAAAGGTAAAATTTGGTCTGTTGACAGCTGTTACAGTTGTTGGCAGAATCAGTTACCATCTACTTTGACAGTAATGAAGATGAATGAGTGACAGCTTCATAGCCTTCCTCGGTGCATGCAGAAGCTTTCTAATCTTGTTCCTGCTTTAATGTAGCCACATCTCTGTGAGAAAGATTGAAGTGAAAATATAATACAATGCATGTGTGAATGCCAAACATCTGCTCTAAAAATGTATGTTATCTGCATCAGAATCATGGTCACACTAAGTACGAGATCTCAGATCTTAGGCAGGGATCATGAGTTCAGTTAGACAACCTGTGATGTAATGTTAGTTGTGATACACCTGATTGTCTGAAAAATATCTACACAAGTACAGAATATCGTACTGGTTTGGTCGTCATATATCCCCACAGATATCAACTTGGAAAGTGTATTATATTTTATGTAAGTTCCTCTCTGGGTTTGTCTGGGTAGTGGTGGGGGTCTCTGGCAGTACAGTTTCACATGAGTATAAATAGATAGTGTTAAAGGAGGATCTCTGTAACTGCTCAGCACTTAGTTCGACATACGTAAAAATTCTACCATGGCAGCCGCATTGTTTGATGTTCAGCTCTAAAGTTGTCTTCTACGGATAGCACTGTATTCTGTGGATAGCATGATGTAAATGATAAAAGACAAATTCCCATTCTTACATCTGAGAAGGTACAGAATTGAGAGAAAACATGGATGTAGTATGTAATTCAGTGAAAATTGAGTATATTGCACATACTAAAATATGTGAATTAAGTGGGAAGTTTTCTGTAAAGTCATTATGGAAATAACAGTCTTAATGATGAAAACATATTGTTTTAGGTGCCAAAACAGAAGTACAGAATTTCAACAAAAACAAACAGAGTATATGATATTACTGAAAGAAAGGTATGGTAACAAGTTTATTTCTAAAATGCATGTAGTGTTATTTCAACATCAGAAGTACATTTTATAATACCATTCGTGTGATGACTTCAGAACCAATATGGTTCTTACAAAAATAATTTCCATGTACTGATAGAGTAAGATTTTTTCTGTGTGTTTCAGTTTATAGATAGTCTCTTTGGAAAGAATAGAAAACCCACCTACATAATTTTCTAAATTTAAACATAACATGGAAAGTTTTATTTGGATAGCAGTTTGATTATTGTGCAGCTGATTTGTTAAAGACATTTGCAAAGAAGCATTCTGTATTTTGCTCAAGTATAGCCAGTGAACTTTAGTAGTCGAAGTGCACATCCTTTTCATTCACTGTAGTATAATCCAAGTTACATCTTATGTGTTCCTTTAGTGTGGCTGCCTTTAGGGTTCATTTTTAGGGACTTTATAACTTAAAACTATCTTTTCACAAAGTCTGTTTCTTTCTTTAAGTATATTCATGCATGTAGTTGAGAATAAGTTGTCTTTGCCCACTCACGAACACCTACAGGTGCTAATGCCCTAAATTGTAGGATAAATGTTTCTAGTTCCAGAACAGATTTTATTCAGTGCTGCTGGTGCACATTCCTTTCCTCTCATTATAACTCTGGGAAACACAATATTTTGAGAATTGCTTTCTCAAGCTACCAGGCAAGACTGAGAGGAAACAGGATGTTTGGTCTTGTTCTCTAATGCAACTGTGCAGGTTAATTTTTCAAGGATGCTGCAAAATTGTAGGTGTTTGAGTCTCGCAAAATACCCAAGTTCTGTTGCTAACTGAAATTTTTATTATTGCACACCTGACTTCTGTGGCATGTCTTTTAAACTGTATGACCATCTTGTTGGGATAGGAATTTGAACAGTTTCATTTTTTTAAAAAAAAATATCGTTATGTAGAATCTAACACTGGTTTGCTTCTCAGTATGTAATAAAAGTGCAAAAAGCAGAGAAGTGGGAACACAGAAGGAGCTTGTGGGAAATAGAATGCTATTTGACAGTTTTGGTTTCACAGGTCAGGCTTTAAAAGAAACATGATACTTAAATTTTACAGGCATAAAAACCACTGACATTTGTACTTTTCTATTAATACTAAAATTTTCTTTAGTCTCATTTTCTTGTATTCTCTCACTTCCAGTGCTTTTGCAGCAACTTTTGCTATAAAGCATCTAAATATTATGAAGCTCAAATTTCCAAAAGTCCAGTGTGGATGCGAGAAGAAGAAAAGTAAGTTTAATCTTACACAGTCATTGCTCCTTTTGTAAGTACCATTTTTTCTATCCAAGATGAAATGCTAAATAACTAACTGCAGTGCATCAAAATGATTCAGCTGAAGCAGAGGTAACTGATGTTAGCATGTTAACATGGTGTTAATTTTAGAACTGTTGCCATATTGATCACAGTAATTGATGTGACTCAGTACTGCTACTCATGGCTGCTCAGTAGACATGATCCTGAAAGGGAAGACTACTCATAAATAACAGCCAACTCCTATTAGATTGAAAAAGTACTTAGTAGGATTAGATTTTTACAAACCATGTAACATACAGAATGAATTTGTCTTATCCTATACAAGAGGTTTTCTGATTTTAGATCAGCTCTTGGCATTTATCTTAGGGTTAGCAGGCTATATCATGAAGAAGTTATTCATTCTGTCTAAAGCTCTAGTTTCAGATTGCCTGGTTCCACTTGTTAGTACAGTGCACATTTTGGAACAGTGAGGTGCAGTCCCTGTTCCTAGCTTAGAAAATACAGGTTTGCAGATAATGAATTGAGCCGATGGGTGTCACTGTTTGACAATAAATACTTGCATAGAGGCTGTTCAGATAAATTTATCCAGCTTTCATTCTCCAAGGCACTGGTTCATGGCTCGGTATATCTGTGCAACAACATACATGTCCCCACAGTGATAAACGTGTACACATTAGGATACCTGAAATCCTTTTGACAGAAAAGCTACAGCCTCCACTGAAAACTCAGAAGAGCTATATGGAGTTAAGCATTTAAATCGTTGTATGTTACCACCTTTAGTTTCCAAACTCATTCAGGAGTTGTGCAGCTTTCACCTTTTTAAACCCGTGGTGGGGGTTGTGTACTGTGTGACAGGTGTTAGTGCATTGACTAGCGTTTAGTGCATGTATAACAGGCTTTTTCTTTCATTCACAGGACCGGTGGGTGAGGATTTCGATATTTAGTGTTGGAAAAAATGAGTAGCATTGTGGTGCTACTTCATAACTGAAGTGATGCAGATTATCTACAAATAGAGCTTTGGAAGGAAACCTGTCAGAATTTGTTTTCCTTAGAGCTTCCAGAAACCTTTGAACTCACTTTCTTAAAGCAGTATAGCTTGATAACTTCATTTTTAACAAATTTAAAATTTCAAGGTATCTTGAATTTTTGCATTAATTTGGAGCATTTTCCTCTAAACAGCCTGGGTGATGGCCACAAATTATCATATGATGGTGATACATGTAGGAGGTCAGACTAGAGATCTCCAGAGGTTCTTTCTGACTAATATTTGGTTGACTGATTCTGTTAGATGTTGTTCAGCAGGACATCTGCAGGCACAAGTCATGCTCTGCAAACACCTATGTATAAACCTGCTCTCACTAACCCCACTTTGAACAGTGTGAAAGATCCTCAGACATCCTGTCCAATCTGAACTGGTTATTTTATGTATTTTATGTATTAGTGTGTATTTCAGGAACATTACTTGAGTGGGAAAATCTTCATTCTGTCTTCTTGTTGCAGGCCACCAGACATAGAGCTGCTGAAGGAGGGACAGAGGTATCTTTTATTAAGTGCAATTATAGTTAGAAATATAAGGATCATATCAGGTGAAAGGGGAGTCTTTGATTTCCTGTGTTGCAGACAAGACCTTATTAGAACCTACTTAAAGGATTGTTTGTCTCAGTTTTTTTCCTTTGTGATTCTAAACCAGCATGTTTGATCTGTATGATTTAGTGTACAGCTGCTCTTGGCCTGTATGTCTTAATTGAGCTTGTTGAAATCTGAAACAAATACACTGTTTGCACGTTACATATTTTATACCTTCCATTCTTTATGAAGAAATTGGTACCAATTACATGTGATGAAAGCTTCTGTACTTCCTAATCTAGGACATTTGTATCAGCTAAAATGAAATCACGCTACTCTGTCATCTCTCTGTACCTTGCTGTGACTTTGTTTTCTTTTGAACACACAAGTGACCGTTAGGTGGCAACCTTACATCTGCTCTGCTGTCCCACAGATTTTAGGGTGTTATATTCTTATATATGCTAAGAAGCTTATCTTCATTGTATAACTGTACTATTCATCATACTTATTCTGTTGTCTTTAATTGCTTCTTATTATTTTCTAACGGCCAGTAAGCAGATAAGAACTCATTTCTCTAAATAGTATCTATACTTGTCATGTTGATTGCAGAACATTACAGTTCTTTGAGCTCGAGAAGACTTTTAGAAGAGCAGCTATGATTCTCAAAGCAAAAATGTTCATTTCTACTGCAATGGGGAAATATTTGTATTTCTCACACAAGAATGAAAAGCTATTACAGGTAACACCCATTCCTTATTTAATTGATGGTTTGTGTCTTCTGTTACAGTGGACAGTCTGGAGAAGAGGTGAAAATACGTGATGAAGCAATTAAAACATCTGATGTTGAAAATCCTAGGATATTATCAAATCCACATGAATCCGGTTCTCATGACACAGCCAGTGACAGCAGCAGTGATACTGAACAAGAATTTGTTTCTTCTGTCCTATCAGGAAGTCAGTCAAGTTCAGCCGGTTTTGCACAGCAGTTGCACAAAAGCAGCATCCTCAAAAAGAAGCATGCTCAGAAAGTTTGTTCCAGCCCTAAAACTGACAACTCAGATGTGGTGGAAGCTACTGGCCAACTATCTAGTTGTAAATTAGATGCTCAGGAAGAAATGCATGCTTGCTGTGATCATAATAAAATAACTGAAACACCTTCCAAAAATACTACTTTAGGGAAATCACACGCTTCAGAAAACTATGAAAACACCTCTGGTTCTCAGATAGTTTTTCTAGGTTTAAGCAAAAGAGGGGCAGAACATCTTAGAAGAACACTGGCTAACTCAAAAGAATATAAAAAACCTGGACTGAGGAATCCAGTTAATTCCAAAGGCAGTTTATTAGAAGTACTTAAGCAAACACTTCTGGAGTGGAGAACTGAGGAGACTTTAAAATTTCTCTATGGCCCAAACTACACTTCTTCATGTTCATCAGACAGCATATCATCTGCCAACCGAGAGAGTGAGGAACTTGATGAAGATGACTTAGATACAGCTGATGATTTTAACACTGTTGCAGCACAGGAGTCTGAAAACAGTTTGAACTGTTCATTACCTTTCACATGCCCAAATGGAATAGTTAAGCCTGTGCCCAGTTATGAAAAATTAAAAGAAGAAACAAAGCTCCTAGAAATCAGAGTAAAAGAGTTCTATAAAGGAAAGTGCATCTTGGCTGAAGAGGCAGTGACATATGCACAAGTGGAGGAACATCCAAGCAAAGACAAAGTAAGTATCTAGTGGAACAGTCAAAACTGTATAAATCCTGCTTTCAGAGAGTTATTACAAGCTCTTTGTTTCTGTCATCGTAAGTGGGTAACTATCTAGCATAGAATAGGAAAAGTAGGTTGGCTGCACACTGTGTGTTGGGTCAGATTAAGCAAGCTTCTGTCCATGAATAACCTAGTGATTTGAGTTGTTTTCTATTTGAGGTGAGAGTTTTCTTAGATATAAACATGTGCTGATAGGCTGTGACTATTGTAATGCATTGACTTTAATTAAGGAGTAGGTTATAGCTGTTTTTTTTCTACACAGGACGATCAACAAGAAGATCTGTCCTTTCCACTTGTTGATTCAAGTGCACAAATGCAGATTAGAAAGCGAATCGTCCTTGAAAAACTGAGGAAAGTGTAAGTATGTCTTACTTTGGTAAATATAAGCTGAAGTTGGTGCTTACTTGTCATCATTTTAAGTAAAGAACACATTGTGCAAGCATGTTCTGGCTTTTTCCTAGTATCATAACTTAAACCAATTATTTTCCTAAAGAACTTACAATTTTGAGACAGTCATCTGCAGTACAGTTGCAGATGTCAGTTTGCACAGCCTGCTGAGGTCAGAGTATCACTACTGAGGTGTTCTCCAGAAGAAACCTGTCCCTTGCTACAAGTGTTGGAGCTTGTAGTTGACAGTATTCCAGGCTGGCATGACAGCGTGTTCTGACTCTTCATTAGTTTGCAGAAGTCAAGGTATTTGTGCCATTACACTAAACATTTCTATGGGTTTTTGGATCTAAATGTTGGTATAACTCCTGGAGCTTAAATTGAGAAAACGTGCTTAAAGTAATTCCACAGCAGACTTTTTATTTATCAACCTCCTTTCCCTTAATTATCTGGAAATAATATCAACATTATGTCAAAAAATTTTCTGCACCAGACCTTTTTTGCATATATAGAAGGGCTGTGGTGTCCCAGATAAGAGAATAAGGCATCTCTGTCTTATTAAATTGTCATTATTAAATTGCAAAATTGAGAGCATCTTGAAAATGCTACTGTTGTCAAGACAGTGCAGGTAAATGAGTGTTTGAAGGCCATGATGGTGATGTTTGTTAGGGGGATTTTGCTTCTCTATGCTTGTAGTTTGTTAGCAAGCCAAATTAGATTTTGCAGAAGCTTTTTTTTCTCCCCCACTACAAAAAACCCAACCAAAATTCCCCAAAAGATCCCCTCTGATCTGTTCCTGTCTACCTTCTACAAGTGTGGATGGGACACAAACATGGAATCAAACTGCTGCAAGACAGATTCCATGGACGACTCCAGTACTGGAAAGCAGTTCCTCTGCTCCTTTAAATTTTTTCCACAAGTTTGCCAGTCGTTTTCATCTTCTAGCAGAGTTTCTGTTGAACTTAGAAGTCTGGTACTCCAACAAATAGAGGATAAGAAAGATAGAACTTTTTTTTTTCTTTTTTTCCCAAAGATTATGTTCTTAGCTATCCCTTCTTGAGTTGGTTGTCTTCAATTTATGAGGTGATGCAGTAGTCCTGTCACACTCAAGAGAGACAAAACTTTAATGAATTTTGTTGGAAGTCCCACTTGAGACGAAGTGAGAGAGGAAGATGAGTATTTACTGGTATCTTTTGCCTTCTAGATTACCGGCAGTTTTGGGACCTCTTCAGATTGATCCAGGTGATGTTTACACAGAGCTGAAAAATCTTGTCAGAACCTTCCAGTGAGTATTGGTTTTTATTTAGAAATTCTTTGTGATTGATTAATTAAATGTGCTGTCAAATGGTTTGTAATTTGGGCACAGAGAGGGTCCCACTGCAGATTTGCCCTTTTCTAGCTGTGTGTTCATGTAGGTAATGTCACATTCCCAGTGGACTAACAAGTCAACCCTCTCCCTGCTCCTGACAGTGGCTGGGTCAACAGGAGTATTTGTAGATTTTTAAAAACTAGGCCAGTGGTCTCTGGAGGATGATGGGGAGTCTTTTAAAGGTTCTGCTACCTCGTCACCTCCTATTAAGCGTGAGTTTCTGAGATCTGTTGCTTTCTTTGCTCTGCCTCCCTACAGTCGGGCTAAATGGTCTTAATGTGATTAATAATTGTTACAAGTAACTTCTAGAGCTGAAGATGGTCCAGTTTGACCTGTCTTACCCCTTATTTCAAGGGCAAGTAGATCTAGTGGACATGATCACCACTAAAGATGAAGCTTATGCCTTAGTCAGAAGCACTGAAGACTGTTTGGAAACACTGAGATAAAGAAGCAAAACAGAACGGTGGTAACTTCTCTGAACATTTTTAGGTTTTCAATGGGACACAATAACGTGGACCTAGATCATGTCCTGCATCTTGAAGTATTGTCAGGAAAAGGAGCAACAACAGTTGCTAGCTCTGTGTCCACTGTCACTCTTAAACTTCCCTCCATCCCTGTCTGCATAATGTTTACATGTAAAGTTTCCAAAACTCATTCATGTGGTGTTTGCTACGAGGAATCTAGGCTTTGGTGGATAGAAACCCATTCCTCACAGTTTACTTCTGATTTATCTGATGCCACTAAAACAGGATTTCTTATTATGGAAGATACTCTTTTCCTTTCTGGTGATTCTCCGCATGATCTCTTTTATTTATAAGAATTGTTTGAACTTGATTCTGTAATTGCAGTCTTTAAGTTGTGATTAACCTTTTATATTAACAGCGCTGAAACCAGGCAAGATATTTTTGGTTATATTGCAGTAGTGTGTATAGACCGCATATATACCTACAATTTTAATAAAATCTTTGTGTCTTAACTCTAAAACCAGTTTTGTAGCTCTGTAGGCTAAATGCTTAATAGTCATTTCAGCTTATGGCTTGATAGGACTGGAAAAACTACATTTGGTCTCTTTCAGTTAACTTTTGTATGATTGTTTATGTAAGAAGTCCTGGAGATTCTCTGAAGCAGAATTTTGCAAGACTATTGCTATTCAAAGACAACGTGGCCTGAATATGTGGTTTGAAAAGTGGTTTATAGCAAAGGAGTATTGAAGCCAGTATGGACTTCTAAAGACATTATATATACACCCGTGGCTTTAAAGAGTGGAATCAAATCGAATTAATTCAGATTTTGATCCCAATACCTCGCTCACGTAGCAATAGTTTGTTGGATTTCAGAAGTCTCCCCTGATCTATTTCTGATGTCGGAGAAAACATGCCATGAGTTTAAGTCTTTTTTTTCTTATGAAGTTAGTTGAAGGAAATGATAGCAAATTCTTGGAGCTCTCCTACTGTGAGATTCCAGATAAATTGCTTAGAAATCGAGGATTTTGAGCAGGGAGGAGGTGGGGGCAGGATGGTTGAAGACAATTGTGGCCACTACACAAGAATTTGTGTGTCTTTTAAGATGTATATATGTGTGTATGTGTGTATATATGTGTGTGTATCAAAATAAATGGAGTATAAGTGGAGCTTGATTGTCACTGACTTTAAAATAGTAAAAAAATTATAGAAGCAATAAAAACCTTTAAGACCTTTCCCCTTGCATTTCTGATATGGAAGAGTCTGTTGATGCACAAAGGCTATATTAAGATGAAGACATAGGTTTCAATCTCCAGTTCTCTAGATGGGTTTAAATTTACATAATATGAGTGATCTCTCTGATTTTAAGTAAAATGCTTTAGCAGAGGAACTTGTTGTAAACCTTAGATGGTATTTGTGTTTGCTGGGCATAGAAATTTAAATGTTAGTTTGTTAAAGTGGTTAAAATGCTTGGAGGGAACACTGACAAATGCTAGTACTTTTTCCCGCTTTTTGTACTGGAAATATTTTAGTCTAAAGAACTTGCCAAAGAGGGTAGAAGATAAAACACAAGGCTGTAGTAGAGTTTAGCTGAGGAAGGGTGAAAAAGCATGTGGTGAACTAAACAACAACGATTTTCAGCTCCATTGGTTTTTAAAGGAACACTTGCAGTTCAGCCTCCTTTGGGCAGCATTTTATTCAATCACCACTGCTGGGAAAAGCACTAGAAGGATCTCGAGAGACATTTTAGAATGGTTAGAGCTCTTCCCAAACAAAATCCCTCAGTGCCTGTAAGCTTTTGTTAGGAAAACTGAGATGTCAAATAATTCTCCAGAGTGTATTAGGGCACTTTGTTAAAAGATCAAGAGAAAATTAGCTATTTATATATAAATCGAGGCTAAATGATTAAGATGGGCATGTGTGGTTGT
The DNA here is from genome assembly GCA_013399135.1 of Heliornis fulica. Classification (NCBI taxonomy): domain Eukaryota; kingdom Metazoa; phylum Chordata; class Aves; order Gruiformes; family Heliornithidae; genus Heliornis; species Heliornis fulica. Next base: position 1,558,962 of record VXBZ01009878.1, on the reverse strand, counting down.
GGGGTTTTTTAAGCATAGTATTTCATATTGAAAATAGAATTTTGCCTGTATCTTACGGTTGCAAGTATTTTAATTCATTTTATGGAGCTTATCATGATACAGTTCTTTCCCAAACATGTGTTTAAGAATTATTACAGCTTTGATCTTGTTTCCAAGAGAGTATTTAACCTCTTAAATATGTATTGTGACAGTGTGTTATCTAGCATATACAGTCATTAATAGACTTTTACCTGTTCCCCTCGTTAAGTAGAATTTTAGGTTCCATGTTTCAAGTCAGTCAGCAGTACTTTGTTATAGGCAAAGTTCTGTATGGAAATGTGAAGAACAAGAAAATTAATAACCTTTTTGCAAGTAAATGGCCTTCCCTTGAACAGAGACTAAAGTTGTAAGACTATCTCATTTTTGCTGGTTGTCATCAAACTAAATTATACCACAATATGTAATATGTTGCTTTTTCTCAGGGCGTAGAAGAGCTTTTTTTATGGTTAAATTAGTCTAGTTGAAGCCTAAAGAAAAATAAGGTATGCTTCAGTATTTTGCCTGTGCTGAACTTGGTGAGTTAAACTTTACTTACCTTAGCCTAAGTTTGGGAAAAACAGATTGCTGAGGTCCCTTAAAGTCACAACTTGAAGTCCTAATCCCATGGAGTCAGCTTGCTGCCTTTCAGAACAGGCAAACAGCACAGATCAGATTCTCAACCTGAAGTTGTATATGCCTGTACCTGGGAGCCTGAATCTGGGAACAGAAAGGCTGCTTCATTTGCAATGACGCCGATAGCTTCACTTTGCAACAAAGATAAATTGTAAAGCAAAAGAAAGAAAAAATCTCTATTCAGGGCATATCTTTTCTTTTGCTCCCAGTGTAAGAACATGGACATGCTGGACCTATTCAAAGAAATGGGTTTTTTTCGATAAATGCATACTTAGTACCAGTAGATACTTTGTATTTACTACAAACTATTAGTCAAATCATAGCAACATATTAAAAATTGGGCTCATAGATTCATAAATGACAAGTATATTCTCATTGTAAGGCTAAACAAACCTCTAGAAAAACCTCTAGAAAATACAAGAATGTAATTTATAAATAACTGTCAATAAAATATATTTTAAGAATATTGTTTTGTATTAACCAGTTCTATTTTCTTGCCTCTTGTTTATAATACCTGGTACTAGGAGCCTGTTAGTAGATAACATTTTCACATAATAATCCTGGTGTCCATCTGTCATTCCCTGTTGGACAGTGTTTCTGCTATCTAATTGCTTCCTAGAAATCCCAGGAAATGTAGTACTGCTGAGGAAAGGGTAGTAAGCTCGTGCATTGTTGAGGTCTTTTTACCTGTAAGTTTGTGGAGGTCCCTGTCCAGGTTCTTGCACAGGGCACTTAAGGACGTGCTTAAGAACTGCTGTTGCAGCAGGCACTGTTTACAAATCAGGCTATCATTTGGAGATAGAGTTCTACCACATCTGTAGCTGACAGTAATGAGAAGACAACTAAGGAAAAAAGTAGACCTGGCTGTGTATGCTCTCTTTCTCTCATTTTTGGGTTTACATTTTTGTTTCCCGGTTACTTTAACCGTGAACTCCCCTGTATTCCTACAGCTTCCGTATCGGAGTTCACTCTCTCAGTAGGCCGATCAGTTATTTGGAGGTCATTCAGGATGGAATTTTTATGCATCTTACACTTTAGCCCTTTATCCTGTCAGCTTCACCAGCTTGTAACCACCCACTCTGTCTGAGCTCCTCTGTGGAGTATTAGAACTGCTGCATGGGTCCTGCTTCCACCACAGCACCCACAAACTAGTAACCAAGTGACCCAAGAACTGTTTGGGATCATCCAGCTTTCTTGGCTTGTAGAGTCCAAGAAAGTAGGGACATTCTCTTTAGAGAAGTTGCACGTTGTTTTCTTTCTTCGGTTGGGTGAGGGAAAATTTAGCCAAACTCTTTTAACACCAAATATTTCACTGTGAAACTCAAATCATGTACAGAAAGTTTTGTAGAATTTTAATGTTTCCATGCTATATGTTTACAACAGATATCTAGTGACCTCTCTTTCATGGAATGTTCTGAAGTCCCAATTTTGGCTAGAGGCAAGGCAGAGAATTAATGAACCGTTTTGACAGGGAACTTGCACTTCCCTGTTTTCTGAAAGCTTTGCTCTTGAGAGGCCTCAGTGTTGACACACTGCTTGTTTTTGAAAGTGACTGCCCTTCCACTGCTCCTTATTATTTAAGGTTTCACACCTGTAGGTTGCTAGCTTTACTCTGATCTGCCTGAAATGTTTTGGGCTTGGGTTTGGGTTGTTTTTTTTCATCTGTGCAAGTGCTTTAGGACAGGTGTTGTACTGAAAGGTTACTCAGTGTGGGAGCCTGACTGTTCATCCAGTCCAGTGACAGCAGTACATCAGCAGATCCATATTGCCACATCCTGCTGGTTGTCTGTGCCTTTTGACTACCTCCTTCATAAATAGCATATTGATGGCAATGACTAGTGTTCAGACCTTGCCAATCAATACTAACATTGAATAAGAGTTAATTGACACAAATAACTGCATCTCTCAGTTTGTGTACAAGAATGACACCTTCCTGTGCTCTAATCAATAATAACTCCTTGTAGAGCACTGAAATAAAGCTGCTTTCTCTGTTTGGCAGGGTTTTCCCAGGCGGCTTGAAGCTGTCTCTTCCATTGTGTCTCATCATAGCAGATTAACTGGAATGTTACATATGAGTTGCCTGTCAAGATGATTCCATCAGGCATTTCTTGGTAGTGTTTATCACTGTCATCAGTATTGAGACAAGACATTCAGCCTTTGTTTTGTCTCTTGTTTTATACAAAAAAATGTAATGGCTTACCAGGTACAAGCTTTGCTGCCAGCTAACACCATTAGCTATTTCAACTAGAAATGGGTAAACCTGAATATTTTAATAACAAAAATAATCCTGATTTGCTAGAACTATCAGTTCTGTTTTGACATGGCAGTTCCTGTACATGTGGAACATTTCTTTCATGACTTAACAAAGCTGGGGTTGTTGAGACACTATTTGAGTAATCATTGCTTCAGAGTCTTATTTTTGGTTGGAAGAGTTGGGGATATGAGGAGAAAAATAGGACAGAATTGCTTTGATCATTAAGATCCTTAAAGAAAAATTAATTTTATTTATTTTAATCTCTCTCTGAAATAGGGAAATGCTAAATGATCCCATAAAACATATTCATTTGTAATGACCACTTTGAATATATTTTTGGGAATTAGTTCCCAATTTGTATTTTAACAATAGCAAGTACAAATGCTTATATTTTTCCACTTTAACACCTTTTTTTTGGAAGCTATATCCTTGCCCAAAAATACTAATTAATTATTTAAAAAATCATACTGGTGAGCAAAATCTTGGATTTTCATTTTTTGCCAGGTATTTAATTTTAAGCAATCTCCCATCTACACCAGTGCCAGTAGAAGTGGGTATGAATGACAGAGTAGTTTCATTCTGCACCTGAATTTATACAAGGGAATTTATAGAAGGGAAGGCAGGGGCAAGAAGAAATCAAACATAAGGAAGCACTCACCCCCCGGTATTTCTGTTGGATGATGCCATATGTCTGAATAAAACTAAGTCTGCTGGCCTTTTTGGGTGTCCACATAGCCACGACTTCTCTTTTAGTTGTGACTTTTCCATGAAATTGCTTGTCTTGAATACCATGGGTCAAGTCTTAATACAGCCATGGCAGTTTACAAGTGAATCGGTTTAAGTCACATTAACTTTTAACTTGAAGCAGATCTGTCTTATTCTGATGCTCCCAGTGGGTCAGTGAGTATAAAATGCAGCATCCACGTGGTTCTTGATTCACACCTCATTTTCTTGCTCTTGTATCTGCACTGGTTCCCATTATATTCTGGGTTTCCCTTTTTAAAACCGAGAATCATCAGAGGTCTGTCTAGTATCTTTTAAAATCCAGTCTGTTTCCACAACAGTAGCTTTTACAGCAAATCTGGATCAGAAGCTAGTTGGGTGCACAGTAAGTGTCAGAAAGCCCCTCTTTTTGGAAATGCATGTGCAGTTCCTGCCGGTTGCCCAGTGGGGATTGGTGAGAGCTGAGCCCTCCCAGCAGCCAGGACTCTTGGTGAGCAAACTCAAAGAATCAGTTTCTATTCAGTCTTCCCCATCCCACTTTCACATAGAAGAAAGAGACGTATTGGGAATGCTGCAATTCTTCCATGACAGGATGAGATCAGAGAGAAGCCTGAAAGTTTGTGAATTGCTCAGGTAGAGCTGTAGTTGCTACATTGTAACTCAGTGTATTAAGTCAAAGTTCAGCAGCTAAAATCCATTTATTTTCACTCTGAAATGTTCTGATTTCTTTTCTATTGTTATTTTTCAGGTTAACAAACAGAAACATTATTCACAAAATGCCTGAATGGACTCTAATTGCTATTGTTTTGTTATCTGTGTAAGTACCATTTAATGTCAAATATTCTCATTCACAACTGTCTTAATGAGACTGTAGAGACAAGATTTAATTTTTGGATAACAGGAACAAAAGATTTCTTTAAATTAACTGGGAATCAATGGAAATACTTTTTTTTGCAAATGAACAAAATTCTCTCAAAAAAACAGTATTGTCCCATTTGCAACATGTTAACAATGAACAAACATAATGTTATCTTTAAAAAAAACCTTAAGCTTTATAGGTTTTTAGGAAGGGCTGGTAGGGTGAAGAAGTATGCTTTACTCTCTTTCAGTCACTGCTGACAGCTGTTTTTCCTGTCTCTGACAGTAGGAGAAAATGACATCTGCATTCTATTATTTTGATTTGGAACTGTTATGCTTTTTGTTTCTCATTTTACTTCTCATTAATCATGGAAGTGAAATCTTTTAAGAAAAGTAAAATTATTTCCATAAAAATATCATAGAATCATAGAATTGTTAAGGCCGGAAAAGACCCCTAAGATCATCCAGTCCAACCATTAACCTACCGCCACCAAGTCTACCCTTAGACCATGTCCTCAAGCACTGCATATACCCGTCTTTTAAACACCTCAAGAGATGGGGACTCAACCACCTCCCTGGGTAGACTGTTCCAATGCTTGATGACTCTCTCAGTAAAGAAGTTCTTCCTAATATCTAACCTAAATTTTCCCTGGCACAACTTGAGGCCATGACCTCGAGTTCTGTCGCCTGTTACTGGGGAGAAGAGACCAACCCCCACCTCACTGCAACCTCGTGCGCTTCTAAATGTGTTTGAATAGTTGTTTCATACAGCCCCAGAATGCTTTGGGTTGGAAGGGACCTCAGAGATCATCTAGTGAGCAGAAAGCTTTTTTAGCCACTCCCAATTTTCTGAGTACTGGAAGCCAGTGTTTGCTTTATTACTTAAGAGTTACAGTTCTCTTTAGCTTTGTTCTACTTAGTGTAGAATTAAATTTTTTCCAAGGGTTTTCCTACCAGGAAATCTGATATTATTACAGTGCTTGTGGTATACTTTCACACAGAGGCATGATCTATTAAAGCTGTAATTCTCAGCTGCATGTGTCAAGAAACTTCTTCGTTTATATTTTCTGTATTCATATATGTGTCTGGAGTTAGAGATGTAAACATTGCAAGGGTGTGGAACAGACGGTTCTCTCACAAATCTGTATTAAGCATTTGACATCAGTTCATCTTCTAAGAAATCACTGGTGGTTTCACACAGTGTCAGGCCCTGCCTTTTAGTAGGGTTAAACCATCAAGCAATCTTTGTATGTCTTTCAGCTTGAGTTACAAGATTGCAAAAATCTTCTTGCAGAGACCGTTTATTGCCACGCTGCTGCTGCTGCTTCTTGTGGGCTTCCTGGGTCACTGGAGTCTGTAGGACAGAGCAGTACTTACAGACATTCACAGGTCACAAAGTGTTGTGGGCCAACCCCATAGCATCCCCAGTACTGCACTTACTTTCTTTGATATTACTTCAGTTTGACACATTGTTCTGGCATTACTGTCCCAAGGAAGACTATACCAGCAGGCATTAGAGTAGGCTTCAGCGAGCGTTACATCTGTGTCACCCAGCCAGATACCACTCAAATGATTCATTAAATCAGAACACAGAAAGTAACTTTACTTGAATGCCTTGACATAAATTTTTTATCAACTATAAGAACAAATCTTTTGTCATTTTTACTATATATTCTTATGGTTGAATTGGTAATTTGTGAAACAGATCTTATGAATTTTTCACGTAGTTTCTGTACATTTAAGGAGATGGTGACTCTTCATCAGAAGTTAAAACATGTTGCTGAAGAGCCCTGAATGTTTACATACCTAATGATTGTTCTGCATTTGCTTTTAAGTGTTACACACGTAGCAGGCACTCTTGGTAGCAGTTAGCATAAGCAGGGACCCAAGTCTGTTTTTAGTTTTGTTTTCTAAGGGTCCACCCCTAAACAAATGAATTATATTTGATCCTAAAGTGGAGTGGATTTTATTTCTAATGATATTCTAGTGAAATAATGAATAAAACTCCTGTTGACTTCAGCTTATTGTAAAGTTCGTGCAAGCTCATGATCTTTGGATTTTAACAACTTGTCTTAGCCCCTGTTAGAATGCGGAAGAATGTAGATGGGGTAGAATGAGTGCAGGAAAAGGCTACTGAGGGACTAGGCAATCCCTTGCAGACATGTCCTCAGACTGTGGCCCTTTCTCCCCTCCTGCAGTCTGCTAGGGAAACTGTCATATCTTACTGATATTGCTCATTTTAAAAATAACACTCTAGTAAGTCTTCTCTGGCTTCCCCTTAGCCATACTGAGAGATGCATGTTGTACATTACACATGTAATGTTATTTAGATCACGGAGTTGTATGGGCCCTAAGGCAGAGTGGCCCTTCACTAGCTTCTGCCACAGAAAGAGAAGAATATTTTCAGAATATGTATTCATAGGTCTTTACCTGGTCCCAGACACAGGACAAACATTTTACTCCTAACACTGAACAGTGAAGTAGCATAAGGAACACCCTGGAAGAGGGTGGTGCTTCCACATGGCAGGAAGACCACATTACAGGTATCCTGGGGGCGAAACTGCAGAGGCAGAGTGAGCATGGGATTTCAGGGTGTACCTCTACTTAGACCAGAAGTATTTTTTGTTTTGTTTCACAGGGGGCAGGGTTGCTTTGTTTGAAATAGTAACTGTTGGACTTTGCTTGCACCCCATTTTGTGCATCAATACTGTGGCTCACCACTTCCTCCCCGTACATGGCTAGCGTGTGCTGGGGACTCACAGTGTACTGAACTTCACGGTGCACTTTCAGAATCCCCTCACCCTCCTTGTGATACACTTATTACTGGGCAGAATTACTATTATCACTACTGCTGTATTGAATTCAAGTGTCATCACTGCTTAATACTTTGTATTACATTATCATAATGCTATTTTCACTGGAGTGTGCATATTAAGTCTTTGTAAGATGCAGCATGGTGGATAGTCATATCACCTAATTTTGGTGCTTCAGTGAGACCTGTGCTCCCTTTGTAGACTCCTGGTCTACCAGAAGCTATTAAAAGTACATATGTGCCCTTGAGTCTCCTGAATATTAAAGAAACCTGGGCTTCTACTCTTTGATCTGAAAAGTGCCTGAAAATAGACAGTACGGCTGTCTTTCTTGAAGTAGAAAATGTTAGAGATTGCAGCAGTGGAGCATTTCCTGTTCCTAGTGAACACTTGGATTTATTCAATCAAATTATTGTATAAAATATGAACAGCCAGTCTCAGCCTTTATTGAAAATCTAGCCTGAGGCACTCCTGTCTCTGTGACCAGCACATTCTTAGAGTACATTTTGACAGCCAGAGAATTGTGATCAAATAATTACAGTCGTGTCTGTCAGGGAGTGAGTGGGTGACTCTTTAAAATTATCTGTAGATGAAATTTCTTATTTATTTGCCACTTGTAATAATTTTGGCAGTGGTAGATTTCGGTGTCTTCCTGTTGCAGAGTTTAGGATGTTAAGCAGAATTTTTTGTTACAGTACTAGCAGCTTCATAATGTACCGTACACTGGAATACAGAAGTTGCGGCTTTTTTTCCCCAGAGAACTTTGCAGGATATCAAATGAAGCAGATAAATAGATACAAATACAGTAGTTCAGGAGTGGAGAAAGCAGAGGGAAGATTGGTTGCTATACAAGCATGGGCACTTGCTGTTTTTAGTGTATACCCCTGGTACAGTCTAATGGAAAGCTTTCAAGATATTTTCAGGAAATGTCTGCTTTCATCTTACTTATCTGAGCTGGCTGGTTCCAGTGAACTGTGGTCAGCTTCAGCTGCAAAGCCTGTGCAAGAGGTTCCCCTGCTAAAAGCTTTGAAGCGTTTCGATATGTTCTGGGATTAGTTTATAAGCATTTAGCTGCAGTATTTAAACAAACTCAAAATGACCATGATCACTAAACAAAAGCCATCGTTATATGTGTGCAGCCACTTTAGATAAATGTGTCATGTGGAGATGCACTCTAGAGGTTTAATGTCTTGGAGATAACGGTTCGGGAACTGGAGAGTCTTGGGTTCAAGTATGCATTTTTACTTCTTTGTACACGAGAGCACATCTATCACTCTACACTGACGTTTCAGGATTATTTTCAGAGGAATTCAGATGTCTGTGCTATCACTGATGTGTTCTTGTCCAAAAAATTTCTGAATGTTTGAAGTGTACAAATACCTACTGGATAGGAATCAGACTTGCAGACCCTTTCCTACAGAAACCATGTACAAGTCAGCTGGATGATCTTATATTTAGCAAGTCTGATGGTAAAAGATTCGTTCCAGGTTTCAGCTGAGAAAAATAATTTCTCATTAAGCTAGAAATAAAATTCTTTCCAATTTTGAAACAATTAGCAGCACCAAAAATCCAAAAAGTCTTACTTTTCATAAAAGCGTTTGCATATGGTCATAGCATTGTCTCTACTCTTGGTGTGTACCTGTAGAGTTACATTATTGTATGAAATAGGGAAAAGCCAAGTTTTTCTTAACACATTAAAAATGTAAAAACATGTTCTTCCCTTTTTCTCTCTTAATAATTTGAGGTTGTCATAGGCTTTCTGCTAAGCAATTCTTAATTATCAGCACTTTCTAAGCAAACCCAAAGCTGCTTATTTGGCATGTTGAGGAGGAGATGAGCATAATTTACTTCCTCCTAGCATGTTCCAGTATTACTTAGAAAACCTACATAGAACAGTATTTTGAGCGATTTGCAGTGTTGTTAACTGGGACATCGATCAGTGCCAACCTCAATTAAGTATCTTCATCATTCATAGGGGAGAACACAGAAAGAGAATCACTTGCAGATTGAAAGAAGGTGTTTCTCCTCCTACAAAAACCCCACTGTGTTGCTGTAGTGCCGTTGGGCAGGAGAGTGACACTGAGGATTTTATTGTAGCGCACAGAGTTGCAATCTGCTTCCATTCTGTTTCACACGAGTACCCTTCTGGCTGGGAGATGGTGGTGTGCTGTGTAACTTCCATGCATGGCCAGCACAAGCCCACTGGGGCGGTCCGGGGTAGTGAGTTCCCCTTTACAGCGCTGCTCCTTGCCCTCGTCAGCAGGAACGGAGCCTTAGCACACACACTGTCTCCTGGATGTGTGTTGCAGGGAGCTGGTGGGGGTGGCTCAGAAAGCTGTCTTCTCTGCAGCGGCCAGTTTTGCTGCCCAGTGCAAGGGAAAAGCAGGGCTATGGCTTCCTGCCAAGTGTCTTGGAAATCTCTCCAGAAGGTGGAAATCTGCTTAGCCCAGCAGTGCTGTGTGTGGGCATTCAGACTGAAGTCATGTCCATCTGTACTGAGGCATCACCAGTTATAAATTGTCCTTCATGGTGGTGGTCTTCTGACTAATCTTCTTGTTAGAAACTGGAAATACTTAGATGTTAAACATCATTTTGGAGTTTCTGCCTTAGTCACCCTTGGGACTTTGTATTACAAATGTACTTGTGAATTAAGAATATGGTAGTAGGGAAAGTACTTTACCACTTCATTTTTGCCTTTTTTATGAGTAAACAAGAGATTTTTGTTGCAATTTCCGTTTCAACTCCCCAAAAGATACCATGTTAGACTTAAGAGACTGCTTTATCATGTTGCCTCTTTGGGGACCTAACTCAGTCAGTGGAGTTCATGTCCCATTGAACTCTAGTAGAGCCATGTGCTAAATAAGCAGATGGAAAATTTGTCCAGCCCTATTAGAGAGAGAATTGTTTTCAACTTATGTTTCTTGAAAAGGTGTATGTTTAGAAGATTTCTTTTGTAATGTCATGTTTTTCCCCCTTCCGTAATTGCTGCACACAGTTTCGGTTATTGGAAGTCTTATCACAGCGTAGAATAAGTTGTACAATTCTACAGTAATATAGACAGTTCTGAATTAATGCTGCAAGACATGAGTAATCCATACAGTAAGCAAATGCACAAAATTTAGTTTTAAACTAAATGTATTTTACTTTCATCCGCTGAGCAAACTGAACTGTGAATTTTGCAACTGAATCCTGAAGCTGCAGCCCTATGAAAATATACTTACTTCCTCATTAATAATTAATCGTAACACATTCAATGCAAACATTTTTTATCATGAAACATTACCCATCTGTTAAGAGAAAAACATGACTTTGACACACACTTGCATCTTCTATTTTCAGAGTTTTAACTTTATCTTAGTAAGCTTTCTAAAGAACAGCCTCCATGAATGGGGATGTGACACAGGCAATATTTTGACTTACAGGAAATTTCATTGTAAGATGAAAATCAGTGTTGATTTGGCTTGGTTTTTGAACTAAAAAAAAAAAGAGGTAGAGGTGCACGTCCTTGCAAAGGCTTGCTGTGTGACCAACAGCATTTTGTACCACAGAATCTTCAGCATGGGTTCTGAATTAATTTGGTTTGTGCTGTGCAGAGTCATTATAGTATCTCAGTTCAGCTAAGTGGTGTTTCCCGTTCTTCATCAGAGAAATAAGTTGTGTCTGAAGTAGAAGTTTTATATATTCTTTAACACTTCTGGAACCACTATAACAGAAAAACTTCGATTTGTAGAAAATCCCTGACAGAGCAGTATCTTCTGAAGATTTAATCATTCTTTTCTTATGGTGGTTGATGCTGATTTTGGAATGTCAAATGCCATGGTAGTGTTCTGGTTTGCACTGAGATAGAGCTCCTGTTCAATGTAATAGCTGGTACAGTGATGTGTTTTGAATTTAGGCTGACAATAATGTTGGTAACACACCAGTGTTTAGTTGTTGCTGTATAGTTGCAGTCTCTACACTAAGCCAAGGACTTTTCAACTTCCCACGCCCTGCCAAGTGTGGAGGCAGCTGGGAGGGCACAGCCAGGACAGCTGACCCAGGCTGGTCATGGGGATATTCTGTGCCATGCAGCATCATCCTCCGTATGTAACTGGGGAAGGTAGCCGGGAGGTGAGATCACTGCTCAGAAACAGGCTCAGAAAACATTGCTTTTGGGTTGTTTTTTTTTCCCCTCTGCATGTGGTGAGCAATTGCATTTGTGCATCACTTGGCTTATTGTTGTTCTCTTCCTTTGTTATCCTATTAAACTGTTTGTCTTTGAGCTCAACAAGGTTTCTTCCTTTCTCTTCCCCTTCCCCTTCAGGAGGGCTGAGTGACATTAAAAATCTTACTTTATGAATTAATTAATATCTTAGAGAACAAAATTTCTTGTTTGAGATAAGCTTTAATTTACTTGGATCAGAACAGTGGTCCACAAACTTACAGACCTGTGTCAAAGATCTCTGTCAGTTTGGGGGAAAAAAAAAAGAGATGCATTTTATTAGCTTTTGTTTGTATAACATTATGTTGGAAGATGTTGGTGTTCCTAGATGTTGGTGTTCTACAGTGACCATGGATAAACCAGAAGTTACTCAGAGGCATGAAAAATTTGGAGAGAGAAGATTGCAACTAATTAATTAAGAAAGGAGGCAATTATTTTTTACATGGTAATTGTTAGTGAGCTTTTTCATTTCCTGATATTGTAGGTACTGAGGGCAAAGGGAGTTTATACTTCTCAATAGTTTGTTACTTCTTGAGATATAAAACATTTTGATACCTTTTGATACATTTTGATCAGTGGTCTGATCCAGTCTGGCAATTTGTAATTCTGTACAGTATCTTCTGAAATGTTTTTTGCATATTTATGCCTTTTAGAGGGAGGGAGGGTGACAAATACATGTTGTTGACAAGAAGATGATGTAGAAAGCGTATCTTTGGGTGATGGGCTATCAGGAAGCTCTCAAAATTTATGAAGGAAGGAAGCAGATTTAGCTTCAGAGTGCAGGTGGCTCTTTTGACACAAAGTATATTATTAAAATAAATACTTGGGATAAGATGACAAACATCAGTTAAGTAAAGTGTTGTATAAATAAACATAAAATAACTATATACCACACTTAAACCCTCTGTTCCACAGAAATGCATATATGACTCTATGTCTTCCTCTATTCATCTTTCTCTATTCATTTGAACATTTTAAGACACAGAATAGATCTAATTTATTCATCATAAATCTCAGTATTTCTGAGATGAGATGTTCATGCTTTTAAAACGATAAAGAATAGTTAGAAATCATGTATTGGACTGAAAGACATCAAGTTAGTGTTAAAAAGTTGTGAAACTAAACTATGATCAATTTTATGATCATTGTTTCCATAGCAATGTGAGTAGAGGTGAGTACATTTTATAAAGTCAGGTAGTGACAAATTATTTACCTAAGCATATTGCATCGTAGCTGCTCTTACTAAGTATATTTTTTTAATCTTTATTGCAATTTTTCTGCATATCACTGAGATAGTTAATTGATACAAATTGCTGGTACATGGCAGCAAAAAAGTCCCACACTTGCTAAAATGGCTGTATACAAAGCAGTGTTTAATTCCTAAAATGTACTAGGTTTGCATATAAAGGCATCTTTTAGATATTGAATTGTCCCACTGTATGTGCATGATTTAAACAGCACTGTGTGGTTTACTGAATTACTTAAATTACTTGAAAGGTTTGGGCTCTCAAAAGCTTACATTTTAGCATTTTTTAATCTTACCAAGACTTATATCTGTGCTTAATTTCATATAGCTAAGTAAGTGAAAGACTTCAGAAGCCTAGATTCCAGTTTTTGAGAGGTGTCACAGGAAGACTTTATGGAACGTAAAAAGTAAGGAGTAGAAGCCTGGAAAGGATGAAAGGATCGATTTTAAAATAAATTTAATTTAATTAAATTTTAAATTTTGACTAAGACTGAAAAATGGGAACACGTGGTAGGACTGAGAAGTACCTTTGATCTGTCAGCTGGTTAGCAGGAAACAGACTTGAAATAAACAGAACTCTTTAAACAAGGCCCGTCCTTGAAATGTGTACCTATGAAACTTAGATTTGTTAGAGGGAAACAGCTCATAGTGATTTCTCCTGGATTTATATTGTGAACTTTTTTTTTTTGCTTTGGCTTTATGTGGATAAGTAAACTAAATTGAAACCTCTTGGAACAAATCCTGGTGTGAATGCAAGTTCCTTAAATGGCACATGGTATTACACAGTATTACAGAAGTTCCAATGCTCCATGTCTGTGAACAAATATTGTAGTAATAACTTGGAGTATGGTAATGTAGGGGTGAGTGCCATACCTCATTTTGTGAAACAGAATAAAAGGTGAGACACACATAATGGAGAAATACAGTCTCTGATCCAGTTAAACTTTGTATGAAGGGTACTCTGGATAAGAAACCACACATTATGTGGAGCTGGGTTTTTGGATTCACCAGAGGTTTTTCCAGTTGACAGTTAAGAAATCTGAAAACTCTGTTTTGCATATGATTGCCCAAATAATTGTTTTTTTGCCTGACCTATATGATATTTGTGTTGATGGCAGTCATTTTTAAATGAATGTTTGAAAGCAGTTCCTAAATATCACTATAGCAGGAGACAAATAGAAATATTACTGTAGAATCAGAAGAGTCACAAGTGTCTGACTTTTTGTCAGTGGCGTTGTAACATCAGAGTATTTCCAGAGTGTAGGCCATTGTCTTTCTCTTTAGACAGGCTGAGACTGGTTAAAAAGAGCGATTCTCGAGTACTTCGTGTTAGGTATTACAGGATCTCACAGAGAATGTGGTGTGATTTTCTACCCACTGAATGTTCTGGTTCCTTCCCTGGACAGCTTCTGAGGGAACTGACTATTTTATGTGTGTATATATAAGGTCAGGAAACTTGCTCGGGGGGAAATTTACAGCAGTGATACTGTATGAGAAGAAACAGAGTTGATGTTTGCATTGCAAGGGTTAAAATAATTGAACAAAGGAATAGACTTGCAGATATTCTCTTAGCTGAACAAAATTTGTTGCTATCGTGTTTTGGGGTTGCTGGTCACTCACAGGGAACTCAAATATGGGAATAGTGAGAAACAGCATTTTCTAATTACTTTCTGAGAAGTAATTTTATTATTAAGAAGTATTATTAACTATGTTATGGTAATGTAGTCTCAGTGACATGAATTGAGAGTTTCAGATGTTTATCTAATTTTTGAGGCATCTTTATTTTTTCAGTTTTTTATACATACATTCTCTAAGTCAGGTCATTGTCAAGTATATCCAGCACAGAGTGGACACACATAGCACTAAATGGCTGTATTACATTGTTACACCATTTTCTGAAATGTCTCTCCATAGTTTCTTTGAACACATTATGTATTTTCATACTTATTCTGGGTGTTCCTTTGCATTGGTCTTTTATTTTGCTATTAAATTAATTACTGGCCCAATGGTGTAAATGCAATTTTGTTATTTATCAGAAAGTGGTTTACTTGTCCTTCATTAAAAGTCAGAGGTCATATGTCTTACAGAAGTTGGTATTTTGGAGGAGAGTCTGAATTTACTTGAGTATTTTCCTTTTCTGTATCTTGTTATATCAGTGCAGCAGTCTATAAATCTTTTCATCGCAGGATCTTTGAAGTTACACAGCTGGCTGTCATAAATAACAGCTTGCATCTGATGGAGCAATCCTTAACTTTCAGGGGAAAGGAAAAAAAATATCATATAAACAATACATCCTGCTATTCATGCAAATATCATGCTTGTTAGGTTAAAAAAAAAACCCAGAACATTTGAATTTTATCAAATCCATTTTAAATAAACAGTTTCTGTACCTGGTAAGGTAGCCTGTCAGCCTGTTGCCTCAACACATCTCCCCTGCATACTACAGTTAAAACAGTGGAGCGCCTTTCCAAAAATTTCCTTGTGTAGCTCAGTGGAAAAACAAAAAAAAAGAACTTCAATATGGTATGTTAGAGTAGGACCATCAAAGCATTTTATTCAGCAGGTATTCAGGCAGCAGCCAAAGCCCATGCAAGGAGAGCTGATACAGTATGTGGAAACCCTGCTGTGGGGGCCGGTCCCAAGGTCTGACCCCTGTCTTAGAAAGCAGTGGTGGTTGGGCTGGTACAGCTCTAGGTGCAGCCCAAGTTGCATTCTGAACTGCCAGTTGCCTGTTTGGATACAAAGAACTGGAGGGGGTGGGGGGGAGAGCAAAACAAGGAGGAAAGAAGCAACTCTCTTGCCTCTTCCCATTGTTAGTAAGCACTTAAATAGTTAAAGCCTTGTTACTGAAGGTGTCCTTTCCTTTCACTATTGGTTGTATCCATCTGGCTGCACCACAAGTGAGATTTTTCACCCCAGGTAAGGGGAATGGAAGCTCTCTTGTGTCCGGACACCAACTATGTAAGAAATGTTTGTGGAAGGTGAACTTTAAAAGACAAAAAATACATAATTTTATGTAAATACATATGTAAGCACATACCAGAGAGAATATTTTTCTTGAACAGTGTTGTAGAAGCTGCATATGAAAAAATTACGGTAGTGGAAATAATTTACAAAGTTAACTTTTGAAAGAACCCTAAGGTTGGCCATATACTTGGATTAGGTAGGAATTCAGTTGTTGATTTTGAATCACTGTTTGTAGCATTGATTTAAATGTAGTGGACAACAAATTTAAACTATGAATAATTTAGTTTCTCTTGCCATCAGAGGATTAAAGTGGATGTGCTAGATTCTGTGGACAAGTCAGTACACAGTAATGAAAGGAACTTAAATAATAAATAAAACATAAGTTGCACTTTAGCTACAAAAAGTCTTGTCTTTATGATGAGACTAGGATCTTCAGACTATATTTAAAACTAGACCAGAAGTAGCTTTTTTTTTCCTTGGTAAGAAAATTGCCTGTTTATTTCTGTTAGTTGGTTTATCTTACAGTGTTTTATCTTTCATTAAGAAAATAGAATATAGGAATAGATTTAAGAAAACTGCCCATGAATACTGACTTCCTCCTTTAATGATAGGATATTCTAACAGAGGTCCTCAATTAGAGGTTGCTTCGAGAGTTGCAGATGACACTGATCACAATTACTTTTTTTTCCAGCACTAGTATCTAACTTAAAAGAAGACTTAATTCCAGAAATATATTTAAATATTTCTGCATCTTGTTTGTAAGTTAGATGCTTCCAGATCAGGCTTGTCTGTCAAATATTAATGTGTTCTAATGGAAAATGGTCACTCTAGAGACAGTTTTTTGCTTTTTAAGGTTTGGGGTTTTTTAAATGATGAGCTTTTTAAATCAGGCTGAAACAAAAGTTTTAAGAAAAAGTTGCGCTTTTTTAACCAAAACTGTGAGCTTAAGAGAAAAATTACTTGAGGCAGCCACATTTTCTAATTTCTGAGCTATGTTAAAACAGTATGATTGTGTAACCACTTAATTATACTAAAGGTTATAATTTTTTTAGCTTGCTGCATCTTTAACTTAAAGCTGCACTCACATAGTGCTGCAGATCAGCCTTCTGTCTGATGTGAACTTCTGCCTGATGGATGCAGTATGCTTTAAGATCTGTGGAAATCCCTGCTTGGATTTAAGATACTTTACTAAGAAAAGGGCTGTCTGTAGACAAGTGTACTGTATCTGGTGATACCTCCCTGGTAAGAGGGACTTTACCTCAGGCTAAGCAAGTAGTTGATAGTGAAGAACACGCAGAATTACAGTGATGCTTTGAATTATTCTGTCCAAATGTCTACGTGTCTTTCGGTAGGGTTCATGAAATGGATAAATTTGTTAGTGTTTGTTAAGCATACCTAGCACTTCTTTGCACACTTTCAGCTAAAATGCTTGTGGGATGAGAGGACTAGATCACTCGTAGCCACAGTCCTATTTGTGACTGTCCAAAGGCAGCAGAAATCATTGGGCTTCCTTTCAGGTTAGGACCCTTGGCAAGAGTCTGTTGATGGCACCTCAATCAGAAGCGTGTTGGCACCCTCTATATCACATATGCTGTAGTCTGTGACGGTATTTTGGTGGGAAAAGAAAACCAAAAGTGCTGCCTATCATCACTGCCAGCTCTTGCTTCATTTCCATGTTCTGAAATGAGTGTTAAAGAAATGTTGGTGATCATTAGTGCAACTGATAGAAGTCATTCTGATAGACGGCTAATAGAAGGTAGAAGAATTGTTATCAGTCATCCTGGTTATGATGATCTTAAATTTTTAAGTCTTAAGTCCCTAAAACAAAAGTAGAAAGAAAAGGAAAAAATTTAAAAGGAAAAAAACCTGAAGAGTCTCTTTCATGGTGCTCAGATGTGTATAACTGGCAAAAATGTTTGTATCTGGTTCTCCAAAGCTTCCTTTGGAAGCAAGGTGGTGCATTCCTGTTGTGCCCTTCTGCTTTATCAGTCAGTTCTAGGTCGAGTTCCAAGTGTGCTGAACAGGGTGAGGGGCTGAAATAAACCTGTTCAGATCTGTGAATTCTGCCACCATCAGTGGCTTTATGGGTTTTTCCAAGCTTCTGCCAATAGAAAAAGTTAGGAAGACTGGCAATACTTAGTGGTGTTAGGAGGAGCTTATTGCTCTTTTGAGAATACATATACAGCTTTTCTTCAGGAGTATAAAGTGCTTTGCATTCAATTTATGTGCATTTAATTTATGTGCACTCAAATTCTCAATGCTTTTGTGTAATTTTTAGTTACCAATTTTGCAGATAGGAGAGGAACCCAGCTCTTAGGTGGTTGTGGTTTTATTACTGCTTTCAGATGAATATTTCAAATCAGAGAGCTGGCTGATGACATAGCAACAGCTTTGAAAATAACTTTTTTCAAAGTTGATCGCAGAATTCATCTTAAACAAAAAAGGTTTTGCTGAGGTCCAGTACTGGGAGGAGGATGGTACTGTTCAATTAGGGATTTATAAGACAGGATATTTACACCTTTGGATAGGAGTTGACAAATAGTTCTTTTAACTGCGTAATATATAACTCTACCATCATCTTTTATGAATGTGTTTAGCTGTCTTGGTTAAGGTAATAAAAGGACATAAAACTCCTTAAAAGAGTCCAGCACAGGGCCACCAAGGTGATGGAGAGGAACACCTTCCTTATGAGGACAGGCTGAGGGAGCTGGGTCTCTTCAGCTTGGAGAAGAGGAGACTGAGGGGTGACCTCATTAATGTTTCTAAATATGTAAAGGGTGAGTGTCAGGAGGACGGATCCAGGCTCTTCTCAGTGATGGCCAGTGATAGAACAAGGGGAAATGGTTCCAAACTGGAACATAGAGAGTTCCATCTTAATATAAGGAGGAACTTTTTCACTCTGAGGGTGACGGATTACTGGAACAGGCTGCCCAGAGAGCTTGTGGAGTCTCCTTCTCTGGAGACATTCAAGACCAATCTGGACACGTTCTGTGTGATTTGATCTAGGTGATCCTGCTCGGGCAGGGGGGTTGGACTAGATGATCTTTTGAGGTCCTTTCCAACTCCTAAAATTCTGTGAATCTGTGAAAGGTATGTATAGATATAAAACCAAGTTACAACACTGCCATATTAGTTAATGAACTTTGCTTCATAAAATGTAACTGTCTTCTAAAAATATTTTAATTGAATTAAACTTGTCAAGTGTTTTGTAAGACAACTAATTCATAGAAAGCTTGGGTCTGGAGTTGAAACACTGAAGCTATGTAAACATTTTGCGGTAGCCAGGTGTCATTTAATAGCTTGATAATAATCTTTGTCTCCACATGAATTTCAATTATTTTTTTCTTGAACTTGTAACATATGTGGAATAGCCAGCAAATACAAATTTTATCAATCAGATACAGTTTGGCATTTTTAACACTTTTTAAACTTCACAACAGACCTATTTACCATATGGTGTAAGTGGGTGTGCAGGAAATGACAGTGTTTCATGAAGTCTCATCTATACTGTACTACTTTTCCATTAACAGAGCATGCACGTTTCCTTTTAACGGGTGTGCTGAGGGCAAGCCTTTGAAGCATGGGCGTATAACTTCGGACAGTAGCATTGATGTCTGTGTGCTTATGCAGGTGATAGGTTTAAAATTACTTAACTCTTTAGCTTTTCTCTTTTTTATTTGACTTTACTCAGAAAATTTTGTTCCACATTAATTTGTCCGCATTAATGTTGCAATATGTGAAAGAAGTAACAGAAAAGCAGAACTTGTATTTTTCTTGGTACAGTAGCCAGTTCTTCTCATTGTGGTCCAAATTTTCCTGTTTAAATTCTGCCTCTTCTGCAGATGCTGCAGAGTTTTGATTGAGGCAATGCCATATGCTAGAACCAACTTGTGAAGTCTCTTTCTCTGGAGATGTTCAAGACCCACCTGGACCCACCTGTGTGACCTGCTTTGGGGAACCTGCTTTGGCAGGGGCATTGGCATGGGAGTTTCTTCAGAGATAGGGTTGTTGCAGCTTTCAGTGACTTAAAGATACCAATTCCAAGTACTGTTCTGGCTTGTTTGCATATATTTATGGTTTAACTCAGTTAGCATTTCATGCGAGGATGGCAGCGCAGCCCTTGATGCTCTGTTGTGTAGTACCTTGAATGTGTGTTGGACCAGTATAACCTAGGGCATGGAACTTACCTCTCAGGTGCAAACTGGGACTTGTGCTTGCTCTTTTTGCAGATAAAAGCTTCTGCTTTGGTTCCAAAAGCTACCTAAAGGAGAAAAGTACTCAACAGTAACTGCTTGTCAAGTGACAAGTTAAAGCATAGTTTGTATGCCAAAAGATCACGGTTTTTCAGATTAAAGTGCTTGTACAGAAATCTTTAACATTTTGCCCATCTAGATGCAATTTTTAACTAATTGCTAGAAGCTTATCCACCTGAAATTATTTTTTGATCTAGTCTTCTGCTTATCGCATAATTAGTAGCTTAATTAGTTTTAAACAAAGTTCGGGTAAGAAAAAAAAAATTGATCCACAGGTAAATGTCTTTTATTAACTTTGCTTGTCAATATTCAATGCTGGGGAGTTTCTCTGGCAGTAGCAATACCTTTTTTTTAGTGTGAGCTGTAATAGTTACTGTTTGAACAGTGAGTCTTGAGCAGGGTCTGATAGTTACGACACGTCTGTAAGTTGTGAAGCTATGCAATATCACAGACCACAGTTCAAAAACAAAAAAAAAAGACTGCTTAGCATGTCAGCTTCGTAACAAAAAGGGGTTTGTTTCAGAATATTACTTTAAATTGCACGAGTTTTTGTGCTCTTTTTGAAAAATATTGTCCTTATTGATGTCCTGTTGAGCCCAAAGCAGAAGGAAGAAATTTATCTAAAAATGCCTGTAGACATACAACATCATCCAAGAGAGCATTTTGCGAATTCACAGCTGCCTGGCATGAGGGCGCAGGAAGTCATGTCTGTTTACAGCCTCGCTCTCATTCATATTAACCTACTTATTCCTGAGAAGGGCAAATGGAACCCCTAATAATGCATCTCCAGGTCTTTCTCCCACCATCCTTATGTCCAGACTCACATTCTGATCTCCCATCAGTGCCTCCTCTGCTCCCCTGATGAAAAAGGGTCAGAAGGCAAAAAGCCAGCCACCAGTTTGTGCAGCCCAGGCAGAGCACCAGTTCAAAATAGCAACAGCTCAGCCCAGTCTGTCATGAAGCACATTAGAAAACCTGGTGGCCTCAGTCCAAAATCACAAACCCAACTGTGAATACCTGTTGCTATATAAACCCTGGAAGGGTTTATATAGCAACAGGTATATAGCAACTGTGCTATATAAACCCTGGAAGGGTTTATATAGCACAGTTCATGCATAAGTCTATTTCTTTCCACATCATGTCTTAAAGCATCTCTTAAAAGTTCCTTCTCACCAAGTTTGATAGTTTAATTAGAAAGTTAGGAAAACAATGTAACTCATCAGAAGTCTAATTATTCATAATTTTTTATATTTTCTTGTATTAGGGAAGTCAGTTTACTATATGTTGTAAGATCCTTTGTGTTCCAGCACTATTTTTGCTTAATTTAAAAGAATCTTATTTTCTATGCAGTTTTCTTCAAGTGGAGATAGTGTTAATACCAATGACTGCAAGGAGCTTGATCTCGGTTCTTACTCACTTAAAGGGTCTGAGAGCTGCAAAGGTTTTAGGAAGCTTTAGACTACCTTGAGTTTTTTATTAAAAGTCCATTGTTTCACAGACATTTCTAAAATGACTCTTCCCTCTGTGGTGGCTGACACTGTTTATCCAAATACAGTATTTGAGACAAAGTGTTGCTGGGATACGAGTTCTTGTTAAGTGATCTTGTCAGTAACGTATGGTGTTGAAGTTAGTTAGCATTCAGCAGAAGCTTTAATACTTTACTTTGTTCACTAGAGACTTTTGAAAAATATTTGTGCTTAGGAAGTAGATTCAGCTATTACTACCTTTGTGATGGTTTACAATAGAATTATGTGAAGAAGAAAGGACTTTAGGATAAAATAGATTTAGATAACATTAGAGCACAAATGAAAATCAACAGCTCAATGTTTCACCTCCTGTCCATACAGATACTATGTAGGTAGATGATCTGCATGGTGATAGCGCACATGGAGAAATGTGTTTTAGCAGCAGCACTATGCATGGTTGGGTTTGGATCCTTTGAAAATCATGCCTCCTGGTTCCTGTTGATTCTAGATTAAATGCAGTATACAGTAACATATGCCTTGCAGATTTCAGATGATGAGTAACGTTGGTTTTGGTGCTGCGCACTAATGCCCTATTTATTTCTGTTGTCTGTTCTCATGTCAATACTTTATTCACCTAGATGGCAACTACTTTCAGCTTCCGTTCATTTTAACTTTTAAAATCAGTGGAAATTGGGTGAATTCCCATCTATTTTCCTATTTTTCTGAAGCACTGTAAGACTGCAGGCACTTTGAGACTTAATTTTGTTACCAAAACTGAAAATAGTTTTACTATAGTATCAGCTTTAAATATGAAGTTTAGTAACCCATATAAAAACTTCTCAAGGTGAAATTAGCTATGTTCTGGTTTTGACCAGCTTTCTTACTGTTTTAAGGTACAGACTGTCCAAAATAAGAAGTCAAATTGCTCTGATTGCTCGCTCAAATTATTCCTCAGATTGAGAATTTAGTTGGTATCTCATGTGCCCATCTGTGTCAAATAAAATTAATAATATTCAAAAATTATCCAAATTAATAATAATCCAAAATTATCCTCCCCCTCTACTCTGGCCTGGTCAGGCCTCACCTAGAGTTCTGTGTCCAGTTCTGGGCTCCCCAGTACAAAACAGACAGGGATCTCCTGGAGAGAGTCCAGCGGAGGCCACAAAGATGATGAAGGGCCTGGAGTATCTCCCCCATGAGGAAAGGCTGAGTGTGCTGGGGCTGTTCAGCCTTGAGAAGACTGAGAGGGCATCTCATCAATATTTATAAATATTTGATGTGTGGGAGACAAAGAGAGATGGCCAACCTCTTCTCAGTGGTCTGTGGGGACAGGACAAGGGGCAATGGTCACAAGTTGGACCACAGGAGGTTCTGCACCAATGTGTGAAAGAACTTCTTCATGGTGAGGGTGACAGAGCACTGGAACAGGCTGCCCAGAGAGGTTGTGGAGTCTCCTTCTCTAGAGATATTCAAGACCTGTCTGGACACTGACCCACAGGTGACCTGCTCTGGGGAACCTGCTTTGGTGGGGGGTTGGACTTGATGAGCTCTAAAGGTCCCTTTCAACCCTACAATTCTGTGAAAATGCCTTTGTGAGGGGCTTTATGTTTTTCTGAGAAATCTCAGCTTAAAGCAGAATGCATTTGCTCTTTTGACATACTGTTTTATGGCATACAGAACGAGAGCAGAACTGTCCAAGCCAGTGACCCTATTGAACACCTTTATGAAGTTCGGTAGTGTGCAACTTACCAATTATGTACAATGTCTGCCAAGGTGCCCTGGTAATAACTTGCACTGAAATTTTTTTTCTTGCTTATATTAAGAATTTTATAGCCTTTTTCTAGTTTGCTCATACAACTATACGGCTTTCACAGTATGAATCTTTAGGAGATTTTTTGGTAAAGAAAATAAGGCCAACATCTTTCCTTTTTTCTGTGCAATTACATACCATTATGCCCTTTGTTCTGAATTGTGTTTGCCTACATTATATACATCGTACAACTCATTAGAGGCATACAAATGTCTAGCCCTTTTTTACCTAATGAATTTGTTTCTCTACATCTTAATAAAAATTCTTTCCTTGGTACAGGTCATGTTGTATATAATACATATAATCCTGTGTACTATCAAGTGTGACGTGATAAACTGACTCCTTCAGTAGTTGCTCAGACTCAGAAGCTTTGCGTTTTTTACGTCTGGCACTGAAAAGAAACTGCATTTCTGTATCAAATACGATTTTTACCCCCACACACACAGATTGACACAAATTACTCCATTTGTCAAGAATACTCAGACGAGTCCAGTGTATACACAGTTCCTAACCACGCTGCTGGAAGAACTGCATTTCAAAACTGAAGATGTGGAAAGTTTGACAAGAATATTTAGCAAGGACTGCCTGCTTGAATGGTCAGTCAATTTTAAGCTATCTTGCATGTCACAAAACAGTTAACACCGGTTTTCATTTTCAGCGTTTTCTAAGTATGCACAGTAACTACAGATTGTATCAGCCAGAGTAGAAAATGTGTATAGTACATTTTAAAGTAAAGAAATATATATGGTGTGGAAATGAGTGTTATCATTTTATCGCTTACAGTAAATGCCAGCTGATATTTATCACTTTAATCATTCAAGAATGAATAGTTGGTTTATATATAGTTGTTTTCCTGCAATTTTGCAAAGAATATTTACTCAAATTCTGCAAAAATTTATTAAAAAAAAGAAATAGTGTGTGATTACAGTGGCTAAGTCTCAGTCGAGTTTTTCACTTACTAAAACAAAGTTGTTACGTTCAGTCTTTCAGGTGTGAAATTGAGCTAAAAGCCATGTATTTCTTTTTTATAGTACTGAGATTACATTTTCCATTCTGGGTAGGATGAAAATTTTAAGAGCAAATACCTTATTTTTGCTGATTGTATTTAACTGATTGGATGAATACAGCATTATAGCATTTAAGTAATAAATGTGGTGATAACTGATGTCACTTCTTTGTTCCCACAGAATAAGTTGATCGTCTTTAACATCTCCCACTGTCGGAAATACTGGCACAGAGAGCAAAAGAACACCTCCAATTGTTGAAACAGTTTTAAATGAAAAATGAAATCTAGTATTAGTTGTACTTCATGCACTTGGGCTTTTTTATTTTCTTCCTATGAATAAGGGTTTTGAAGTCTTGTAGTGAAACTGATTTTGACAGCAGTTAAGGTATGCATGACTTAAAATGGTGATAAACTGAAAAATATTAAAAAGTGGTAGAAAGGATTTTGGATTGGGTTAGTTTTTTCTTGCTTTGGAAATTTTCAGCCAAAATTTATGTTCAAGAATTGGGGAAAAGCAGTGGGGGAAAGCATATTAGCTTTAACAGAGCACTGCTACTGACTTTTTGTAGTTGACCCAGTGTGTGGAGCAACAAACAGTCTTTTAGAAGGATGATGACAGTACACATGTCTGTTCTATAACCTGCTTGCCTTGCTACTTTGAAGAAAAGGGGTGGTCTTTGAGCTCATATAAAATTTATTTTTAAATGTCTCTGTTACTAAATTGGACTTTAAATATATTTTAATAACTAGATACTTAATTTGACTTGCAGTAGTCTAAATTTCATTTAGAAAGTTGTGTTGTTTCGACTGAGCGTTTTCAGACTTGCTTTTGTCGCTGATTATAAAACACAGTTTAAAACTAATCCACTAGTAATAATTAATGATGCCATAATAATTCTTAACAATTGATAGTATGCTTTATTGCGTAGTTCCTCATTCATAGGGGACTGTCCTGTGAGAGACTTGAGAAGAAAGTTGCTACTGACTGTGCTTAGTCTGCATCAATTCCCAGCAGTGATTAGGGCTGAAGCAAGACTTCAGCTGTAACACGGCAACGCCCCCTAAAAAAAAAACCAAAGTTTATCCTTTTGTTTTGTTTCTGTAATTGGACACCAAAAGGGAACTCTGCGCTTAATTAGTTTATTGCTGTGTAATTCCTTCATGATAATCAGGATAAATACATTGATTGCCCCCAACACACGGAGCCCGTACAGCTTTTCCCTGGAAGTTTTGTTGTTCATTTATTTAGGTGATGCTTGACTTTCCCTAAGTACCTTGTAATGGGAAGTTATGTTCAGTACAACTTGTAAAAGCAACACTTTAGAATGAAGAAAACCTGTAATGCAGAGTAAAAGCTATGCACTCTTTAAAACAGGCAATAAGAAAAAAATACCTATTGTGATCAGAGCATGTCTGATGTCAAATTTGTAAGAATGCATAATGTAACCTGGACAGAAGGTACAGTGAGTTCACACTGTGATGGAAAACTTTTTACTAGATATATATGCAAAGTAGGGACAAGAACTCATGAAAAGATAAGCTTATAGAAGACAGAGTAGTAAGTACAATACTCAGCAAAACTTAAACCCTGAATTTCTGTGTATCTCCTTCTGGTTTTGGAAGTTAAACGTATTTCTGGCTCGAGCAGGTGTTTCACTGTAGGTTCTGAGCAATCATTGCTCCATTCCACCTGCATTTACCTTGGGACAGAAATAATACAACTACACCATGACGATGCTGCTGTACGGAGTACACCTAGAAGGCACTGAGATGTGCATCATACCAGGAATATGACTGTTTCACCAGGTTTGTTAGTTTTGATTTGGAAAGTTTTTACACTTCCTGTCAGTTTAGTGGTGTGATTTTGTGTGTGTTAGTTATTTTTAGGTTAGTCTTCATCACTGTGTAGGAAACCTATGATCTTGTAATAAGAATAAATAGTTCAGAGGCACAAAGTTCTCTTTGTCAGGGTTCACTGTAACTGCTTTTACTGCCACCTCCCTTAGCAGTTCAGAAAAGTAAGGTGCCAGGCAGGATTTTTGCATCTCCTCGTTAGCTGCAAGGTTGCTCATTCTTTTTTTTGCCCTAAGAGAACAGAATAACCTTTCCCCTTCCGTGACATCCTTCTCCAGTCCAAAAGAAAGATGTATGTATTATGCTAAAAATGCCCTGAAGGGTATTCTTTGCTTACCTTTAAAGATTTCATCTCCCTTAGCGGTAAAACGTGTACATAAATGCAGAAGTATATACATATATACCAATTACTTTTGAGTAGGAGAAAGGCTGTAGGCTCAAAAGGATCGTTCATGCTGTCAGCCTCAGCTGGTTGTACAAAAAAAAACCCACGACTTGAGCACCAGAAATTAAGTTTATCTATGTAGGGTTTTTTACGAACACGTTTTGTAACAGCTTAGCTGCTTAAAAATGTGCTAATCCAGACCTCATTTATGAGCTTAAAGCTAGTTTTTGCCATAACTATGTGTCCTTTAATAGACTTTACAATTTCTAAACTCACTTCCCCACCACCCCACCCCCTTCTCATTTTGGTTGTGTTTGCCAGCAGATTGTTTCCTTGTAGCTGTGCTACTGTGTTTAATGGTTTTCCTTCCTATGTTGGATGAGCAGATGAGAACAGTTGACCCCACTCAGTGGTGGCTTTGAGCCTTGGATAAGCTAAATTTCAGTGACTCACTTGTGAGCTACAGGCGTGGAAGGACACTATGGATCTGGGACTCCAGGTAGATGGGATGTAAGCCCCTATTTCTGAACAACGCTATGAAAGGGGCATGGGCTTGGTAAAGCCATCAGCTGCATAGGTAAGGACCATAAAGTCATAGAAGGTCCACTGCCATGACTCTGTAAAGCATCCAAGCCTGGCTGTCAGTGGACGTGTAGTGGGGCAAATAGGGTATGATGAGTTTCTTTTAATAGTGGGGGGGCAGGGGAGAAGCCAGACTTCCATGGTGTGGGTTGTGGAGGGTTTTTTCTGGCATATGTAATGGATATAGTAAAGAACAGAAGAAAACTTGAGTTTAAAACTTAAAGCAAAGCTCACTGCATGCTGTGGCAGTGTCTCAGCATCAAAGGAGGGATGTGTGACATAGACCTACAGCAGTGCAGATAGGGATTTCTTGCAGGTATTATGAAGTAATCTCAGGAAGAGAACAGTGTTAATAAAACCACACATACAGAGAAAGTCAAATTGTTGAGAGTTATTTAAAGCAGTCTTTGTGCTGAACAAAGAGGGTAGAGGAAAATCTTTGGTGTCTATTTTCACACCAAAGCTCACAGTCTTGTAACTCCTGTCAGCATAAGAACTGCACTCTGTAACACTGAACTTCCTGGTGCAGAGCCCTTCACTGCAGCCGTTTGATTCTTTGTGCCCGCTGATCAAGCTTGCTGGTTTTTCTTGGGTTTTGGAGGGAAGAAGGGGATTCAGAGTGGTTGGGTTGATAGTTACTATTTCAAGAAAGCAGGCAAGTCATAATGTAACCTGTAAATGATCAGGCATTCAACAAGATCGCCCTGCATCTTTGTAAAGTTTGCAAATCATGTTACACTTATGTATGGTAATGCACCATTCTACAATCAAACAAGCAGAAGAGCTTGATGTATTCCATTGAAGACCATCAGAAAAGTGCCTTAGTAAATTTAGACAAGAGTGTGCTGCTGTCTAAACCCAGGACTGAACAGATACCTCTACCCTGTCTTTAAAAGAGTGACATGGGGAGCAGTAAAGAGCATTGTAAAAGAATCAGAGACATCTGGGGCCCCAAAGGCTGTGTCCATACAATACACAGAAGACTCACCTGTATTTTCTCTCTGTCTCAGTGAGTAGTTTAAAAGTGGGGCATCTGTTGCAGTTTTTGGGGGGAAATAACAGACCTGTGAGTCTTGGTGTTGAACCTGCATCTCCTACCTTTCTCTCTCTGGTTTGAGAGAACCTGCACGCTACAGAATGCAGGAGGGGATGAGCAGCTCCACTGACCTTTAGCGACTGAAGAGAAAAGGACTAACATCAGAGAGAAGAAAAAGGAAGAGAGAGGGGAAAGTGGTATTCACACCTTCTAAATTTAGGCATCCAACCTTAGGTACATGCCTGTCTCCATTTATTTAAGAGAGAACCAATGTTCTTACATTTAGGTCTCTGTTTCCTGGTGGCAGAAATAAAGCAGGTAAGTCAGCTGAGAACTTTGGCCAGAGTGTACTGGCTCTCCCCAGACTCATTTATTTAGCAGTAAAGTGTGGCACAAAACTGCATGGGGACCTGCTCCTGCAAAGCAGGGAGTTATAAGGAATCTAATCCTATTGTTTAGTTATTTTGGTAGCTACTACTTCATACAGAATTTTTTCTTAACCTGTAAGAGTTAAAACCAAAAGAATTAAAGTGAGGGGCACTGTTCAGGAAAAAAACTAATGCTAGTGGGTTAGAAGTACACCCAGGAGGTGTACCTCTACTTCTACACTTGCCTGCAACCTTTCCACACTTCGTGATTATTTCTGCAATTGCTTACAAACACCCAGTACTGTGGGTGGTTTTAGCTTATCTCACTGGGGTAGCCAGTACTGCTGAACTGTCATTTCCAATGAGCATTAAATATTGAAACCCCAGAATTGGCCTCTCTTTGGCAAGTCTTAAGTTTCCATAAGCAGCAGATGGTATACAAGGCAGGGCTAGGCACCTCTAAAGCCCTCTGCTTCTCAACTACATATCTCTACCACCTGACAGCCAGTGGTCCTCTGGAGTCCAAGGAAGTGGGTGTGCCTTCCATGAGCAAAGACAGAAAGCAATATTGCTAGAGACTTTTCCTCTTGTGAGCTTTCTTTTTGTGACTCTTCATCTCAGAACTACTTCTGTGCACAGACTGCAGGCAGCGCTCTGGGAGACGCTGTAGAACATGAACTGTGGCATTTGTGGTGCTAAACAGGATTTGGTGAGGCTGGGGGAGGAGAGCTGGAAACCTAGCTCTTCAAGTAGCTCTCGTCTGAGCACTCTGGTTTCTAAAAACAAGTGAAAGCACACCTTGGCTCAGTGGCTGATCTGGACATGTGTGATAAGTGTTAGTCATTCCCCCTTGGTTGCATGCAGCTTTAGAATAAGGTAGACAGGAGTTCTGAAAAAATAGACCAAACTAGCCAAAAAGAGTAGGAATTAGCAAGAAGAAAGGTAAGAAACAAGCTCAAACCTTTTTAACTATTCTTGCCC
Organism: Heliornis fulica; assembly: GCA_013399135.1. Classification (NCBI taxonomy): domain Eukaryota; kingdom Metazoa; phylum Chordata; class Aves; order Gruiformes; family Heliornithidae; genus Heliornis; species Heliornis fulica. The sequence continues at coordinate 1,529,511 of VXBZ01009878.1, read as the reverse complement.
TGGAGAATGGGCAATATTCTGAGAGACCTTTTGGGCACCCTCCTCAAAGTAGTCCTAGCACAGCATTATGCTTAGGGCAGTATTAAAAGTAGTGGCAGGGCTGGAAAGGTGAGGAAGAAAGGCCACCAAATTTCTGACCAGTGTTTCTGAGGTCTGTGAGCCAGGTTTTATCTTCCCACTGACTTTGCCACCGTAGGTGAATGTGAAGACTGAAGTCCTAGGCTTAGGATGGCTTACCAATTGAATAATGCAGAAGTGTGGCCCCTGTAACACTTCAGCTTTCCACCTGTTTGTTGGGTTTACTGGGATACCCTGCAGTTAACCCAAGACAACAGCTCCCTAGTGAGTCATTTCTCCAAGGAGAGACTAGAGCTGACAGGTTGGTGATGATGAGGCAGTCACACCACACCACTAGGAAAACTCCCACTGCAAAGTCATGCCCCGGAATGCTTTGGTAGCCTGTACTTTCAAGGCAGTCTTTAGTACAATTTTGTGTGCTGTGATTAACTGCAGGAACTGCACACAAAGATCAGAGAGCAAAGCCAGTGGGGCTCCTGACTGTTACATCCCGCATCATTGCAAACCACATCAAATCAATGCCACTCCTTGCACCTTTTAGCCTCTTGAATTTCATGGGGCGCGTAGCTGAACTGAACAAATAGTGGGGCAGCAGCTGCTTCCTGGGGAGTCCTGCAATTTGATTAGAAGCTACAGAGTTAGAAGGACTTTGGATACAGCTTTAATAAGCTTCAAACACTCAGATCAGGATTTAAATCATAAATCTTGCCTTTTTGCTCTACTCAAACAGGAGTGTCTACAAATCAGGTTAATATAATTTAACAGTACAGTAGTTAAGTAACAAAAAAGATCATAACAGGTAGTATTATCTAAGAAGCCAGAACAACCCTGCTTCCAGCTGCCAGCTAAGATCTGACTCATCTAAGGTATTTTATAGCAACCATATGCTAGGCATGTCTGTCTCACCTATTATGCTAAAAAATTGATAACGCTTCCTAATCAGGATTTACCACTGAGCAGGATTTTCCGTAAACATCTCAGTATTGCAAGTGTTACCCACAGTCAGGGGAAAGCCTTTTGCAGACACTTCTGATTTGTTAATTTAACAAATAGAATAAATGGCTACAAATCTGGGGCTAGTACTGATTGAGCAAGGCTGACTGTAGTTCGAAGTATAGGCATCTTACTTTGGCAGTTGATGTGTTAAAACATCACGTAGTAGTTCTGTGTTAGACAGTAACTTCAAGCATACAGCACTTCTTGGGAAAAACCCCCTGGACGTTTCAAATTGAGTACACTGGCTCCGGGCAGGAACAACCGTGCAGTACATTAACAATTCCTCACCCAGACAGCATAAGCAAAGCTGTATTGCTATAGGATATTTACCTGGCTATCAGAAAAGAGAGGGTGAATTCATAGCAGAACAGGAAAGATTAAAAATTAAGTTGGAAAATACTAGGCTTTGGATAAGAATGTAGTTGGTTAAACTAGAAGAGTCACTGCATTCTATCAAAGGCAGACACCGCCGTAAACCTCCTTGGCTGCTGCTTTTGGGGTTTGGGGTTTTTTTAAGCAAGTTTTACATCCAGTTCCCTGTTACACAGAAACCTGCCTAAGCCTACACCCCTCTGCAGTCTGACCTTTGTCCTCATGCACAAGTACTGGTCAAATGTCCAGCAGTCTTAACTAGCCCTAGGCTCTTACTGCAGTATCTGGGTAGCCTAAGGGAGTACTGGGGGGTGTAGCTGCCGTCCCCACACTCTCTTCTGTTCTCCAAAGGGCAGTAGTTTCACTGCTTAAGGCGCTCACAACAACACTCCCGCTGATGCAGTTGAGAGCAAATTGCTCTCTTGGTAATTATATACCTTGTTTAAGAATCACAATCTCTCATTTTCTGAAGAGAAGCCTTTCACTTTTTAGTGAAGTACATTCCTTTTTCTCTGAACTGTGGGCTCTCACTAAATTAAAAAAAAAAAGAAAAATGCGAAGTAGATTTTTTTGCTGCTTAAGATCCTCAGCTGCTTAAAACATTTCACAACCAGGAATTTAGATTTAAGTTTCTTCCTTATTAAGATAATTTCTCCAGAGGGCATTTGAAAACTTGGAAGAGAAGTGATTCTACAGATACTACATTAGCCCTCACCAGCTCTGGGTCAAATACATGTCATCTCAGCTAACAATTCATTTCTGAGATCCTCCCAAGCTCTGCTTTTTGTACACTGAACATCTGACGCGTCTTGTTTTTCTTCTATAACCACAGATGTGCCCTCTTCAAAAAACTCACAATCTCAAAATACTAAACTGACAAGCTGAGTGTCAAACCACACACCCCAAGCAGCAAGCAGTGCTGCAGAAAAACAGAATCACGCTTGAAAAAAAACAGAAATCATACAAATTGTTCCCAAAGAATGAATCTATTACATTTTCAACTTGGTGCAGGCATTGTTTCTTAAGAATTCAAATGCCATTTGATGCTTTTAGGTTTTATGCTCACTTTCTGAGTAAGCAGAAGCTGCTCTCAGAAAGAAGAGAATCATTTGAATGGTGCTTTTTATTTTCTTGTTTAGTTTTCTCTCTCCCTGAGCCAAACTGGAGCTTTGCTATGGGACCAAGGTAGGTCTCCTTGCTCACCAGAAAGCAGCAGGGGTGTTCCTGTGCTAGTTGGGTGATGCACCGGGGTAAGCAAGGCTTCCTCACTGGGAACGTGTGGTTTGCATGTGCCACGGAGCCTCTCCGCATCACAACCCCCACATGTCGCTCAGTGACAGCGCAGCGGAGAGCTGGACAAGAGCAAGCCGGCCCACAGCTACCGGTTTGCTGTAGCAGGTTCCTGCCTCACGAGGCTTCTTGAGCACAGGGAAATGACTTGTCTAGAGAGGGCCCACAGCTGAGTGCCTGTGTGCAAGCCGTCCCTCCCCCACTCCAGTGTGGGACAAGATTTGGTCCACAAAGCTCAAGCACTGAAGTGCCAAATATTTATAATTTGGCTTGGCAGTAATGCTATGAGCTAGCTAAAAGGCTTTATGATACTGTCCTGCAAAGAGCGACACGTAGAAGCAGTAGAAGGGGTCATGTCCATACTGAAGAAATAAGTAATACCTGGTTTCTCAAACTGTCAAGCACACTTCACACTTTGCAGCACGCTGTCACCTTATTTCTACAGTTCAAAATCTGTCATAGTGTTAAAAAAAGAAAGTTAGAATTTAAAAGCATAGCTACAAGTGTGTATTGAGCCACCTTGAAGGCTCTCTGCCAACATGCAGCTGTGAGATAATGCTGTTGTGCAGGTTTCACTAAGGAAACATTGGGGTTTTTTACATCTGATGATTCAGAGGCAAAACACTGACCTCCAGTTTTGGTACTTGAAAGCGAGGATCTGTGTAAGAGTAATGCTGGATTCTGGGTTACATCATTTATATTTTAAGTGTTTGAGTCAAAAGCTAGATTTATTTTTTCCCCTAGTTCATCTCTATCCAATAACCTTGAATAAAAGCGAAATGATGCCTGAGGCAAAGCTGATGAAGTCACCAGTACGAAGAAGCATATGTGTTTGGGGGTTGAGAGGAAGCACAGCAGCACAGATACGTATCTTCACATCCCTATTTCCTTTACAAATAGAGGAAGTTCCCTGCAGGTTAGCCCAAAAGAATCCGCTCTAACAGCCTGAGAGCTAGCCAAGTATAGTCTCCAAGGCTTCTTAAATACTGAAATCAGTATTTCACAGATAATTCTCACTTCAAGCTTTTTCTATACTTCATGCTAGTGACAAACTTTTACACACAATTGACAACTGGATACCACAGCCATCAGCATTACAATGCACCCCACTGCTTCCTCTTCTTGCTCTGTTCTTGCCCTTTCGTCTTCTTCCAAACTTTTCCCAGTATTCCCATCCCAGTGCCTGGCCATTCCTTCCCACTTTACCCCTTCACTAACTGCAACAGGCAGTCATCCCACTGCCTGCTCTCTGTCCAGCCCTGTAAAACTCCTACCCAGCAAGACAGGAGAGCCTGGGCTCCCCACCCCTCGCACTGGTTCCCGGCACACCGCAAGGGGAAGAGGAAGGGTCAGCTGCTGGGCAAGGGCTGCCTCATGCCACCACACACCGAGCTGCTGCGGGGAACGTACTGCAGAGCCCGAGAGAGACAGCGGGCCTGTCCCCTGCTGCTTCGGAAAGGCTCATGCGTATCATCGGTTTGGTGGCCTGGTTACACAGGTGGCCTCTCTGAAGCTGCCCAGGAGCCTCATGACTCTTGCTGGACAGACAGAGACACTCACAGAATGATTCTAACGACAGCTTCCATAGATTATAATGAAACCTGCCGCTCAAGCAGATATGAATCGCCCAACAGCTATACCAGCCCTCCTGTGCAGAGATGATTAAGACTTTTTATGCAATTTCTTTAATCAGAAGAGGCTTGCTTGGTTGAAAATGAAACCTCTGAAGGAAAAGGTTGGTTTTGATTAATTTCTCAACTTGAAAAAGTGTCCGAATTGTCAGTGTGTTTCACTTCAACATTTTTAAAAACACACATAATAAAAAGAACAAAACGAAAAAAAATCAAGTTTGAAGACACTTTGCATTTTACAGTGGGTTAAGTTTCATTATGACCAGTATCCTGCCATTTTAATACATTTTACACCATTAATTTTTTGTTTGCAAAAGTTTACATTTTCATTTGTCTTCCCAAATTGTTTGCTGTAGGTTGGACTATGTGAACATGCAGGTGAATTTGTCCTTACTAGAAGTACAGTGTTTCTTTTTTAAACCAAGGTGATGAGGAGCAGTGACAGGTTTTTTTTTCAGAATTGCATGCTACGAAGGACGCCCCAGATAATAGCCCCTGTATCTCTATAGGCTGTTATCTATCAAAAGCCCTTATCTTCTGTAATGCAACCTCAGGGAAGATTTTTCTTTCAAAAGAAGAGATGCATTCCTACTTTTAACTAATTGTTGTAAAAAAAATCACCTGGTTTCACTAAGAATTCACCACTGAAGATGGATCAAACTGATCAGTGATTACACAGGATCATGCTTAGTTTTAGTCAAGAACTTTTCTGACTGAGCTAATGGCTGGCTCACCCATGTGTGCTGAGGTGAGCTCTTTACCACTTGAGGATACTTTTAAGAGGGTTATCAATCAGTGGTTTCCTCATCAATTTCAAAGCATTTTCCAAAGACAGGTAACCCCCTTTTCTCAGAAAAAGAAAGTGAAAGAGGATGGGAGTGACTCATCCAGGCACGTGGACTATGTTCATTGCAGAGCTAGAAATAGACTCAGAGCTCCTACCCACACTCATGGCCTGGGCAATAAACCAGCTTTCACTGAAACTGTCATCCTACCATTCTGCAGAGGAAAATCCCCTCTCAGGTAGAACATGCTTTGGAAGTTCAAAATACATTTGCTTCTTTCTTAGTGATAAATGCTGTAATACCTCCCTTACTCTTTTGCTAACTGTACCTAGAGCAGAAAGAAAAAGAAGAGTTAAAGTTGAGCTTATTTTGAGTTCATTGTGTTTATTTTTTCTGTATATGTTGCTTTGCCTTGACGTCACTGATACTGTAAGACCTTGTCTCCACACCACTCATGAAGGTTAGAGCTGAACTCGGTAAGATTTGGGTCACATCTGTAGGTATACCTACTGCAACCTTTAGACTCCATTTTGAACATGGGTATTTAAGGCCAGGCATGTTAAATGAAAGGAAAGTAAAAGCAGTTCTTGATGAAAAATGCTTCTTGGTAGGTGGGTTGTTTTGGGGTGTTTGATGGGTTTGGGGTTTTGGAGTTTTTATTTTTAAATCCAGACCACCATTATGGAGGTATTTTTCATTCAGTGAACTGCATCAGCACAACAGGCAAGGTACATAACCGTGTGTGATAGAGTGGACCAGCAGCTTATGCTGGACTTGCACTGACTAGCACTTGTTAAGAGAGAGGGGTAAGGAAGTGCCAGCACCAGCTGCTGTATAGATACATCTCGAGTGCAAGAGGAGAGAAAACGTCAGCAGAGGTTTAGGGAAGAAGAGGATGACAGCAGAGGCTTGCTAGGTAAGGCAGGAATAGGTCAATTCACTGTGAGGAGGAGAAGGGGGTGTATGAAAGAAGCTGCAATGCTAGAAATATTTAACAGTGGAAGAGAACATCAGAGTGTGTGGAGCAGCAGGGTGACAGGAAAGGTAAATAACACAGCGATCTGAATCACACAGTCACAAAATGCGTTTTAATACAACCAGATGCAAAAGAGCCCACCTGGGAGAAAAGCAAGCAAGCTCCTGTGATAGGAGGAGAATCTGCCTCTGAAAGCAATGGTGGATACTAGGGTATGAATTCAACCTGGACAACTAAATGCTCAGCATTAGAGCGTAATAAAGTTTTTAGCATCTGCTTCAATGTTATGTACTGCTTATCTCTGTATGGGTGTTTCTTTACATGCAGTTGTCATTATAAACAGAATCACCACAAAATCAGCGCGTCACAGACCTGTGAAACCATTGCAGAGCAAGCCATGATGCAGATGGTGAAATACAGCGTTGTGTGGGAGTTAACAATTTCCACATTAACGTTATTCAATCACGGTGGCCCATTTTCACATAGCTCACTGAACTTCAGAAAGTTTGCAGAAAGGTCAAGGTTTGACATTCTGAGACTGAGTAGCTTAGTCCTTTATCCTCTGGAGAAAACTACAATAAATAATAATAGAGGAGAAACATAGACCCTCACTTCATCCCTTTCCAGGATGAAAGCACCGAAAACATGCTGGGATTTTGGGGTTTTTTTTGACACAAATGCTTAGTCTGAGGTTTTCATTACCGGGGTTTCCATTAAAATTGCCATAGGCAAGAAAGCACTTAACCTGTTACATTGGGCTTCCTTGAAACCACAGGCAGGTGCAACTGAGAGTGTAGCCATAAGAATATGTCCTCAAACTTCTAAAAGACTAACAGAGTTAGAATTCTATCAACATGCAAGGTTGTGATGAGGTCCTACATAAGGGGTAGTCTTTTAGGGTGTTAGGATTAACCAGTGTGACTTCTGCATTAGTTTATGCAAAGCATGCCTCTAAGAGTGAAACAGATTGAGACAGTGCATAACACTTTGTTCACAACAGCAAAATTCATGACAGATCTCAGAAATCACTCACCTCTTTAGACTTAGGAATTCATTCAGAGATACTTCTTGAAAGCAGTATTCTCTGAAACACACAGTCCAACAGATCCCCGATTACATGTTTTGCTGATCTATTGCAATACAGGGCAAATACAGCACAATATCTTGAGTTTTATTACCATCACAGAAACACCATGTTATGCAGGTGTTTGCACCACTTTTTAACAAGTATTCTCTAGCTCTAGTAGGACTGGTGGAGTAATTCACTTTGAATACCAAAACAGCTATCTTTCAACCAGAAGATTAACATACCCCATTATAGTGTGCTTGGGATAAACTGCTGTCTTCTGAAATGGCTGCCACCACATTAGATTGTAAGTTTTCTTGTCCCCACTTAATGCTCACAAGTGGGTGTCACATATATGGCAGTTAGAGATACTGTTTTCAGAGATGGGGGCACAGGGCACACATCGCTCACAGTGGTGACACACTCACTCTGTGACAGAGCAGAAGTCTGACCTGACTGTGATGAACCACACAGCCCATCGAAACCCAGAGTCAGCCCAGGTCCCAGTCTCGAGTCCTCCCAAAACAGGTCAGCCCAGAGTGTACCTGCTGGACAAAGAGCAAGCTGTGGTACTGCAGTCAGAGCTCATAGAGTGATAGGGGTGCAGAAGCAGCACTGAAAATGTTGGCATTCCCACAGGACACCTGCTTTGCAGTCACAGGCATGCTCACTTAATGAGGTGTTGGTTGAGTTTTGATTTGAGCTCTGAAGCCCATTAGTAGAAAGGCTATGGTGAGGCAACGAGGCTCCTTTCAAGCATGACTGCAGCTTCCAAGCTGCAGCTCCCTCATTGTGCACGTCCTATCCCTTCTCATCTCCAGTTCCAGGTTCCTTGTCCCAGGTTTCAGTTTCTTCATTTTAACCTGTCCTTGTTGCCCTGTGCTGTACAAGTCCTCCATCTGTATTAGGCGATTTGTCCCACCCTTCTCACCCCGGCAGTCAGTGTTCTGAGGCTGTGGGAGGAGGAGGGGAACCCAGAAAATAGCCTGCCTGTCTGCTCACCTCTGCCTCCTGCATGCAAGGAACCTTCTTCAGAGAATTTTGCTAGAGACCTTGAAAGTCTCCACCAAACCTGTGTGAATTGTGGGTTCACGTCTTGCAGGAGGTCTTGCAAGAGACCAGTGGTTGGACAGAGGTAGAATCCCCATACTAAACCCTAGATTTTTGCTACAGCTGTGATCCCAATGTCCTGGAGCAATGAAAGAGGAGCAGAGGTGCTGAACTGTTACGCATCACCAACACAGCATGCGGCAAAAGATCTCTGGTCTATGTGCCAGTGTAAGCATGTAGCTGAAGCCAGCTGCACAACCATTCCTTGGTACATAGCGAAAGTCACTGCTTTAGGAAGGGACTCTGGCAAACCCAGTGGTGTCACCCAGACACCACTCATTGTCATGCAGGTACAAGCATGGCATAGAAGTAACTGGTTAAGAAAGAACGGAAAACCCATAGCCCCTAGTGTCCTCCGCGGGTATAGGTGCCATGTCCCTGTCACACACCTTGAGGCAAAGCAGCAAAGTGCCCAGCTCAGAACAGCAGTTTGAGAGGGATTTAGTCTTTCAGGTGCTTTCGCCCCTTCAGGACAAAGCAGCTCAGCCGGGACCTTCCAAACAGGAGTGTGGAAGAGGGAAGGGAGGACATCCCACCCAATGTGCCACGAGAGGGAACTGCAGCTTCATAAAGAGAAAGGCACATAGCCAGTGACACTTCCCCAAGACCTCGTTCTCAGAGGCTGCTGAACCACAGTGAGTGTCTGTAAGCCAAGCAAACAGCAACAGAAAAGTTCAAGCACTGACATAAGAGAGTTCAACCCACTTTGTTAGTCTGGCAGTTACAGGCAAATAAGAACAAGGAGTGTAACACCGTTAGGCAACTTTTAAGCACGCATGTTTCCTATCATCATAGCATACAGCAGTCACCAGGAGTGACTTCTCTTAGCATGTAATGACTGCTAAGTCACCCACAAGAGAAAAAAAACCAGCACCAAACAATTCTGCTTTTTAAATGCAACAGAGGTTTTTAAAAATAAAATAGTCATTTGAAATAAATACAAGCTACAAAAGAGGAGAGAACTCAAACCCTGCTGTGTTCATTGTGTTAATTGGACCCACCCATACTGGGAACCACAGATCATTTGGGCAGGGTGTAATCCCACTACCAGGAGGCTCCTTTCACACAGTAACCTCCCCTCTGTGCTGAGGTCAGTTTCTGACTGGGAATGGGTTCATCCTTCACCCTGCTTTCTGAGGATTAACTGCTTTGTGATAGCATTGGATATGCTACTTCCAGTTTAGTGCCAGGCTGGCCGCAACCCGGTGTGCAGCTACCAAGCCTCAGTTCTTTCACTGTGAGGGTTTAAGAGAAGCCCGTGGTGTTATGTTAGTTCCTGGCCTTGAGGAAAAGCCGAGTGAAAAACTGATGCTGCCATAAGCATAAACCCAGCATGTGCTGAGCCACACAGAATTGCAGCGGAAGCACTGGAGATAAGAGTAACGCCTACTGACCTGGCATTTCCAGTAGTCAGCAGTGACCAGGAAACAACCAGTTTCTGCCAGCAGCCGGATGGTTGCCAGCAGCAACACCTTGCCGGTGCCAGCAGGACTTGCTGTGGCAGTCAGATGCAGACCACGTATTACTGACTGGGTTATGGAGTGAGCAGCACACAGGCTCAGTTCAGAGCACCAACCACTCAGTTTACATAGGACAGTTTACATGTAGGACATACTACAGAGAGGTTTTTGCCCTTTTATTTCAGTTACAGTAAGACAGATCTGTCACCTGTGAGTCAGCTCCTGAACGCTCCTGGGACAACGGGACTTTGCCTACTTACAGAACTATGTAAATACCAGAAAAGAAACTGAAGATTTGACCTTTGTTTATCCAAGTGAGTCTCAGTTGACCAAACGGCAAGTCAGATTTTAATACCATTTCTAGGATTGATTCAGCTCTGAATTAGGCCAACTTCCACAACTCGACTGCAAGTACAGCGTTTCTGTTGGCAGGAAGCCTACACAGAGGCTGCAGTGGCACCAGGAACCCACAAGTCACACAAAATAAACAGCTTGGTGTAGAAATCTGGAACAGGAGCATGGCAGATTGCACTGATTTATTCACTGCCTTTGCTTCAACAAGGATCCCTTTGCTGCAAATGTCTCTACCGTGTCTGGCTGCCCCAGGGGAACACCCAGAGGGTTGCAGAAGGTTCATGAGCAGTGTTAGTCCGTCAGCAGCATCAGCAATGAGCCAGGCCCTGTCTGCACAAGCACACAATGGCCACTCGTTGAGGGGCCATCTGAAGTTATCACTAGCAGCAGCATGGGCCAAGCAGTATCAGAGATGTCCTACAACAAAGCTCTGGGTCCCTTTGCTCACATGCAAGTCCAAGACCAATGCTCAGTGAAAGCACTTTTCTCTTTATTCAGAACTTCTTGACCGCCTTTGTAATACCTTGGGCAAATATTTACTCGGATCCAACAGACTGAAAATATTTGGTTTGCACCAGATGTGGTGCGTATATGTCTTTGAAACATTAGCTAAAGGAGTGATTTGGAAAAATAAAAATTCTAGGTGGATGTGTTTACTTTGCAAGGTTGTTCACATTGTGCTCAGATCCCGAGAAGTACGTGTGAAGGTCTTAACCACAGGAAGAAAGCCAGCTCTAAGTACCACAACATACAGTAAAACTGTGTGCACACACGTGCATTCCTGCACCTGCAACTCACCCACAAGATAGTTAAGGGCCCATAATTCCTGCCCTGAAAATGTCTGCAAGGTGAAGTAGTTACTGAGTTTATTGCTTCAGGACAGGTCCTCCAAACTATTTGGCATTAGATGCTGGGCCTACTCTTTCCAAGAACTTGGGCACCATTTCACTGGTGTACGGGTTTTGCATGGAGTTGTGGTTCAGCCCCAGGCAGCCGCTGAGCACCACACACCCACTGTCTCACCCCTTTAATGAGGAGAAACAAAGGAAGACCCCATGGGTTGGGATAAGGACAGTTTACTGACAAGGTGAAAGGGAACAATAACAGAGCCCGTGGCAGAATTCTCACACACACGCAGTGATAACACTGAGCACCCTTACCAAACTGATGAGATGGTGACACAGAGCACTGCTCAGGACTGACCACATCCACTCAGAGCTGCACCCAAACACACATCTGCCCCACCAACCCCTTTTATGGGGGCTTGAGGTTACCTGGTGTGGAAAACAGCCCAGGCTAACTCAGTTCACCTGTGTTGGCTGCTTGGGGAAGTTAACTCCATCCTGGCCAGAGCCAGGACACACAGTAAAGCCTTGGTAACGAGAGGGTCTACAGGGGTGGCTTCTCTGAGATGTTGGTAGAAGCTTCTCAGATGTCCAATAGAGCCAATGCAGGTGGCTCTGAGATGGATCTGCCACCAGCCAAGGCCAAGCCCATCAGCAACAGTGGTAGCACCTAGCACCTTTGGGATAACAGCTACTAAGGTAAAGAAAACCCCTGTGCTATAGCAGTTGCAGCTGGAGAGAGGAGTGAGAATATGTGGAGGAACAACTCTGCAGACATCAGGGTCAGTGCAGAAGGAGGAGGAAGAGATGGTCTATGCATCAGATTGCAAATTCCCCTGCAGCCCCTGGAGAAGACCACGGTGAGGCAGGCCATCTTCCTGCAGCCCTTGGAGGTCCATGGTGGAGCAGATATTCACCTGTAGCCCATGTACAACCCCACAATGGAGCAGTTGGCTGCCTCCAAAAGAGACTGTGACTTTGTGGTCCAGCCAGTAGCTTGTTTCCATGGAGAGAGAAGCCCATACTGAAGCAGGTTTTCTGGCAGGAATTGTGACCCCATGGAAGGGACCCACACTGGGGCTGAAAAGTAAGGAGTTGTCCCCCGAGGAGGAGGAGGGAACAACTGAGACAATGTGTGATGAACTGACCACAACCCCTATTCCTCATTCACATGCACTGCTGGCAGGGAGGAGATAAAGAAATCAGGAGTGGAGTGGGGACAGTAGGTTTAAGATTTGGTTAAGATTTCTTGTTGTGCTAATCTGAATTGATTGGTAATAAATTTATTTTCCTCAAGTCAGGTTTCTTTTGCTTGTGACAGTAATGGGAGAGTGATCTCTACCTGCATTTATCTTGACCCACAAGCCTTTTGATATATTTTCTTTCTCCTGCAGAGCTGAGGATGGACAGTGACAGAGAAGATTTAGGGCATACTTGCACTCCAGCCAGGGTCAACCCACCACCCTTGGCTCCCAGCTGACCCTGTTCCAATAGAAGGGAATGTAACTGCCCCTCCTCTGCCATTTCTTTTGTCCCAGGTTAGTAGGAAGAGTCCTTGGAAAAAGCACATATATTTCTAAGCGGAGGAACAGCTTTTGTCAGACAAGTGAAAGAGAACCAGGGGAGGAAGCAAAAGCAGTGTGGCAACTAGAGCAAAAGCTGTTCAGCACCAGGCAATAACCTATGGAGATTCCTTTTGTCCAATACTAGCATTCTGGGAGTCAATGGGCATTCATTTTAGGGCCCTTTCGGAACCTATGGAAGAGATTCTTTTCCATATTTACCAAATAACTAGAAAAACATCTAGAGCTGTGTTCAGTACATTCACAGGAAGAATCCTAGTGAACTGTTTGTTTTCTGGACAACTTAGGGCCAAACTTAGGGTAGAAGTTTGTACAGAACAGAATCACTGTGACTGTTTGACTGTAAAATAATAGCAGCAATACTCTTTGACCACCTCTCCTAATATAGTTCTCTGAGTCTGCAACACATCCCAGGCAGCACTTGAGAAGTATGAGTAACATTTTGCAGTCATTTTCCACAAGTGAATCTCTTCAACAGATATACAACGACACCTGACACCTGGGGCTCTTCTGCCCTCTGAACAGTCAACAGATATTCCCCAGAGGAACAAAAATGGGCAAGCCACACACTGATCTGAACGCTTACTTACTCTAATGCACTGCCTGAACACCCTGCTGGAAACTCAGGGGTCTTGGAGCTTTTCTGGTCATGAAAGATCACAATAGCAGCCAACCTATGCCTCCAAACAGCTTACCTGCAGGCTCACTGTGAATGCCTGCATGAAAACTAACCCAGAAATACTTTATTCAGACACTAAGCTTGCATTGAAATCAATCTGATATCACTTGGGAGCTGCAGGAACATCCAACCCCCCAAAATTGGGGTTTCAGATTGGTTTCAACATCATGATCAATTAAACCAGCACTAGAAAAGAGACTGAAAACTTGGCCACATGTTTCCTTGAAAATAAGCCCTTGGGCACTAAATTCACTACCAAAGACCAAGACACTTCACAGTAATATACCAGGGGTTCAGGAACTAAGATTATTTTAGAAGAGCCCCTAGAAAGACTTTTTTTTGTAATTGTGGTAAGGTAGATAAGCTCAGGCCACAGTGTCACAGCAGCCTATAGAGCTTCCTGACATGCCTGTAAATCCAGAAAGGCCATTTTGAGGTTTCCCCCACCAAAGAGCCTCTTTAGATACATTACAGTCACTATGCCTCATACCTGGAGGTTTCTAAGCCATCATTCCCACCAGCAATGTTTTCCACACACACACCCTCCCCAGCAAATTATCAACAGTCCAGCACACTGAGCTCTGTGTATCCAAGTGAGTTCAGCCCAGGTTTTATTTCCTCAGGATTGCAGGATATATTTGAGTATTCCATCTCTCAAGTCACATTCAGGTCATAATTCCTCTCTCAAGGTGTCTAAGGCATTCCAGTGGAGGAATCGAATCACTCCAGCACCACCTCACAAATCCATAGCCTGACCTTTCTGGCTACAGCTGCCAAGAGCCCAAACATGCCAGAGGCACTTGTCACACACAAATTTTCTCTCAAGTATTGTGGTGGAGTTTCCTCCACCTCTTTGTCAACCACTGTTACAACATACAACCAAGCACCACCGTTAGCAAGATGTGCAATTACCCTATTTGAAATTTCTCTTTCAAGTTTATAGGACTGCAAATACACAAGGAGTTCCTAGTAAGTCTCTGTTGCTGTGGAAGGTGGAGTTAAACGCGATCTCCCCTGCCCCATGGCTTTCTCATACTGATGGCATCTTCCCTACCCACCCACTGCTCCTCAGCCCTGACCAGACTTTACACAGAGCAGCATTTTAGTTTATGTCCTACAGAAATGAATTTCAGTCTTCAGGACATCATATAAAGCTGTTAAGTCAGATTCTCAGTCACACAAAAATGGTTTTGTATGAAGCTAGCAATAAAAAAGGTCTTTGAAATGCTATTTTACTGCTGGATGAGGAATTAGGTCCATTTCACACTTAAGTTGACAAAATACTTTGTCATGCTGTGAAGAGCATGAAACCTCCCAGAATCATGGACAGGGCAGTTGCGGTGTCAATGCAGAGATTATGCCATGTCCCGTGGCTACTGGGCACTGTGCTAGAGGGGCACTTCAGCTCCTATAGCCCATACACCCATTTCCCCTCTGGTATAAAGGGACTGAAATAAAAGGAAACAGAGCATCCAAAACACATGCCAGATGTGTGGCAGACCAGGAGCAGGGCTGTGTGGCCAAAGGCCTGTCCTTGCCATGCACCGGCCTGGCTGGGACCCACATGCAGGAGCCACCAGCTCTCACATCGATGTGACCCCCATCTTTCACAGCATGGAGGGGGCAGGGAAAGTGCATAGCACTGAGTCACCCATGGCAGCAGCAGAGCACAGGCACAGCAACATCTGCTGTCTAGCTAGGGGAGAGATAAGAAACAGCTTTTTGGGTAGGAAGCAGGGCCCAGTATTTGGTGGCTTCTACAGCAATCTGGAAACTAAAATGCAGAGAAAAATGGGGGTTTTGTTGTTTCCCCCACCACAAAACAAGTCCACCAGACCTCCAGCATTGCCCCACAACTCTGGTCAAGAGGCAGTGAATCTGATACTCAACAGAGACTTGATTCATCCACCAATACCCATGCCCTCAGGGAGCTTCACTGACGACCAGCTGAATTTCCACCACACAGCTAAGTATCACAGAATTGTAGGGGTTGGAAGGCACCTTGAGAGATCAAGTCCAACCCCCCTGCCCAAGCAGGTTCCCCAAGGATCAGCCAGAGGACAATAAACTGTACCAAGGAGAGCCTCACTACCAGTGTCAACAGACACCTTCACTGTAACACACGCTACATGTCTATCATGCTGCTTTATTGTCACATTTCCCCTGATTTGGATCAACAGCAGCAGAACCCAACTAAGCTGGTGCAAGTCTCCTTTTGCTTTATTCTTTGTTGTATGGGATCCTTAGGATCAACTTTCTGGATTGAGAACAGTGTCACCTTATACCTGCGTTCTGCAGAGAGCTCCTTAGCTCTCTGGCCACTACTGAGATCTAAAACACCGGCAAAGCAAATGAGGTCCTTAACATTTCCAAAGCATCAGTAACAAAGGCTGTGACAGTCTTTGCCATCAGAGGCGCACTGAAAAAATTGCTCAAACATGAAATTTCAGCAACTGAACATGCAGAGGTACAAAACAGACATCCAAATGGCAAGGGGGAAAGAGCCACAGTTAAAACCAAACCACAGCAGTCTCAAAAGTGAGAAGTAACAGTTGAACATCTCCCCCTCTGAAATTATTTGATACCTACAAGCCTGAGATACTTCACACTTAAGTAGGCACATGCTTCTCCATGGTCCTACATCTGGTTGGAGTCCCACTGCGAGAGGTAGGAAAGGTTTCAGACAGTGGTATTTAGAATTTAGGGAAGAATAAGAAAGGACAGAGCTCACCCCGCTTGCATAAAACCCCTTCCTCCCATAAATGTAACCGTTCTTTTCCATTCCTGCAAGGGTCTGTGACGCAACTTGGGCTGGGGAAACCGGGACGGAAGCGTCCGCTGGAACATCAACCCTATCGTCTGGAATGAAGGGAGAGGTGGCAAACGGCCTCACCACCTCAACTGTCCACAGAAATCAGTCCAGAGATTGCCAAACCCCTGTAGGAAGCAACGGCAGCAAGCTCTGCTGGAGCCAGGCCTGGCCTAGCAAACAGGCAGGGAGGAAGCAGGGCTCCTGGCCCCTGAGGCAGCGGAGCTCTTGAGAAAAACACCTCATCGTGGTGGAAATATCACACAGGAAGGAGACTTCTCAATAGCCATTAATACTAATATAGGCTACTGAAAACACAAATAATTCCAAAACTGACTGACAGCAGATATGTAGACTACACAGTAGAAGCTTGGCAAAGGTCAGGTGCCTGTTATGAAGCACAAACACACAGGAAGACCCAGCTCTTTGCGCTTGGAGCTTGAGGCACCGGCACCCTGGCTCACACCTGCTATTACTCAGTGCAAGAGCATCCTGGTCCAGCAGGTACAAGCTACTCAATTGCCAGCTTTGCATTATGAGGGGTGTTTACACCTGCAACTGTTACTCCTGAGCAACAGAGTTGGAACAGCTGTGTAAAGAGGATCAGAACCTTTTCTCACCTTTTCCCTTTTCAGGAGCTGATCTCTCTCTCCTGCACATCTACCCAAGTTGCTGTGTTTCAGGAAGACAAAATGCAAGAGTAGAAGCAGAGCTGACAATTTGTGAAATAGGGAATGTTGCAGATTTAGCAGATAACACAAGCTCTTATGCTTAAATCAGAGTAAATTAACTGCTAGAAGCAGACACTGCAAGCAATCTAGACTAATTAAACATCTCTTCTGACTGATCAACTTACTGAAATACAACAATTTGTCATGGCTCTTCACTGCAATAGTTAAAACTTTCCTATATGAAACACTCAAAACTTCTATTTTGCCTCACTTCTTGTCAGATGAGTATACTCTTTTGAACTCTGGGAGTTCAGCTTCCTGTCTCTTGCATTTATACCTCTTTTACCCCTTTGAACTTGCCCAATCAGTCTACCAGTTAGTTTTGGGAATGTATTATTCATAGGGGAAAAAAACCCACCTAAACAAAACAAAAAAAAAAGAGTAAAACATAAGTAGTATATTATACTGAACTATCACCTCAGGATTACGATTTCTCTTCAATGCCAGCTGGCTACATGACAGTAACTAAATCAATGGAATATATTGGCCACTTTAAAACTGTGCTGTGCTCCTGCCAGTGCCCTTGACAGACCAGCCAACTCTGTCCCATCCACCAAGGAAGGAAGAAGCTGACAGGATGAGACAGTAGCTGAGGTGCCTTTTGAGCTGCTTGAGCAGAGGAGTTTGGTATTACTCTAGTAACAGCTGCCAGTGCCTTGGAAAGCTGGGCCTGGGATGAATTGGGAGTGGATGTGCCCCATCTACAGTAGCATCCAGCAGGCTGGGAGATCACACGTGTCAGAAAGTTGGCTGGATGGTATTAAAAGAAGGAAATAGATTATTTTCTCTCTTTTTCCAAATCATCTCTACTGAAAAAAAAAAAAAAAGAAAAATCCAGATGAGAAGCAGCATGTTGGAACAAGCACACAAAAGTGCTTTGCTTTCATCTTGAAATATTTATCATATGCTCCATCTTAATCTGTTAGGTGACATTATTCTAACAAGGTATGGCCAGCATTTTTTAGTGTATAAAACACTTTCTTCCAGATTCATGTGCTCCCTCTATTTATAATCCATATATTCTGTATATTACAAACTGGTGTGATAAAGACTCAGGAAATTTCCTGAGACTTGCATGTTGGGATCCTCCTGCTCCCCGGACTAATTGAGCAGTCAAAGACACAGCTAGATGCCCATATCCAATATATATTTAGACTTTTCTGCAGCTTTAAATGTGGTGGTTTTTTTTTTCAATTCTGGTTCCATGGCACTATACATGCCTCATAACGCATTATGGATGCTTATGTGCCTTAAATCTATTTGAATTGCTTTATAAGTCAGTGGAAAAAATACTGGAAGTCACCACTATCTTACCAACAATTTTAAAAGTATATATATAAAGAAGAGTTACAGTTACCCTTGGCATTCTCAGAAGCCATCTCCACTGCAAGTGAAAACCCACCAGACACAGATGATGTGGCTGGGCAGTAGAGTGAAGAGAGGATTCAGCAGGGAAAATCTCAGGAATTGTAACACTGAGCAGATATCTCCAAGTCCCTGCTAGAGAAGCACTTCATTGACTTACATGCATATTTCAGTGCTTTTTGTAAATCAGAATTCCCTGAAAGGACTGTATGCTATATTTCACTATTAAGTTTAGAGAAAGACCCAAATCATAAATAAAGTTAAAATCTATTCCCGATGTGAACTGGAATTTTGCTGGAGACTAATTTGACACAACTGACCTGTTAGAGTTTTTACTCCCTTAAGGAAAGAAAATGCAGAGACTTAAGGAGCACTCCTTTATCAATGTGCAACAGCAGCACAGCTTGCAAATACAGTTGCATGAGTCTCGCAATCTTTTACCCAGGCCTTATTCTAGAAACCTCTTCCTCCCTCCTCATCAACTGCAACAAAAATTTTGCTTGAGGAAGGAGCAAGACCCAGAAAACCTGCTCTCTCCCTTGTGTTGCAATATCCAATCTGAGTGTTACTATCAGCTTTTGGAAACTGACTGCACGGAAAACACAGATGATGTTTGCATATTTTAATTTTAAACAGCTCAGCTCAGCATAAGGATGGAACCTAATAAGTTCCTTTGTTTCTGCCTCATTAATTCAGCCTGCTAACTGATTTGGATAAAGCATTTTGATTCCAGGTAATAGATTTGTTTTCTGTGCAGACAAAATTACTTTTGAAGACAAAGTAACAAGTTCATAAGCTTGCCTAAGAAAAGTACTTTCATAATATCTATAAGGAATAGACTTTTTAAAACCCACTTGTTCCACCCATGTCTGTTAAATCAATCAGATAAATTCACCTTGTTTTTCAATGCTCTGAATCCTGATAGCTCTGCACACTTGATAGGTAATTTAATCATCGTTGATGTGGATGAACACAAGCTCAAATTAGCTTCTGAAAGGTTTAGTTGGCCTGCAGATAGCTGTGCCTTTCCACTTTATGCAGGAACTGAGCTTCACCAACTGGTTAGCTAGAGGTGTCATTAAAAATTTACAGAGAGAAACAAAGGTGTGCTCCAGCATCTCTCCTTACCCTTTCTACTGTTACTCTGGCAGACAAAAGGTATGGAACCTGCTTCATGAATAATGAGTCATGCAATATACATAATGCATTTTTAATGGCACGCAGTAATAACATTGAGAGATATTTCCAATCTTCAGACTTGCACCATGGCCTCTCAGTAGCCTGTTCTGATTCTCCCCAGATAGATCACCTTTTCTTCCTCTTGATTTCAAATTCCCTACCCCAAAGCCATAACTTTTTCCCAGAGGTAGCCACATTTCACCCAAATCAGCAGCTGAGCTGGCACTCAGTGGAAGCAAAGCTGGGGAGGCAGGGACACCCTTCCATGCAGCCACACAGCACTGTGTCAAAGGGGCTCAGGCCCAGGCAATGGCTGAGCACTAGCACACTGAGGTATATCTGTAAGTTGTAAGACAATCTGGAGAAAGACACACATAAACCAATAAAAACACCCACCAAGCCTCTCCCCTCAAAGAGGGCCCCTGTCTCCCAGGCTATATCTATACTGCAGGGTGCTCTGGTCCTCCCACCCCAGCAAATGCTACCTCCTCCAGCCACACAACCCCAGCCAACAGGTCCATGCAGGGCACAAACAACAAAAGTTGTGTTGAAAAATAAGACACTCTGAGCGGCAGACACACTGATACTGTAGTTTTAGAAGTAATTGCCACCAACTGAACCCACTCGGCCTGCCTGTGGGAGGGAGGTCTGCGCTGAGCAGGAAGAGGCCCTCCTTGAGGGCAGAGGGTCTGGGGCTAGCTGCTGCACCCCAAGCCCAGTACCCCTGGCTGGCATTCACACCATGCACAACAGCAGCTTCCCTGTAAAAAAAAGTATCAGACACTACCCTAGGAGCAGCCCCAAGCCTACCTGTGTCACCATGAAACCTCCTTTGGCCTCGACAGGACCCCAGGCATCACCAGGCCTTCCTCATTATCACTTGTCTCCTACACTGTTCTTCTGTGTTGATTAACTCAGCATAATGGGCCTAATGTAATCTTCAAAGCACCTGTATGCCCATGCCACAGCCTCTCACCGTGACCTCCGTGATTGTGTTTAATAACGTGCTTTAACAAAAGCCCTGTCTGTGAAGCTCTGGTGTGGGTGGGTGTGTAAGAGCTGATGCCTACTGAAGTGGCACTTGCTGGGTTAGCTCTGTGGAGATGTGCTTCAGCCACAGCCTGTGAGGACAAGCCTGTGAGGAAGGGGCTGCAGCTGAAGTTCTCAGAGGTGGCAGAAAGCCACAGAGGGACCTGGGCAGCACCACAGATAGTGGAGTGCTGTGGCACCTGAGTGGGCATGCTACCCCAAGGGCAGGGCAGGCCCAGCTGGGCAGAAGGAGCTTCTTCTCACTGGTTTTACCTAGATTAAAAGTACAAACAAAGCTGAAAACAAGAGTATACATATATGCATGTGAGCATACAAGGTTATATACATGTGTAAGAGCCCAGGCTGCCATACTGTGCTTTTCTGGAAAAAGGACAAGAAACCCCTCCAACATCATCCTGGCTCCTTTCTATGGACTGCAACTGCCAGATGGAGCAAGCCTTGCTGATAAGGCAGGCAAAGGCAATTCTCTGAGTCCCAACAGGCTTAAGTATAAATGACACACCTGCTACTCAGGTATCCCTGCAAACTCTAGGGCAGTTATCTAATCTTGCAGGAGAACATTCAAGTTCCTCCTGGGCTAAGCAGGGACTTCTGGCAGTCTGCATTTCCTAAGCAGACATTTAAAACTTCTGTTTCCTCTCTAAACCCTTTTATAGTGACAGTCCTAAGCACAGTATACCCCAGTCTTCAACAGTGTGAATTGTTTAACTGAAATCTGTGGGAGTTGGACAAATACATATAGCAGTGGTGTCCTTTAATCACCAGAACCCTTGTGCAAGTTCTGCTGTGCCTGCATTCCCTCCCTGAATGCTATATTCCTGACCATCACTGTGGGGTATTGTAATGGCTGACATTCACAAATGTGCTGAAGTTACATATTAAATAAAAATCACTCTGGACCATCCTCAATACTTTATTAACTTAAAACATTGTTCCAATAAATATGTACCAGTAAACATAAGACACTCCATAAAATCTAAATAAGGACATTTACAAATCTGTCAACAGAGTAAAAACAGTATTTTTTTTTAAATGAGGTACATCAGGGTCATTTAAGGCAAATTTAGTCAATTATTCTTTTATAATGATTCCTGCCCACCTCAGCTGAGTTACCCCTTAAAAATTAGAAAAAAAAAAGCCAACCCAAAAACTAATATATAAATGATGCTAATGACTAGCTATTTTCCAGTTATGAGAACAAGCCCAGAGCAGGGAAGCCAGTAATGGTTCTGGACAGAAAACCCGCACCCCTACCCTTCCAGTGCTCCTGCCCTCCTCAGTCAGGATCACTTCTTGGATGCGTTTCTAGTTATAAGGCATAACTCTGTGCTTTGGCTTTTTCACTTGTCTTTCACAAGCTTCCTTCTCCCCAGTGGCAAGAAGTAACACCCCACACCTCAAACAAACATGCACACAGCCAGGCCTTGCACTGAGAGGGTGGCCTCTTTATAATTGTTAATGCAGCTCTTGATTTGCACCAGAACAAGTGAGAGCAGGATCAGGCCCAAGCTAGTATCTTTGCTTAGAAATCAGCAAGAGGTCAAGCTGCACAGTTCATTCCTGATCCTCCAGGTTTTTCTGACAGGAAACCAAGAGTGAAGCCATTCAGCACTTAAACTTAACCAGGCCAAGAGCTCCCCACACCACATGCTGATGGCTCTGCCATTACCATGTAAACACTATTACACCCATGTGTCCCTCCAAGGTGATTCAAGCTATTGAAAACTTCAGGGGGTTCACCTTGGCCATGGGAGAAATATTTTCCAGCTTACAGATATCTGGTAGCTTATCTGTCTTTGGAGCGTCCAGCTTCATATCTAAAAGACTTATTTTCCAGTGTTATTTCAGAAACAGAGAAGGAGAAAATGAGAGAAACTCCAGGCTTTAATTTCCACTTTCACAGTCATTCAGGTTGAGCTGTCAATGTAAGGCCCTGTCCGTTTCTCTCCAAGCCTCTGGGGAGAATAGTAATGCCAGGATCTGTGCTCAGGATAGAGCTTGGGTCCAGCAGGGAAGCCAAAGGAGTCTGTTCTCATAGTGTTGTAGGTGCTTTCCAGATTGCAGCTGGGACTCATTTCAGACCGTGCTGTGTCTCCCGGTGTCTCCGTAAATCCACCTTTCGTTGGAAGCCTTTGCCACACAGATCACAGCCAAAGGGCTTGAAGCCTGTGTGCTTCCGACTGTGGGTGATGAGGTTGGAGCTCTGACTAAAGGCTTTTCCACACACCTGGCACTTGTGAGGTTTCTCGCCTGCAAGCAGAAGGCAAGAGAGAGGGTATGAAAGAGGCAGCAGCATGCTGCTTATGCAAGACCAGAGCAAACAGGAAATGCACATTGGGCCTTAGAGCTAATCAAAGTGATTCCTATGTGATTACCAAATAAGTCATTCTTATAAAAAACATGCAACCAGGAGCTCCAAAGCCTCAACTGAACTTGCACTGCAGCTGAACAGGCCTGGACTTTGCTACATCTTCATCCGCTCAGTATAGTCCTGGGAGCAGCACAGAGTGCTCCCAGGACACCATAACTTCTGCATATATTTGACTACATGGGTTCTGTGTGACAGATCACTGGAACAGGCTGCCCAGAGAGGTTGTGAAGTCTCCTTCTCTGTAGACATTCAAGACCAATCTGGACACGTTCCTGTGTGATCTACTCTAGATGATCCTGCTCGGGCAGGTGGGGTTGGATGATCTTTCGAGGTCTCTTCCAGCTCCTAATATTCTGTGATTTGTGTCCTAGAAACATCAGCATTTCCTGGAAAGACCCTCATGATGTACTAAATGCCTGAAATTGATTATTGGCATGGGAGCAGGTGGGATAAATACGTGAAAATTGTTATGCCACACCCCATGAGTTTAGGTCTGTCCCCGAGGGAAATATGAGGGCCTTTAAGTGAACCCTGAGGGGCAAAGTTCATCCAGAGATCTGCTCTTCTTGCTGCTCCTTACACTGAAATGCTAGCAGTCACCCTAAGCCAGCAGCCAAATAATGTAAATGGGAATAAACCCAGCCTCCAGAACTTACGCTGCAGGGGGATCAATGGCAAAACTGTACTGGCCTCCAAGGGAGAAAGATCTCAGAGGATTTTTGTAGTGTTTTCTATTAAATAACAGATAAAAAGGAAACCAACCACAAAACCAAGCATGATTTTCAGGGTGGCTTTGCACCTGCAGAGCCCACTGACTTCAGCTGGAACAACAAACTCTTTGGACGTTTGAAAACCAGATTCTTAGAAACATAAAATAATACAAAACCTGCTGGCAGCTCAGTTCACAAGTATATGCTGCATATACAAGGAATCTCTGATTCAGTTAAGGATGTTGCTTTATACTAGCAATTTAAAAGCCAGGCACTGATCTCACAACAAATTATGGCTTTGATTCAGAATTTCATTGAAATTCTACTTAATCAAGCCTCATTTGAAAAAGTTACTATGGAAATACTTTCTATGTCACTTCCTAAATAGTTCATTTTCATCCAGCAAACTTCTGGTGGAAAATCTTTTAAAGTAACATTTATTGTTCATAGCTAGTCATCTAGAAAAGTCACAACAAAGCAACACTACATATAATAATATCTTTCTAAACCTTTGCCATTTTTAGACTTCACCCTTGATATCTGCTAGTGGTCACTGTCAGGAAACAGGATTTTGGTCATCTGAACCTTGGGTTTGGCCAGTACAGCTGTTATTTCTTGTCTACACACTTATGTATCTCACACATTATTCATTTCCCTTTAATTTGACTGGTGTGGGTCTGAAAGGCAAGATTTTTTTTAAAGATTTATGATAAAACTGCTTGCTCACTAAATGTTTTTAAAATAATTTCCTTTGGTGATTCACCTGCACTTTATTAGTTTCCATATTTCTTACTAACAGTGAAACTTGAGAACTCTGCACCTCTCCTTCCATTCCGTATCAAACTGCAGAAAGTCTGAGTGGAGACGCAGACAATATCTGCACAAATATTTAGTAAGACTAAGAATGGGACCCTAGGCCCTCTAGTTTAGTGTTTGATCTAGAGGAGCAGACTCCTGTTCCTATTGTAAAATTTCAGATCATACAAAAAGAAATGCTGCAATCAAATTCACCTGTCATTTTCTAGGGATCTCAGCTGTAAATCAAGGTTTCATCAATATAATACTCTACAAATCATCTTACACAAAAGCCTTTTGAATAAACATTGGTGGATCCTAGTAAGGGAACACTGATGGATTGTGAGGATTTGGGTTGTTTCACAGTTGCTATTTATGAAACCACATTCAAATCACCCTCCTTTGCACAAGCAGAGCTCAGATAGTACGGCAATGAGAAGCACAGTGAGGGAGGAATGGACTTCTGCAGAGACCTGCCCCTACAGCTGGGGCTGAGCACCAGCAGCTGCAGGGCTGACCTGTGTGTATGAAGGTGTGTTTCTTCATATCAGATTTCTGGTGGAACCGCTTCCCACAGTACTGGCATGGATAGGGACGGGTGTCCGAGTGGATGAGCAGGTGAGTGGACAGAGTAGAAGATCTCTTAAAACTCTTGCCACAGATCTTACAATCAAAGCTGCGTTCCTGGAGAGAGAGGAGCCCAAACACACGTTACACCACACCAGTGATCCCAACAAGAAACTGTCCAGCATCACAGGAGTATTGCCCCTTCTTCCTTAACAAGCACTTTCACTTCTCCAGAGGGCTGGACTGGCCTGAGGAGATACTAACTAGCATGATAGCACCACATGATAAAACAAAAAAAATAATGTGCCTATCTCCCAGTGCTGTGCACCGCTCCTCCCAACAATTTAACTGAGCAGCTCTTCCTGCTGGCAGGATTGGCTGGGTGGGAGCAGCTCTGACTGACTGGGCAGAATCTGACCGCACTTTTCAATAGGGGCCCAAGACATGATCATTCCATTGGGAAGTGAGCATGGGATCATCTTTCCATTGGGAAACCCTACAGCTGCAGCACAGCTGCAGAACAGCAGTTCAGAGGCCATCTCTCCACTGTACACAGAGTAGGTGCTGAGTTTTTCTTGGGTCACCTGAGAAATATCTGCAGCAGGCTCACTTCTGCTGGCAGAGCAGCAACTAACTGCTTATTTGTAGTTCCATTATATCAAGCGAGAGGTACCTAGAGCACCTGGGGAAAACAGGTTTTTGGCTTACTACTTTAACATATCAAACAAGATGCATGAAGACTTTGCCATCTCTCGCCACTCCCTCACACGCTCCTCTCCACCATTTTCTTCCACCATAAAACATGTCATCTTTACATCCCTTAACTACCATGACAGCTTCCTCTTCCTAACATATTTTCACACCACCACCTTAGATTATTTGGCTTTTAAGGCACTCTCCCTGGAATGTTTTGCTCTCTATGGTCTCAGTATGCAGTAGTGCTCTTTTCCACATTATTTAATGGGTGATGAGATGTCCCCTCATTGTGTGCTCTGCTATTGCTTACTCATGAAATTGTAAAAAAAAACAAACAAAAAAATACCACTGCTGTAACTCTATCCTCCAAAACCCAATCTGAAGAAGGGAGATTTGCCAGGTCAAGTGGGTGGGTGAAAGGGAAATATGGCACAATATCTGCAGGTGGAAAATGTTACAAGTCCTCCTACCAAAATTAACTACAGTATTCTTTTGGTGTGTGACTCAGAGTGTGTCGAGACGGGTGAAGCCCGTGTTCTCTACCTGACTGGTTGTTCAGACGTTCCCTGTACAGACACAATGACTACAAACAAGGGAAGACTCAATTATTTGGGGGAGGTAAGGAGAAAGAACGAGGAGATCTGTGTCAAAAGAAAGTGTAGTGAATTGCTTTAGCTGTTAAAAAAGGTCCACATCCACGTTACAAGTTCTAGCTCTGTGAGTGCTTTATTATTTATCATCTGTGATTTCTGGAGTGCCAGAAGTGCCCATTGCTTAATACAGATGCACACAAGGTCGGGGGAATGGAAACAAAGCCCGTGTTCTTTAATTTGTTTTGTTCCTTTGCTCTCTAGCTGCCCACCTTTTCCTCTGCCTGCCACTATATTCTCCACCCAAAACTGCCCACTGCAGCCCTAACACGTTTTCTGCATCTCCTCAATTTAGATGTCCACCTACTGCCTTGTGATTGCCTTCATGGCCTCCCCAGAGCCTGCTGAAGCAAACGGCTGGACCTGGCCCTTGAACCTTCATCCTGGCAGTCTGCCCCACTCTCACCTGCGAGTGCACAGCCTTGTGCTGCTCCAGGCTGACTGCATGGCCGAAGGTCTTGCCACACATGTCACAGGCAAAGGGCCTTGTGCCACTGTGTGAGCGGCGCACATGTACCTCAAGGCCATGCGGCGTGGAGAAGACCTGAGGGGAGAGAGCACACAGGGTCAGGCTTGCCAGGGAGAAGGGACTGGGAAAGAGTCATAACCAGTGTGAGAGAAAGAGATCCCTACCTTGCTGCACTTGACACACTTGTAGGAGCCAGTGCTGATGAGCAGTGGGCGACACAAGAGGTCCGACTCCACTTTGATGCCACCTGGCCCCTTCTCTTGCTGCAGCCCAGGCTGTGTCTCGGCATAGAGTCCAGGTGCTGCCGCCGGTGGCTGCTCAAACAGCCCTGGACCTGGGGAGCTGAAATCACCATAAAGTCCAAGGGAAGAGCTACACTCCGCACCATAGAGGGCAGGCTCAGAGCCTCGCTCGCAGAAGAGCCCCAGGGCTGAGGTTCGCTCCAGCGTTGGGCAGGGCCTGTAGCTTTGTACAAGGTGCCTCAGCTCAGAGCCACCCAGGCTGTTCCACATGTATGGTTTGAAGGGCACCGAGAAGGGGGATGCTTCATCTAGGGATGGACACACAGATCGCTCTGAGGCTGCAGAAACACAAGGGCATGGGAATTAGTGTGCTTCACAATCCAGACTCCATCATGGGGCAGAATCATCTCAGCAGTCAGACTTGTGCCCAGAGCCAGACTGCTGTATTGTACATTATGGCAGCCCTTTCATCTCTCATGAGAGGACATTTTGTATAGCACAGTAGGGTTGGTGCATCCAGTACTACCTACTCACCTGCTATCCCAGACAAATTTTTTAAATCAGCCACCAACTGTGTCTTCCTCCGTCTCTGCGTGCTCAGGTATGTACACACTGATCTGACTGTTGAGACACTGAACAACTCAGTCTGCAACTTCCTTTGGTTTTATCTGCAGCTCCTCTGAAACTTGTATCTACTATGTTCCAAGATGGGCATCAAAACTGACAGTCCATATGTTTAAACTCTGATGTGTATCCCACACATCCATACAGTAAACATGACATTATGGGGGTGCTAGAAGGAGCAAATGTGCCAAGATTTACCTGTTCGACAAAACTAAAAATTGCTTGTTGCACAATTTAATGCCTAAATCCAGTCTTTTGACTTTGTGACACAACTGTCCGTAACTATACCTGCATAATTGAAATAAAGAACAGCTTCTGAGGTGCTTGAATGTCAATGCCTCTCTTTCTCAGGAAAAACAAAACAAAACAAAAACCACATAACTAACCCATAACTAAAATCCATCCTCATCTGATATAAAAATAATGGTTATTTCAGCTGGCTTCTGGTTTTCTCCAAGTAAGGAAACTGAGTCCACACAAAAGCTTCACAAAATCATGAATAATAGGTCACATTAAAAATTGAAGACACAAAAAGATTTTCCTTTCAGTCACGATCAAAATGATCTTCCATCAGGACAAGCTTAGATGGCTTCAGTTGCCATTAACAGGCTCACCTTTAGCAATGGCATGTGACCAAGACAGTGGGCACCACAAGATGAATCACGTTTGAAGGGCCCATAGCATTGAGTCTGATGCAATGGCAGGAGCATGGCCTTTGAAATCAGTGTCTCAAGGCACAGATGCTCAAGGAGCCTCCCACAGAGGAAAGCACAGGTGGGAAGGAAACATGAGGTACCAGACCCCAACTATGTTTACCACAGACGCAGATTAATGTCCAAAGTGCTCTGCTTTCACTCTTCACCACAACAGGTAGCAGCACTGAGAGAGTCAAATGTCTCCTCCGGAAAAATGTTTTAGTCAGCCAAGGAAAAATGCTCATGCCTTTACAGAGATATTGGCATCCCTTACAACTTGAGCTCCCCTGCCCAAAACCTAGCTCACCCACAATTTCTCTTGGTTTTTTCTCATTCCTGTCAGCTTCACAGCTCCCATGGCCTTCTCAGCCTTTGGCAAGCCAAAATAATCAGGGGTGGGCTAGGGAAGGAAGGCAGTTGTGTTAGGCTATCCATTTGGATAGGCAAATGGTCACCAAAGGTTACAGAAGGGAGTGGGAAATGAAGTGAAAATCGAGCTTTGAATGACTTCAATGTTTCCTATCTTTTATATAATTTCAGATACTAACAGTCTCTTTTTTTTTCCATTGAAATTAGCAGTCTTTTGGTTGGAAATATATGTGTATATACCCACTGGGACATTAGAACAGAGCAATGAAATCAAATTAGCTGACATGGTGCTGAGCATGATTTTTCCTGTTCTGCACTGACTGCAAAGTTGTGGTCAGCGTCACATCATCTATCTTGTGTCTTTGCAATCAGTTTCAGTGTTGCCATCTCTCATGATTTTATCACAAGATTCAAAACTATCTTAAAGCCCCAGCTCTTGAAACTGCCTGATTTCATCAGGCCCTCAGCTTTCCTTTTGTTTGTTTTTCTTCTTGTATCTCTTTTTTTTCCCTCTTAAAGTCAATTTCGAGCCTAGACTGTAAAGGAAAGCATGAAAACGTAAGTCCTCAATATTTCAACACAAGAACTGAATATCCATAAGGTATTACTTACAATCTTGATTTCTCAGCCAGTCCATTGAGGGAGAGGAGAAGGAAAGCTGACCTGATTTTTGAGCCCTTAGAATTGGCAGCAGGGGACATGGTAAACACTGCACTACAGATCAGTTTGCGTGCAATGTTTCTCCCATTGCTTCACACGATTTGGAGACCTCGCAAGCACAAGTGCAGGGGAGCCATTCACGCTGTATATCTCAGGGGCAAGCTGAAGCCATCCAAGCCCCGCTGTACCTAGCATCAAGGAGATCTACAAAGCCTGCTCTGTCACACTGCAGAGCAAGAGACCCTTCTGTGTCTGCCTCTCTACAGCATCTAGCCCTCCAAAGGATGAGCAGGTAGGAAAAGGCAGAATCTCTTCTTCCTACCAATTCTGTGCAGCCTTTATACAGGCCACTTCTGGGAGATGAAACTTCAGTGCTCTTTTCTGAAGGCAAAGGAAACTCAACCTGAAATGTTTGTGAACTGATTGTCATGCACAGCAAAGAAAGATTCAAGTGTCCTTCACAGACCACTAAACACTATGCTCTCTGAACAACTCCATTACACTCTTATTAAAGGCTCCCTCCAAGACAGTACCATCAACAGGCTCATCAGAACATACTAATATACTGCTGCACTGAGCAATTATCATGCATGTGATTACAGACACAGGTAGAATGGGAGGTTAAATAATAAAGTGATTTGCACTGATGGAGTCAACAAGGTATTGGAGTGTTAACAGCCCTATAACGTGACTGTGCATGCCCACCTGGATCAGCAGCACAGCACTCAAAGACAAACCTGAAACCTAGTTTTTACAGCATATTGAAGCACAGTCTGCACCTATGTTCACTTCTATAGAATAAAGGGGTGATAATACTACTCACTGCACCTGCCCCAAGCATGATTTAGAAACATTCCTCATTTGTCCTGCTTGTCAAAGCACAGAATCTGTGCCCCAGAAGATAAACACAATAATATAAATTCAGTCTCTCATCAGTGCACCTTGCAGAAGTGATCTAGGCACAAATTTCAGCTTCACACTGAATCTGACGAGGCAGCTGGAAGGCAGATGGGTTATGGGGGGAAGTCCAACTATCTAATCCTGTAGCCACTGCCTTGATCATTAACATTACAGCAACCTCTCTCAATGCACAAGGTTAATTTAGTAAAGCTCTTTGCCCTTACCTCCTCACTTCTCCTGTGAATGGGATCAAGGAGTCCCAGGATCACTTTCCCCCACCCCCCAAAAAAAATCTTAATCTAGATATATCACCCTGACTTTGCTAAGGTACCTTCCCTAGGTGACTGGAGGGTTGGCAGGGAACTAATGAATGACACAATTAGTAGGGAGGAGAAGGCAGAACAGCCCCGGTAAATACCTGCTCCATTTTACATCTGTCTATTCCACACCTCATGAAAATGGTCTGTTTCCTGTGCAGAAATTATTTGGGGAAGGAGGAGCGGGACAAATTCATGCAAACAAATTTTACACACATTGCTATGCTTTGTGCAAAAAGTCTGGGAAAAGAGACACTGCTGCATTCCTGTGTTTGGTCCCATCAGTCATTTGGACAGACTGAAACTGTCCCGTGGCTGTGTGATGGGCAGCATTTTGAACGTCCTCTCGATAGGCTTTAGGACTCTTAAAAGAGGGAGAGGCTTTAAAAGTGCCAACCCACACAATCACAATCAGCCGTTGATATGCAAGGACACTATAAAGACTAAGTGGGAAAATCGGTGGGGGAATGGGACTAAGTATTCGTTTGCTGGTATCTGCCCTCAGTCGGTAAAGCTGAGACAATTTTCCTTGCTAAGACAGAAATTGTTCTTTTTTCAGCTGTCACTTTTTAACCGAGGCAATAAAAAGTAAGTTTTATATATACATATTTTTGTTATAAAGTGACACCACTGTATTTTTAAGTGAGATAAGTATTTGCGCCAGGCTGGGGACAGCATTTCCCACTGCTCCAACCACATCAAAGACAGGACTAGGAGCTAGAGACAGGCACTGCTGCCATAAGTGTGAGTTTCCTGGATTTGGGGTGTTTAAATCTGACTGTCATTATTTTCATCTGGTTTTTACGAATGCGTTTTTAGAAAAGGAAAAAAAATCAAACCCAAAACAAAACAAAAAAGACGGGGGGGGTGTGGAGGAAGAGATCTTTTTTATAGGCAAGAGGCAAGAAATGAACTGAAAGGGAGTTAGGAAAAACGTCTAGCAGGTAGGAACAAAGTCAACGCTGCCTGCTACAGATTAACTACTAGATAGCCTAGTAGAAATGTTAATGTCTTTTTAACATTTAAACTCCGGGTAGCAGGACCCTGTAGGAACATGGCGGGACCTTTAAAACATAACCGGCTTGCCTCTAGCAATTAATTAGAAACAGAAAAACTAACACCCGATGGCATCACAACTTTCCTAACGCCTGTTACCCGCGGCTCCCTTAGCGGTGGGAGATGGGCTGGAAAAGCAGCCCGAGAAAGGTAACCCGAAAACGAGTGGAAAGGACAGATTTGCCTTTGCCCGCTTCACCACTCGTTTTCGACGGCGGCGCCTAGCCATTGAGCTGTTGCCCCACGGCACCGACAGAGCCACGCAGCCGGACCCTCGCCGAGCGCTGCTCGCTCCTGTCCTACCTGGCGAGACGGAGGGCGAGGGAGGTCTCCAGAAATCCTCAAACTCGCACACCCTGTCACAGACGCTGCCCTCGCAGCTGGGTGCTGACTCGGAGGTGCCATCGGCAGCCTCGGTAAGGTGGGATTCCGGGGAGAAGCGCCCCTGGGAAGGCTCCGTATCGGGGAGGACAGTACGGCACAGACCCGTGTCCTCGGGGATCTTGGTGTCTGCAGGAAAAAGGAGACGAGGACTCCTCAGTGCAGGTCCGCGGTGGGAACCAGCCGCCCCCCGTGGCGGCCCCGCTCCCACAGAGATTTGCGGCTGGACTCATTCGAACTCCCCATCAGCCCCTCCGGCGCACCGCGGGGGCTGCGGTGCCGGGGGGCCGCACTGCTACCGGCCGGTGCTGGTGCCGATGGCACTGGGGTGATGCGGGGCGGGCTGGCGGGCTGTGTCCGCCGCAAGTGAGGCTGCGACCGAGGGACTCCTACCTGCGCAGATCTGGGCTAGCACCGTCTCTAGCCGCAGGCTGTAGTCCTCGTCGGCGGAGCGGGGCTGGTGGTAGCTGTGCGCTTTCTTGCTCTTCACTAGGAAGGACCTCGGCATGGCGGGGTGCTGTCACGGCCGGTGTAGCCGCACTCCCTCTCCGAGTGCCGGGCACGGCGGCGAACGTCACCCCCGAGGCTCCCGCGAGGCGGTGGCGGGGAGGCGACCTGCGGGGAGGCGCCGAGCCCGCCGGTGAGGGCCGCGTACGCCGGCCGGGAGGGGCCGCTCGCCGGGGGCGGCGCGCCAGGTGGCGGAGAGCAGGTGGCTCCGGCCGCCGCCCCCGGCACCGCTCGCTTCAGGCCCCCCTCCTACCCGGAGCGCAGCTACTCAATCTCCCGCCGCCCCCGGCCAAGGCTGTCACCCACGCTGCCTCTGGAGCCGCCCCGTCCCCGCTCCGGCAGCCTGACGGTTAGCGGTGCCCTGCCCGTCGGAGGACAGATCCTGGCCCGACGGTGGCTGCCGTATCGCGGAGAACAGGCAGCAACAGCTGCTGGGCACCGTTCGTCGGACGGGTGGGAGCTGAGGGGGGCGGTCATTTGCATCCCCGTCCCTGCGCGGGAACGCGACCGCACCCGGCGGAGTGGGCGCACCGCGCCTCCATGTTTGCGCCAACATGAAGAGGCGCCAACAAAACGCACCCACGAAACGGCTTGTCAGTCCCCACCACTCGCACGGGCTGGACGGCGGGAGAGTCGTTACAAACCCGACAGCCTAGACCCGACGCCTGAGAGGCTGTTGCTGTCGGAGGGACTGATTCACCCATCCATCGCGATCCACGATAACGCGAAAACGAACAAAACGGAATCTCTCCTGCAGCCCGCAGCTGTTGGCGCCGCGGCACCTTGCAGCTGCGGGCGCAGAAAGCCGGGGTGAGGAGAGAGAGATGAGGTGGTAAAACGGTGTGCGTTGTGGGATTGGTGGTGCGGGGGCCGAGGGGGAACAACGCTGCCCCGAGCCCGCTCCTCTGGTGAGGGCGGGGGATGCTTACTCGAACCCGTCCGGCGCCGGGACGCCTCTGTCGCTGCACTGAACACATCGCAAAAAAAAAAAAAAACCAACACCTGACTTTAAAACACGTGTGATTGGTTCTTCTGGGGGAATTCGGGGATTGTTTCCCCCACGCCCCTCCCCGTCAGGGGCCTCAGGTTTGCGAGTGGGCAAAAGGAGGGAAAAGGCCCTGCCCCAGCTTGAGAGAGGCCGCAGGCAGCGATCCTGGCTGAGCGGCGAAGCACCGGCCTGTCGGCACCCGCCGGGGATGTACCGCCCCCAGGAACGGCTCCGGGAGAGCGGGTGGGAGCGTTGCTGCCCAAGCCCACCTGCGCCTCGCTTCATCCTTGAGCGGGGGCTGGCAGCGAGTGGAGGGCTAGAAATCAAAGCAGTTTGATAACGTGTCGCCCTCCCCGACGGCAAACGGCAGCCGCAGCCGTTAAGGGGCTCCGGCGCCGCTTCTGCCGCGTGTTTTCGGCCTGGCGGAGCACTTTTCCCTCCCAAAAGCTAAAGCGCGGAGGCTCCGCCGGCCTCCCCCGCCGCCCAAGGCCGAAGCCTGCCGGGCCCGTGGGAAGGCAAGTCCCGCAGCCCACCTGGCACCGCTCTGCCACAGGCGCTGCCCTCTGCCCTCCACCCCCGCCGGCTGTTGGTCTGAGGGCCGTGCGCGGCCGCTCCTGGCGGTGCGCGGGAACCCGAACCCGCACCCACCAACTGCTGCTGCTGTGAGGGCGCGAAGCCGGCACCACCTCAGGCCGGCGCGGCTGACGCAGGGCCGGAGCGGTGCGGGAGCCTGAGGCGAGGCAGGGTGAGGTGAGGAGAGGGGGCGCTGCCACCCCGGCCCACGCGAGGCGAGAAAAAGCAAGAGCGCTTACCCATTTGGAGGGGTGAATGAAGACGGGCTGCTGACGGGGTTTGCGCCACAGCCTGGTGACTTTAAATTTAGCCTCCCTTTAAGGAGCAATGGTGCTTGAGTTGGCTTTTTTTTTTTTTCTGACTCTCTCAACTCCTTCAGAGCTCGGCCCCCTAAACCACAAATTCCACTTCCTGAGCGTTAGGAGCTTCTGCAACAACAACAACAACAAAAAAAAAGCTCTAAAAAAAAGCCAAAGCCTTGCAAATCAGCACTGTTCCCGCTCCTCTCTCGCATTTTTCCTTAAATGAAAATGGCTTACCGTATTCCACCTCACAGGGCCCTCCGAGGTGACATCAAAGTGTCATTCTGGAATCGGCCGTTTCATTTCTATCGGGGTTCTGCTCTAGAAATTACACACATGTATCTGAACTATTCTTGGATCTCCTTCAACTTCCGCAACGAGAACAAGTTACAGATTCAAACACAGATTGACTCAAGGCGGGCAGAGGCAGAGGGCAGGGGACGGAGGAGCGCAGCATCCCTACACCCGGGAACGGG
>VXBZ01009878.1:1410346-1494795 GCA_013399135.1 Heliornis fulica | reverse complement strand
GGGGGGACACGCCTCCCGCCACCATCGAGCCCTGCATCGCGTTGCGATCGGGGCCAAGGCAGGGCCTCGGCAGACGGAGACCTCCCTTAGACTGGAAATAACTTGTTGTGGAAAACTCTTTTGGGATAAATACGCCCAACGGCGCTGAAAATACCTTAAGACCCAAACCTAGAGGTTTGCTCATTTCCCTTCGGATTTAGGTAATAGTTAAATATGGAAGGGGGTAGGCGAGGATCCCTCTCCCCCCGCCCCCCGCCCCGGCGCACAGTGGCCACTGTAGCTTAAGAGCGATTCAAGCACGAAGGCGAAAAAGGAGCGGAGCCGGGCGGGGAAGGGAAGCTGTCGCCTTCCTCGCCTGCGTGCCGGTGCTCAGGCTGCTAACCCGGAGAGGATCCGGGTGGCAAGCACCTGCGGCGAGCACAGTAGTGAGGCTGCGCGGCAGGCAGCGGCCCGCATCGTCCGCACTTGCGGAGACCCCCGCGCCGCGCAGCCAGGAAGCCTTGCTCTCTTCTGCAAGGAGAGAAAGGTTCGCCTGCCTTCACACACGCACGTCATTCCCAAAATACAGTTTGCCAGCTCTAGCCTCGGATTCCTGATGCAGCCAGGAAATCCAGCTCGGGTCTTTGGGATCTTTCTGAGGTGGTTCTTGCGCTTCGCTCTCGGATATCTCAGGCCACCAGCAACTTCGTTTCGATGGCCGAAGTACGGGTCTGCAGTGAGTGGAGTGAGGTTGGACACCGTTTCCCGTTCAGACACGACCGCGACTGAGAGAGACTGAACTGGGACAAGGCAGGAGCAAATTTCAGCGTTCCTTACGCTGGCTTTGCGGAGCAGCTTTGCGGAGCAGCTGCTTTTCCTCACCCCCACCCCCGAAGTATTCACAGGAAAAAAAAATTGGCCACTTTGTGCCTGTGAGCCCGTGAGGAACATGGGATTAACCTGACTTCCCCAAATCTACCTAAGCAAGCAAACACAACCACGAGAAAAACCGTCCAACCTTTTGAGTGATGCTTTAGTAATGACACAAAAGGAAGTTGAAGAACACGACTTGACACACCGCCCTTAACACCTTCATTATTGCCGGAAAGTTCCTGGTGCTGGGCGCAGCAGTTTTACTTAACAGCATCTGCGTACCGCGGTCTCCTTGCTGCGCTTTTGGTTGATTACTCCGAAAATCATTCACGCCATCAGCTTTAACAATAAATGCTGGAATAAGTAGAAATAACCAGATTAGAACAACACATTGTAATTTCGTGTGCGTGTCTTCTCTGACTCAGTGGTTGCGACTTTTTGCAAAACAGTCTTTTCTCTCGTTCTCCCCTGAAATGGGATAATAACCTCGTAGCTTTTCGTTTATTTCACAAAGAGCGTTTCGACTGCAGATAACGAAAGCAACAGAAAATATTACCGTGACTTACTAGTAGCGTTCATAAGCAATTCTGACCTGGTTCTAATAAAATACGCATTCGTCTTTATACACCTACGAACACCTGCGATCAGAATTTACACAGGTTGCGCGTTTTAAAGCAGATCTGTCTACTGAGGAGCAGGATCGTTGTCGGAGCCAACCCCCTTTCGCTTAGCCTACCTGCAGCCGGCACTCTCGCACCTTCTGCTTCTTAAACTGCTTAAAAGCCCTCAGCAAAAATAAGAACATTAATCGAGGGAATCGAATGAATGCTCGATTCAGCATAAATCTCTCATGCAGAGGTGGATGCTGCACGGGGGCGTCAGCTTACTCGAGCGACTAGAGGAGCAAGTGTACGAAAAGGGATTTGTTTCGTGATTTGCAAAAGCAATTCGTGCCTGAAATGCACCCTGCCTTCCCAGCCCCCCCTCAGGACGGACAATTCGCTTTACGCCGCCGCTGAGGACTGGGAAAGCGGAGCACGGGCGCTGCCCGCCGAGCCGTGCCGAGGCCGACCGCGGCCCCAGGCTCGCACGGGAAACTGGTGCCGTGCTTAGCTCTGTCCCCGGAAGGTGCCGGGACGCGGCAGGCTGCGGCTATCAGCTCAGTCTGGCCTTACCGGCGCCCGGGAGCTCTCTGTCACACCGCTCCGGCGGGCGTGGGGCTGCAGCCTGCCCGCTCGGGCGCTGCTGCGCCACGTGCCCGTTGGCAGCGGCGCGAGGCCGGGCGAGGCGGGAAGAGCCTCCTTCTTCCTCACCGCCCTGAGGGGAGCCGTTGTGGAGCCTCTGCCGCGCACCTCGCCGGGGTGCGGAGGCGGGCCTGGGCTGCCCCGCGGCGTGCTGTTGGGGTCTTTTCTGCACACGCCAGTGCCTCGGCACGGGAAGCTGTCGGGCGGCGCTCCGGGGGCTTTGTCGGCCCCGGCTGATGCTGTAATGCGTGAGCTTTCCTCATCTTGGAGACTGCCAGACCTTTCTATCTGGAAGTCACCCCACACGCGTCTTATCTCGCAACCCAGAAATATCGCTGGGTTGCTATCTCGACGGAACAAGGGACTGTGAAAGAAAAGTGTTGTGGCCGTTGCAATCCGTAGGTAGGGCTTGAAAGCAATTCCCACTCCTTAACTTCCAATAGCCATTGTCCCAAAGTTTGTTCCACCCCGAGAGAAGGTTACTGTCTGTAGTAACAGCATGCTGAAAAGAGGGGAAGGGACTAAGGTTTTATTCTTGCTGTATGGTGTGA
Source organism: Heliornis fulica (assembly GCA_013399135.1). Classification (NCBI taxonomy): domain Eukaryota; kingdom Metazoa; phylum Chordata; class Aves; order Gruiformes; family Heliornithidae; genus Heliornis; species Heliornis fulica. The sequence goes on along the minus strand of VXBZ01009878.1, from coordinate 1,492,148 downwards.
TCTATGTGCCGCAATTGAGTAACCTTTAAGATGGTTTTGTGGTCATCATGTGATACTGCAAGAGCTGTGTGACAATACCAAGTATTGTGTATCCCAGTGTGTAAAAGCCAAAACGCAACGGTTCTGAGTTGGCAGAGGGATGTAATTTGTGTGAAGTGTAGGCGATAGGGACTGGGAATGGGTTTTGATAGATGCTTTAATGCTTCCTGCAAAGAGAACGTGATATTCAAAGTCAGACATAAAAAACTTGGCCAGATACAGTTAAATACAATGGTAAATAAATTATCATTATCCCATAGTGACAAAAAAGAAAAAAAAAGGGTTTTAGCTAGTGTGGAATTAGGTTATAGTCGTGTTTAAGACTGAAGCACTACTTGATGTAATAATTTACTGCACTGTTCACAGCAGCTGCCTGATGGCACCATTAGAGCTAAGAAGACATCAGATAAGGCACCAAAGGTGACCGGATGGAGATGTTCAGAAGTGGTCAGACACTTTGTAACAGGAGGAACAATTTGACAGGTTAGCTGCTTGGTACCTAGGGGAGAAGAAGCAATTTCTTGTGTGTGTAAGTCATGATTGGGAGAAGGCAGTCAAAAAGAGTGATTCTGTAGGGAACTCATATGCAAGACGTACTTTAAAGTGATAAAACCTGAGGTCAGTGTTATCCAGAACACTTTCACTATGAGAAGCTGCTAGAACTCATAGCACTGTGCATTGTTGGGAAGTGTGCTGGGGTTTTTTTTTAACGACTTTCTTGGAAATATTTAATTATTTTCAATATATCCTGCTTATTGTTTATTCCACTCCTCAGCATCTTGCCACTACTTTATATTTCTTGTAGCATAAACTACAGCTGTGGAGGGGATGGACCCAGAATTTACCACCATTACGAATAGAAGAAAGTTGAATCAAAGGGTTACAGAATGTAGACTGTACAAAATGGTCTCAGGAATTTTAGGTCTCATAATGGGATCCTAGAAATTTCAGTCACTTATGCAACAGTATACAATTACAAGAGTATGCCACATTGCTTTTAACAGTTGTGAAATGAAGTATTAATTCCTGGAAAGGAAGGGTGCTAAGCTATAGGATCTAGCAGTTGTATCTTAATCAATCAGTGGCCATGAATGCGTAGGTATGGATATGTTAGTATGTTTCTCCATTCTAAAGCTGAAAGTTCATGCTATGTTGAGGTTATCTTGAAAACCAATATACCAAATTCTTTTAATTCCATCATTTGTAATCGCTGGTTTTACAGGTTACTGCATAAATGCATTTCACTGATTTTTTGTGTCTTTAGTTTGTAAACAAGAATCCCACCCAATAAGCAAACAAAAAGCCCAACCAAAACCTTCAGAGAATTACAAAAACTCTATTGGTACAATTATACTGATCAAAGTATTTCACAGAACAAAAATTGACTTAATTAAATCCAGATATGCATTAGTTGATGCATAGCCTTCCTCTTTCCTTTCAATATACAGAGTCAGTAACTGGTGTGTAATTAAACGTAACACTGTAGTTTCCACTTAGATTGCACTAACCTCTATTTTATAGGTTGACTTTTTAATTTTAATCTCCAGGACCAGCCTCACAGCTTTCCTAGGCGATTTGAATTATTCTCTATTTTCCCCCAAAATTAGTTATGCTTTTTTGAGCCTCTACAGGTATGGGAATTAGCACATGCAGTCTAAAGTGTGGATATCTTTATACTAACATATTCTTATAGTAACATATCTTCAGGTCATTCTAGTTTAAAATATAAATGTTGCATGAGCATCAAGTTTCACTAAGTCACTAGCACAGTCTCCAATACAGAACAGTGATTACATTAAAAACCCCAAAGAAACACGATTCCTTCTGCATTGCAGTTCTGTGAAATGACTGAGTACTGATTAAGTTCAATAGTACAGCATTTACAAAGTGGTTTTGTTAAACTTACGTGATGCCCTATGTGGATAGTTCTTTTAAACACTTCCATAGCTATTTATTTTAAAGTAATATAGGAAATTGCACATATGATTGAAAATTAAATTTAGTGGAAATTTATTAATATGTAGATGAGGCCTGCAAAAAATTAAATATTTCTTAAAGATTAACAAATAATTGTTGAGAGATAAATGTTATATGCTTCTTTATAGATATACTTTATCTCAACTAGTCATATTCTCAATTTTTCATAGATGTTACAAAATTTTCTACTATGTGAAAAAAATGCATAAAGTTGAGAGATCTATGTTATTAGGACCTAAAATACTCACTTCCTTTGCCCAAAGAAATAAGAAAATATAAATATTGAGGCTTCTGTAGCTAGTGAAGACATCTGAGTATTCAGATTGGGAAAGCAGAACTATTTTCACTACTAAACATAGATGTGATTTACATAGGAATTCTGTATATAGCAGTACATCTCCCTTCTCTATTTCATCTAACTGCTTTCTCAGCTGCAGCACTTGCATATTTAAGAAGCTTAAGTTTTCACAGTTATGTGCTTTTTTTTTTTACCCCCTGCTTTTATCATTCTCATTGAGCTCTTACAGCCTGCATGTAAGAGTAATCTAAGAGAATGACAATGTTTGTTAAGTGGTCATGGAAGTGAAGTCATGGTGCACAGCATAATTAATATGCTTTATTTATTGACACAGTAAATGTATTATCTATGCTGTTGATTATTTTACATTATTCCGGTGCATATTCAAATTGCAATACACATAGGCAAAGAGATTAATGTCATTTTTGGCAAAATAGTTGCAGAAAACAGTATGATTTTGAACAGCTTCTTGGGTTGTCTCGGTAGGATATTTTTTAGACAAAGTCTTCTGAAAAGACAGTGTGTCCAGCGATTCACCTTTATCACTGGAAGAGATGCAGTTAGTTAGATAAGGACTTCTGCTCTTCCCTTGATATTTTCATTTATGCTGTTATTCAGTATCGGTCTTTATGCAATTAGTATACTTTTAAATGACAGTAGTTCAGGAAATAACCCTTGCAACTAATCTCATTTGCTATCACTTGAACAGTAAGGCAGTTATTGCAAAATCATAACACTTCATTGTTCAAACAGACAGGATTTTTTTATGGCTCTTTAACTGAATTTCACTCCTGCCACTTATTACAGAACATTACCTTTGAGAGACTTGCAGCTGGTATTGATGGCAGGCAACAAGACATTTGTCACTTATCCTCTTGGACAACAATTATCCAGGTGCAAACATAAGTTACCAGATGCTCATTGAAAGGAAACGGCAACTGTTGCTTTTTAGTGAACTAAAGTGCTTCTGGTTTGGTTCTGCATAGACAAAATTTCTAACAGATCAGAATGAAAGTCAGCTAACTCACCTCAGAGATGGCAATTTCCACAGCCTATACCGGGAAATATGCATTTGCTAGTATGACATGGGAAAATTTTGCAGAAATACCAAAGCAAGCTGGGAGCTATAGAAATCTAACTTGGAATTAGCCATGCACCTAATTTAAGATTTAAATTGCACTTAGATAATTCTGTTGAGAGGCTAAGAATTTGGTTGTTCCTTGCAGCTTTCCCTGTCATTCTTCAAACACTTATCTCTTCAGTTGGTCTGTTTCTTTCTGGACTCATTCAAAATAAAAGGAAATGCCTAACAAGATTTTTTTCAATGTTAAACAACTAAATGGCTTCTTATGGGTAACAAGATGGTTAACGTACATCAGCACCAACTTATGCATGGCTTTTTTAAATTAACAGAACAGTTGCAAATATTGTTAGAAAAGTCTTAAAGGTTTTTTACTTAAGATGGTAATAATGGCTACCATTAATAATACTCTTGACCAGAACACATTTGAAAGGGCAAGTGAGTGTTCATACAACAACAGTAGATGATCTTGTTCTGTTCAAGAAACTAGGGCCATTTTAGTGGATTTCAGTTTTCAGGAGTGCATGAAAACAAAGCTCGGTTCAGGTTTTCCTGTTTTGACAAATCACAGCTATTTGATGAAGACCAATAGTTGATATTGGAGAGCTGTCTGGGAAATAAAACAAGACAACTGGACTTATTTTTACTGCACTGACCTTGCCTTCACCTGTAAGACAAATAATTTTTCAACTTACTTGAACTACCACTCTAATCTAGGGCCAGTGAATACCTACATGATGACCAAGAACTGTAGCTTAGAAGTGACTAAACAGTGAGTGCTGCAACCTTGTTAAATCATGAAAAATTTATTTTCATTACATATATATGAAGTTAAAAGATTTCAGTCAATAGTGTTTTGAACAAGCATTTCCAACATGAACCTGTTAGTGTAGCTAGGCTGAAACTCAAAGTTAGTGTCTTGCCTTTTAGTAAGTAATTTCTAGTGTGTATATACAGAATTTTCTTGTTATAATGCCAGAGACAGTAACATTGCAACATTTACATTCCTCATATAAAATGGTGTAATGTACATTTTCAGCTTGGTATAGATATATAAATATGTACAAAATAAACATTATTCTAATTAATATATTCAGACCAGGTATTATTTAGCAACATCAAAAGCAGATACACATTGATTTAAGTGAAAATAGTGAAAAACACCTTTATGACATTAGTGACTATTATCTGCATATAAAGTAGTACACATAAAGGCTCCTCTTTCAAGCCTTCCATAGGCATCCAATACCTTTAGTAAAACCAAAAGTAACTGAGAAGCATAAGATAATTATATATATATTTATATGTGTAAAGATCAGATGGTTTACTAGGTCCCATCCTGATCACAAATTGATAACCATGTAAAACATACACATTTGTTCAGAGCATAAAATATTGCACAAGAGCAACTTCTTTTGAGGAAAATAATTCCTGTGTTTGTGAACAGCAAAAATGGTTCTTACGCATTAAAGAAATAATGTATTTGCAGTTTCTAAACCAAGGAACATTCAGTAATACTGTCAGAACTGTCACCTATCAACTTCTTCTCAGCCTGTTTTATGGCAATAGTATGTGAACAGGAAGATTTGGCAAAGAAGGCAGATAAACAGTACACATATATATTTATCACAGGCCAGACCAGAGCGCCAGTAGTTATCTAAACCAACTGCTGTATAGTTTCAGTCATCTGATAATTTCACCCTTATATATGAAAGTCTTCAATGTTAGTCACAGTGATAATTACACAGTAGTAGAGTAGGATTCCACTCTTCTCTGCCTGGAAACCATCTGGTCTGAATTCCCAGTCTGAAGCACACTTCCCTCAGTATCACTGTCACTGCTGTCTACAACTGTGTGATCCAAAGACATCTGACCAGTCCTCCTGTGTAGATGAAAGTTCACCCCACTCTCCTGTATGGAGTTAGTTATAAAATCTTCATCAGAAGAATGAAATGATTCATCATCTCCTGTGAAATGGTTGACAATGTGAATCCCATCAAAAGTGGGTTGGTCTGAGAAGTCTCTCTGCCCTTTTAGACATTTGATCTGTTAGAAAAAGCAGAAGTTATCATTAGAGCTGAAGATGCCAGCAGAAATGTCTAAGAAATGTCTCAGAAGCCTTATTGCATTAAATTAATTCAAATCCTACTAAAGATGTAACACATTTGATGATCACTTTGAAACTCAACTGCAAATCAGAACAAACTAACTTCTCACTTCCAGCTGCCCAAGCAGAGACTTGTTGGGGGGAAGTCTTAAATAGCATTTGGAATTTTCCAAAATTCTACTTCTACCCCTAATATTTTCAGTTTCAGGGATTGATACTCAAGACATATCTAGAATCACTGATGACAGACTCCTCAAGGCTATTTACAGCACCTTTAACATCCCCACTAGTAAGATTTATAGTTAATTTTCTAGAGTGTCTTGTTTTGACAGCACTTTTAGCCTGCACATCTTACTGTCACAGTTCCATTCTATCCTCTATCAAAAAACTTCTCACTTGAGAAAAGCCCTTCCCCAGTTTGAAAGAGTAGGGTCCCATATGAGTATTTCCAGTTTCACATAGCTATAGGAAAAAACCCAGAGAACACACTTAGTTCTGCAAGATGGAGTGTCTTTTCATTATCTAGTGAAGACCTAATGAGATTTCAGATCAAGAAGCATTAGAGAAACTTCTCTTCATATGGCATAAACAGATTGCAATTTCAATTTAAAAAACAAACAGGGCAAAAATTATCATCAGAACATGGACAGATACAACAGCAGTTTAATTAAAAATGCACTGTACAGCAATAGAGTATTACAACCATGCACTCAAGCTATTCAGAAGTAAAACCTAAAGCCCTGAAGTCTGGCAAGTCCCCTGTTGATTCAGTGAAAATAACTGCAACTTGCAGAAGACATTCCTGAGGTTTTGGGGTTTGGTTGGGTTTTTTTTCTGTTCGGTTTGTTTTCTGGTCTTGTTTTGTTTTGTTTTTTGAATTTCACTTCTGCTGGCTTTTAGTAGTACCTCAGGGTCATTTCAACAGTTTAAGAGTATTAAGTCCTAAGGATGCAGAAAAACATTTAAAATACATTACAGAAGCTTCTTAATGTTACTTTGAAAGCTTAAAAAGCAAGCTGCACCAAGTGCCATTTTGTAAGCGACTTTTCACAGTAACAGAGACCAGGAAGAAAAAGCCTGAAGAGTTGCTTTACACAAATCCATGTGACATTTTAGAAATCTGAAGCAATGTATAATATTGATAAATATTATTTATTGATAAATAATCTATTATTGATAGCATTTAACAATAAAAAAGTGCATGTAGGTCCTTGCTAGTGACACCAACAGATTTTAACTGACTGGGGAAGACGGAATCTCTGAACTTACCTTAGGCTTGAGCAAAACATGAGAATAAAGGGTTTGAAAAAAATTACAAGAGTCATATCGTGCTAGAAGCCATGAAATCACATGTTAACAGCGTGTAGAAGCTCCAGCGTTTAATGTATATCAAAATATCCCTGTTAGGAGTATGGGTACAAGCTGCAGATATAGACCTTGGTTGTAACTACATAGTAACATAAGTTTTGTGCATTTTCTCCATATACACATAGGCTACAGTTGTTTCATGAGGAACTGGCTTGTTGTAAAGGCAAGTGACACAGTTCCCCACTTGCACAGCATAATGAATGATACGAAATCAGCATATGTTGACTATTTGATACTGGACATTAACATATCCAGAACAATTTTACTAGGTTATATACCTAGGTACAGAAAGCTTGACATAGAGATTCTTGTGTTATTTAGAACTATTATGCCTAAAAGTATCCTGTAATATGATCAGATTAGCTGCCACATGAAGTTTCCAAAACAGCTATCAACTTTAGTCACTAAGAAAATAAAACACAGAAAAACAAAATGAAACCAAACAATTTCTCTCCACCCTCACCACAGTAAAAAAAAAAACCTTCACTCTATGAGTGACTACAAATATCATATTAGAGTAAGAAATTATATGCTTTTAGGACTGCACGGTTAAGCCATTGGTTCACCTGAAATTATAAAGCTGATATTCCATATTAGTTGTTTTGAACATTGAGGAAAACCAAGTAAGTGACTTCAACTGTTTTCCTGAAAGCTTGAACACATGATACCTTTAGACAAATGTATTTAGGTAACATGACAAAATCATGGCTTCCCATTTTTAGGCAGTAGCCTTTCCAAGCACCAAGTGAGAGTCTGTGGAAAATGCTGTTGGTGGAAAAAAACCAATCATGAATAGACAGAGCCTTTGCCAATTCCTGAAGTGAGTCTGGGTAAACAATGTGTTGTTATCTTTTGTTATTCAAATGAAAGGATACACAACCTGTGACCTTTCAGAAACATCTTTTGACCTGCAGCTTAACACTTACCTGCCCTTTCTCTCAAACACTCCTCACATCCAAGGGGAACCAGACTGCTAGGAAGGAATGAGTGTACTGTAGAGAATGTATTCAACAAATATCTTGATGGTCATATATTTCTGTAACTTCCCTACCTGAAAAATGGCTGTCTCAGCCAGGAGCACAGACAAATGCTGTAGCATGGAATTTGCATGGTGGGGATGGACAGGCTGAATAGCAACACTGCTGAAGAGGACAGAGTCCCAACACACAGCAGGCTAAACATCAATCAGCAATGTCCCTGAGCAGTGATGAAGGGTAACACCATACTAGGCTGTATTGAAAAGGGCACAGCCCTTGTTATATCATAAGAGCTGATTATTTTCTGACACTTGCCAGACTGTATTTGTTCTATTCTGCACTTGCTGCCTCACTCCTTCCTCAGTACAAGATGTTAATGAGTAGATGCAGTGGAAATGCACCAAGGTGGTTAAAGGCAGGAGCTTATGCCTTAAGATAACAGAAAACCGGTTATTTACTGAAGTACGTGGTGGGAGAAAAGATACTTATCATAATACAAAACACAAGTGTTTGATGATGGAGGGAAATAAGACTAGTTACAGATGGAAACAGGTTGGTCAGAGACTGCAGACTCTTCATCCTCAGTGGGTTTCGATACCCAGCTGACAAGGCCCTAAGCAGCCTGCTCTGTGTTGATCCTGTTTTGAGCAGACAGTTGGACTAGAGGCCTCCCAGAGTCCCTTCCAACATGAAAGACAGATTACAATTCAGTGATCTGTGAAAAGCATGAGCAGTGGGATGCATATTGCCATTATGGCAGCCATTCTGAATTTGAGAAATTGAAATAGTTGGTACCTGCTGAAATTAATGCACTTAGAGCTGTCATCTGAATTCTTTACATTAAATGTTAGCACATTATCACAAAGCCTAGTCTTCAATGTAGCGTTACTCTTATTTTACAATTAGAAAACTGTCATTTCAATCTTGAAAATGAATTCAAATAAGTTATTTTTCAACTGAAGGTAGAATTTAATTTGCCTAAAGTGAACATTGATAAAAGCAACTAATCTTCAAGAAATGAAAAGCATCCCAACAGAATAGGTTGGGAACAGGTGTACACTACTTTTAGTTTTGCATGGTTTCAGAAGAGTTGAAGATACTTCAAGGGCACCTCAATCTAACTTTTTTCAGGAGCATTTCTGTAGAAGCCTGATTATCTGCTACTTCTGTTGCAGCAGCAGGGTGTTGCAAAGCCTCTCAAAGCATTTCAGAAAACTTGTAGTCAGCTCCGCTCCAAAGCAATTAGGTGCCAGTGGATAATGCCACGTTAAGGCTTTAAACTAAAAACTAACTAAAGTTTTTAAAAGTTTTGAACTCTCATGTAACTCACAGCCTGGCAAGCTGCACTTCAAGCCTCTGCACTTCTAATAAAAAATTTCTGTTCTAATTTCTTCAGACAGGAATGCAAGTGTCCTACTGGCACAGGGCAACAGGCCTAATATTCCATCTCTGACAGTGACAATAGGACTGTTTAAACAAAAGCATATGAATATGGGATTTTTACAATCTACTCCACATTCAAGCACCCCTCACTTATCCAGAAACTACTGCAGTAGATATGAGTCTCTTTGCCGGTGTTCCAGCATCCATTTATAGACCAGCTGTACATGACTAATGTTTTTTTACCTTAATTTGCTGTCTGTCTCTACAGCTTCCTGTATCAGTAAGTTTCAGAAATTCTTTTGTTTTAAAATAATCTCCTACTTGTTTCAGAAATCACCCCCAAATACTAGTAATGCAGAACAAGTGATGGAAAGCAGTTCTGCAGCCATGATTCTGAAACTTACAACACCTCTCTCAGCCTTCTCTACAGTGCATTTGAGTCCCAGGTCTTTTCATCCTCTCATGAACAGGCAATACTCCAGACCACTGATATTCTTTAGTTGCCCTTTAACTTCCCTAACAGGCTTTCTTTAAACACTCTACATCCACTGTGAGGTGCAGAGACCAGCCCTAAACTAAGGTTTTGCAGCAGCAATATAAACACCTTTATTTTGTTTTTAATATATTTCCTATTCATGCCCAACATAGTCTTGTCTGTTTTGGCTGCTGCTGCACACTGAACCAATCATGCCAGAGGACTCTCAGCAACAACTTAAAAATATTTTTTTTTAATTTGTAACTACCAATTCTGTGCTTGCCACCATGTAGGCATACCTTAAACTTTGCAATTGCTGATTTACTTTATTCACATCAAAGCTCATCTGTCATCTTTTTTAAAGAGAAACTGCTTGAGATTCATACTGTTTTATTTGAACATGGAAAAAGAACTTTAAGTAGGAAGTAAAGCATTATTCCAAGATCCTGTCATTTGTGTAGCCAAGCATATCATGATAATAGGAAATCTGACTAAAGACTCGAGGGTGGAGTGGGGGGAGCAGTTCACTAATTAGCTCAAACACCAGTTTTATTCTATCCTTATTCCACCTGAAGGAAGAGAAAAATCCCCTTTTCTTGCAGCTATGTTGAGCAGAGAATGGACTTCGACCCCTGGGTCTGTCACTTCTGTTCTCTTTTGTACAGAGAGCCAATATTGGTTATTTATATGGAACCTTTCAGTTTTGGGTCTGGGCCTCCATGTGAGGGAACTAGAACTCTGTAACCCCAAGTGATATTCAAATGAGCCTTGGCTGTTTCTTACTACTTCAGTTTTGCAAAAATCTCACATCTAAATTGAATCTGTTTAAAAAAACAAACAAACAAAAAAAAACTAAAACCAAACACCACCACCTCACCCCCTCAAAAAACTAAACCAACACCCAAAAACCAACCCAAAAAACCCCCAGGCCTGGAAAACCCACATGTTTTGCTCTTAATTCTTAAATCCAGGTTGTGCTTAGATGACTAGCTTCAGTCCTGTTTCCACTACAGAACACTCACGTGGTCATTAGGACATCTCAAATGGGTTAATAACACTAAGACCAAAAGGTATGTCATTATTCCTCCAGAAGCTGACTGAATCAAGATCAGAATCTTAGTGTCTGCATTTATATGCCTTCTTATGTCTATTGAACTCAGTATTTTAAATACAATTTGTATATCCTACTGATTAACATATAAAGAGACTTTATTTGTACAAACTCACAACAGCTAAGTGTACTTTCACAAACTCAGAACAATCAGATCCTTGAACGTCAGAATAAACTTTCTTACCTGATGTTGACTGCCTCATCAGGCCAGGCATGAAGGAGAAACAGCAAACAAATTTATAAGTTTTTGTGCAATTCAAAAGTTCTTTGATGTTAAATCACAGAATCATACAATACTTTGAAGGGTGACAGTCAGTTTCAAGCATTAAAAACCGAAGTGGCTTAGAAATATATAATCAGTGAACATAAACCAAATATTTAAGTGGAGCTTTGTGAAAGAGTTCTGCTTAAGCTCTGGGAGACACTTTTATGTTGTAACCTGTGAAGTTTTTTTAAAGGTAGGAATTCAGCAGTGGAAAGAAGTTTTAGTAAACTAAAATATTACTGTCTGCTCCCTTTAAAGGTCTTCAGTAACTAATTCTGTGAAATCAGAATCAATTCTGAAGTAGTAAAGAAGAGTTTTAACAAAGCTTGCCAATAAATATTAAATGTACTCAGAGTAGGATAAGAAAGCGATACACAAGTAAGATAAACTACAATTAAAATATGACCATTGCTTTGGGTGAGTGAAATTGATTTTGGCAGAAGACAGTATGTTAACTTTTTATTTAATGAACAAAGATACTGAATTCTTAGTGCTTTTACTTACAGCAAGAGGAATCTAAAAAAAAAAAATCAGAGTTCTCTCTTTATTTGTCTCCACCTTAGTAACAGTAGGAAGTCTTAGTAAGATTTCCTGCTTAAAAACCAAATGTGATTAAAATGAAAACTAGAATATTGCTGAAAGTATGTTCTAACCACATTTAGCTGAAAAGAAACAAGCCAAACATTTTCAGGTGTCTCCTATAATTCAGAAAAACACTGTCAACCTGGCAGCATGAAAAGAGGGATTTAGAAAAAAGTCTAGTTACAAGACAATTTAAAATATCAAGCTTATAACCTATTAAATTATAATCAGATTTAACGTGAATAAAAGCAATTTTATTTCTTAAAAATACCTGAGAATCCACACGATCTAATGGGATCCTTTATCATACTTAACAGTTGACTACTACTTACTGCTGACCCTCTCCTATTGTGATGAAATCACTCCAGTCTAATACACTATTAAGTTCTTTACTCCCAGTTAACTTCTTTAAGGAAAACACTTAACTCAAAGTCAAGTAATCAAATTAATGGAGAAATACATTGTCATTTGGGAGACAAATATCACTCCAGACAAGTATTATTTTTAGTAGGTAGTACAATGCATTGGAATTTCTGAACATGCATGCAAAAAGAACAAACAATGTTAAAGCTGCAGGTCTTTCCATGCTAGATTGTCACTTCCATGGATACAAGCAACAAAAAAAAGTATCCTTAAGCAATTCATAGCATAAAAAATAGACTGTACTTTCACAGTGAGCCTCATTCATACCGAAACCATCACAACATGAACACCACACAGATGGAGACATCATAAGCTAAACAAATAGTTGCAAAAACTAATAGTAGCAATCTGTCATCTAGAAGAATTCTTAGCAAGTTGAATGGCTGCACAGCTATGATGCAAATGGGTTTCTCAAGTTTCCCAACAGAATCAGCTTCCTTACGTGGAATGCATTGTGACAGAACTGTACCAGAGCATTTTAAAGAAAGCCATTGCTGATCTTTGAAAAGTCTGAGTTTCTTTTTTTAAAAAAAGCTTCAGTATGGTTTTAGTATGTCTTGCAGTAAAGAAAAAGTTTAATGGAAAACAAACCAACTTTTAAGACATTCTTCATTTTCCTCAAGCATGAGAGTTTTCACCCAAATGCGGATCATGTGCAAAAGACAGAGGATAGTCTTTTGAGATCTTCCTGGCAACCTGTAGAGCTCTCAAGATTACGTGTATAATAAAGTTATGTGTAAAATAAGTCAACAACACATACTGCATATAGTATGACAACTTTGTTCAGAAAGTGTGACACTCTCTTACAAATTTAAAAATAAATTTTAAAAATGTATGTTAAATTAGAAATGTGTTATCATTGTAACTGTATCAGGACAAAGCTCAAAGTTGTGGCTTTTATTTCAGTGTCAGTGAATTTCCTGTTTCACTTCAGTTAACATTAAAGCTATGGCTTTATTAAAAAAAAACAAACCAAAAACCTTAAATGCAGCCATAATTAGGATTATTAATTTGTAAATAACTGTCAGGAGCAGTGCCAGACAAGGGTCACTCTTGGGAATTATTACTGATGCTTCCATGAAGCCCAAACCAATCAGACCAAACAGATGCTCCAGTTTACTCTGCTTGCTCCCATTACCCGATCACTGCTGTCCTTTCTGAGGAACAGGCTTTAATCCTACAGACTCACTGTCTAAAAGATAGCTGCACCTCAAAGTGGCTTTAGTTAGAGATGTTGGCTTCTACAATGCTGTATTTACCTCCAGAGATTCAAAAACTAAATTAGAATATATTTTGTACACATCAAAAGATATGCAAGAGAAAAAAAGAAAGGAGATGGGGAGGAATCACAATGAACTATCTTTTTCTTTCACTGTGAGGCAGACATGGAAGAGATCTGCAACATATCAGTAGAAAAAAAATTAAAAAAAATCAGGAAATAGGCTACATCTTAATTTATTACTTTCACACAATTGTATTTTATTTTTCATTTAAAATATTAAGATTAAAACTCTTCCAGACAACCTTGAGTCTTCTCAGATTTCCTAAAGATGTGTTGTTTCAGATAAGATCTAACTAATACTGAAATTGTTACAATAGACATTTGTGTTCTCAACTATGAAGTGTTACTATATTGTTCTCTTTACTGTTTCTCTCAAGTTTTAACTTTATGTCAAAATTTTAAAAATCCCAGCAAAATAACTGGATTTTCTTGAAATTGTTCAATGAGTTTTAATGGGTTGTTGAAAAATCATGGACATAAGGAGGAAAATGATTTAAAGATTCTTTAAATAACTTTGGAAAACTATTTCAGGGAAGTTTTACTACAACCCTAATGTGGACGAAAATTTTTTTTTCCCCTCTTACAGTTCACTTTAAGTATGCAAGTTAACCTGATATATTCAGGGTTGGGGTTTGGGAAATTTTGGGGTTAGCAGGTTGGAATCACCATGACATAACCTTTATAATTTGTCTTTGGTTTTACCTTTTCCCTATCCCCCAAAAAATAATGGTTTTAAGGCTGTACTCAAGATTCTACCTGGAGTCTGATTTAACAAATTAGACAGGTAAAGCAAAAATCAGGGAAACTGAAATTGCTGTTTAAACTAATCCAGTGCATTAGGCACTGTGACTTAAGCAAGCAGGAAATATCTTGATCATGCTTACAAATCGCACGCAGTGAAAACATTAATATCTGTTTGCAAATTTGTTTCCTTTGCTTAGTAGTTAATAACATACAAACATTTCATTTAACACACTTTAAGACATAGTTTTGTTTTTTATATCCTTTAAATGTGAAAATTCATTTCCTCACCTAAAAATATTTTACTCGCCAGAAGTTTCAGTCAGATAAACAAAACACTGGTTTTTAGAGAGCCTGTCAATGACTTCTGAAATGAAATTATTAGCCAGTCCTTGTAGGATCCCTGAAGGAAGAGACAAGCTGCATTTCACCATACTCAAAGTCTGACCGAGATCACCTTAGCGCATGTGGCATTTGTGACAGAGTTTAACTTGACTAAAATGGGAAAGCTGCACAATCAACGCTGAACCCTGATATGAGTCAATTATTCTAGAAGAGTGCAAGTTTAGTGGTTTCTATAAGAGTATTTCTAAAAAATATAAACTAAAAACTAGCTTCCTAAAGAAAATCAACTCTGCTTTGTATGGATAAATTCAGAGCTGTTTTACCTTCTGCTACCAACTATCCTGCTCATCTGTCCTCTAAGGAATTTTATAATGTTTATAGAAAGACAAAAAACAGTTGACACAAATTTAGGGGACTCTGTCAAGTATTTGGTGTAATAAAATGAATCTTGCAGAAAAGTGATTTTGATTTGTTAGGGTTTTTATGACAATAAGAAGTAGATAGAAAAAAGTTAACTCTATATTACTTTCAGCATGGCAAAAGGTGCAAAGAAGGGTGATTTGCAGTATATCTTAATGGTCAGAAAACCACACTTGTCCATATCCAGTAGTCTCCAGGGTCAGAGCAGATATTCAATTCTAGGCTTGATAAGCCTAATGTGGGCCAAAACCAGAACCATATTAAATGGCAAGTATATACCTGAACAGACCAAGGCAGCTTTTTTTTTTCCTTTTCAGTTCTATCAATGTGGCTGCTATTCTTAAAACATAAAAAAAACCTCCAGCCTAAGATTTTTCTTTATTTTTTCCTTCTGTCCTTTATAGTGGGATTAAAATAAAGAAGTCATTATATGAGTCTGCCCCATGCATTAACTCCTTGGAATCCAAGCTCATGTGTGTAACTACTCAATTCTCCTATTTGATGAAAGAATTTTCTTTGCTTTTGAAACTCATACTTTTAAAAGGATAACCCAGAGTAACAGACTGGTATACAATCTGAAATATTTATCTCAAATTAACTTTGCTGACCATATCACTAGACAGTGTGTCATAAGTGAAAACCAAAAGAACAGCAAGAAGTTTCCAAGACTGAGTCATTTCAGGCTTTTTTTTTTTTAAATAGCACTTAAATACTTGGCCTTTGTTTTAAATTACCAGCTCCTGTAAATCATTCAGTCTCACAGTAATACAATATACTTTACAAAAATCCCTGTAGATGTCAGGAAGCTTAAATGCAATCTATGAAATAGTTTTAATGTGGTAAAAGAAAGCTCAATGCTATTTCATATTGCTCTGAATTTATGCTTACATTTCCTGACGTAAGTTTTTACAAAGTGTGGTTTTTTTTTCCCCCAATAGTATCAGTTAAAGACCACTTGAGCCAAAAGGAAATACATTAAGTTTATGTTGTATATCAGTTGTAACATAGACAAGTCTGCTCTATTGTAAATGTGACAAAGATTAAAACTAGCAAAAAGTGTTCAGACCAGAAGGTTTCCAGTGAATCAGAACAGGAAACCAATAAAGCGATCAATGGAAGGTCATGACTTTTTGATCACTGCACTAGATGGTTAAAGAAACTGTTTTTGATCTAGTGCCATGTAATCAAATTAAACTTTGAAGCTCTGAATCAAATATGCAATTCAAATAGCAACAGCACTAAGGAAGTACCCAACTTTTAACCTATTTTCAAAAGAAAACAGTCTTTGGTAAGTCAGATTTTATCTACTGAGGGAATTTTTCTAAGATTTAACACGTTTGTTGTAGTGAGATTGTGTGCAATTCCAAAGGTAGAAAAAAAAAGGAGGGGGGGGAAGGAAGGAGGGGAAAAAAAGTTAAAAAAAAAAAATTCAACTTAGTCCTGGGAAGTTTCTATAAATAGCTAGTTGGTAGGTGGAAGGAAAGTTCCCAGGAAGTCTTCCTACAAGTAGTTCTAATGAAAGCATTTATTTGGAGTGAGGACACGGCAATAAAAATATTCTAACACAGCAGCATGATCACACTCAATGTACTACAATTATTATATACATAAAAGTACCTAAATCTCAATGCTCCTTCTCCCAAGAGCATGCATCTATAAATACACAAGTGACTGAAACCTCAAGCATTAACTAGAATGTACTGGCTGATACAGAGACTGAAAATGTACCCATTATGGGCAACAGTTACAGGAAATGATCATTTCGCACTTTTACTCTGCTCTTTTAAAGGAGGAGTTAAACTCAGCATTTTAAAAACAGGCTAACATTTCTTTTTGCCTCTGATTGCAGAAATTACTTCCATCTGTGCTGGCTGCCATTCTGAGCAATAAAAGAACTTTATGAGTTTTCACCACACTTCCACTGTTTGCCCCACGTAGATTCAGATAAATTTTCAGAGACATATTTGTGAGCTAATCCATGGCACTCCTCTCCTGAACTTGTTTCTGACATAGATAGTGCCTGTGTATGACTGCTAACTTCTCTTTTTTTAACAAGAAAAAACTCCTTAGACAAATTCAAACCAGTAAAACCTCAATCTGTCCACTTCTCAATCCCCAAAGATTGAATTTTGGGACAGAAACATTTTTTGGCAGACCCCGACATAGCTCTAGTTAGTAAAGGAGAGAGGTCCCACGGCTCCACCACCCAAGAGAAGAGCCTTCTTGCAATGACAATGAAACAACTGTATCTATAATCAGATTACTTGCTTTGGCAATCCAAACTCTAATCAGGAACTTAGTATAGTTAAGCACAGCTGACTACATTCATCTTTAATGCTGCCACCACAGATTATTAAATTGTTCAGCAAGACAAATCAGGAACTTTGGCATAGTAGGACAGAGTAGGGAAAAAGAAAAAAGGGAATATTTGTAAAGGACAATCATCAATATTCATTTATTTATCACAGATTCTAATCTGTCAGTAGTGGCAGTGAAAGAGTTCAGGCAACAGCCTTAGGAACGAGTCTAAGTGAACAAAGCCATGCCTATTCTGTTTGAGGACAGACTACATTACTGTCCTCTGCTTATGCTCTTCACATGTAGAGGTTTCTTTCACTCATGAGATGAAAGGTATTTAGTGGGTGGGGTTTTTATTGGTGGGAAAGTAGAGGAATCTACCTTACTTAAGGGAAAGATGAAGATGGAGTTTGTAGACAAAGGTTTGTAGAATGGAGTACCATCATTACAGAAATCAATCCTACCTTTTCAGGCAAGTGTAACATGCCTGTGTTAATTACATCCATTCAAAATTAAACAGCTGATCATAAAATATACAGGGGTTCCATTGTGCAATAATGCTTCTGCCTGTTGGTTGCTTAGTTAAACCAGTTTCTAAAACTGGATGTTTTAAGGGAGGGTAACTCTAAATTTGAGAAAATTAACTGACAATTAGAACTCCCCATCTGTTCAGTCTCACATTTCATTAACAATTTTGGTATTATCAAACCAGCATCTCCAACTCTCAAGGACAAGCTGAGTTAAAGGAATAATGCAATTCACTTTTCTAAAGCATACAGTATATATTTAACTATCCTGTGTAGACAAAGCTGCTACGTTAGATTGGGTGTTTGCAAACCACATGACCTCACTAATGCTATCTTATCACATCACAGGTTCCTCAAACTGACCACAACCACTTAAATCAGACTCTGCCAGCACAGAGGCTCTGTAAATTTGACACGTACTAGTAAAGCAACTACATTTTTAGCTGTCCAGCAGTCTTGCAAGAACTTTACTTGTGGGGAGGGAGAAATCTGATGGTGTCTTGTCCAACTGTGCTTGCAAGATATGGTAAAAGAAAAGCACATGATTTATTGTGCTATAAACTTCCACAAGTTGAAATGCTCACTTTGTAAATCTGAGTGCTAACATATTTCCTTTCAGGGACAACATTTCTTATCAAGTAAAAAAACATTTATAGAGTGCCATGTATTTTGAAAGCATTTGTCTAGTAAAGCAAACTAATAGAAGGTGTTAATGTGATTCTAGTCAGCACTGAGAAACAAGTATTTTGCAAGAATTAACAGTACTTTCAACAAACATTAGTTTTAGTGATAACTATGAAGTGAGAACAATGCAAAAATTGACTGAAATAAATCCCACAAGGATTAGCTGGTTTTATGAAAGCAAGCAAGTAAAATTACAACTAGGGAGAGACAAATGTACACCTGCCTGTATTACATGGAAAGTAAATGTGGTAGAAGAAAGGAGAGGAAATAAGTTGGCAAGAGATTGAGTGGAAGAGCATTATATCCAAATACAAACTTTACAAGAAAAGTATTAGGCCTTTTTGGACTTGCTGTTCTCTCCTTAGTTTTGATGAAAGCAGTGTTACTTATTTCTGCTTCCAAGATACCTAAATGCTGATAAATCTGATATTCTCATTTGCCCATATGATCTGATCCACTGCTAGACAACTCACCATAAATATGTCTTCAGAGACGAATTTATACTAGAATTCGCTTTCCCCAGTTAATCTTTTAAGTTCAACCTCCATCATGCAAAGCTATGTGCAACTTGATCACAGCTTTAGCGGTTACTTAAAGATGTGTCCAGACTGAAGTTGTGACTGCAACACAGCATAGCACATCCAAAATAAGGAGCCAGGCACCAGCAGCTAAATACAGCAGCATGAAGCTCATAGTTATTTACCCTCATTCTGACTGTAGCCTAGTGGTGTTTCAGATAAGAATATTTGATTTGGTAAGCACTGAATTTGGCTCAAAGGAAGCCAAGTGACTTTGACAGAAGAAAGAAATAATGCTCCCTGCTGGTATCTTACCTTCAAGCCCAGATAGTATTATTGTGAGAGAAATAAGAGCTAGAAGCAGCCAATGCTACTCCAGTGCACCATAAGCAGCATCACCATTCTGTGCTAATCATGCAGGAGTCATTTAACTGCTTGTAAAGATATACCCTCATCTCCTTGAGACAACCTGGGTTAAACTGTGCTGCGGATCTGAACTACTCACTGTACTATCTGATTTAAGATTACTAGCTAATTAAAAAACAACACCACACACACAAAAACCCAAGCCCAACCAAAAAAAAAAAAAAAAAAGAAACCCAATCAAACAAGGAGAAAATTATTTGGCAGTTTTAAACACAGTTTACCTACTATATAAGTTTATGATATGTAAGACCAAAGAAACTGTTAATGCCATTTAAACTTTCCCTGTGTACTGTAGTGCACTGAGTTTTATGTAGGTGTTGCATTATGCAGCCTATAAAAGGTGCATTTTTAAATCCTTCACACGGATGGCTAAGATTTACTTTCCCTTCTCCATTTTAGTTTCAGCAGTGAAAGTCTAGAAAGTCAGCCCAAGTTGCAAGATACATCCTTGATTCAGCCATATCACCAATTACTCCTTTGGTCATAACATATATTATTTATCATCAAAGTAATTGCATTAAGTGTCTTGAATTTTATTTATACAAGCAAAATCTTTTAAAAGCATAGTATTTAATCTCCAATTTTTGTATCTCTTTTCATTAAGCCAATCTTAAAATGGTAGCTCACCAGGAGCAAGATCAGACTGTGAGATAAAACCTGTATCAGAATCTTAGTGACTGCATTAGGTTCTTAAAACATAATATCAGATCCATTCCTAGATAAACTATATGTGGAAATGGAAGAGTGCTACACTAGTGGTCAGTTCTCTGAGCAGCCAACAAGTTTTCAGATACAAATAAATACCTGAAAAAATCCCTTCTCTTTGTCAATACGCAATAATTTGACCACTATAATTTCAATTAAAGTTACTATTACAGCATTTTAGAAGCTTAAAAAAAATCAGCGAATGCTTCAGTCATCTTGTTCTTTTGCATCAGAGGGGCTGAAATATTATAATGGGCAGTTCGCAAAGGGTTTTCTAACTGCTGGAACAGTGTGCCACACTAACAGCAAGATTTTAGTTTTCATTCAAATTCTAAACTCATGTGCATAAGACTTGCACAACAGAAAAAACTCTCATCCATGCTTAGTTATTTGTCAAGAGTATCTCTTCATTATAGAGGAACAGCTAGGAGCAAACTAGGTCTGCATCCTGTCTCTGACAGTTTTCCAGGCACCTGCTACTGACAAATGTAACAAACATATAGTGGAACTTTCCAAGAATACTCTGGCAAGTAGCTCATTTTTCAGTTGTACATGACATCATATTTTTTTTCTCCCAGGAACTTACACAGTTCTTGTTTCCAAGCTGTATTAATATGGATTTTAGAACCATTCTGATCTAATGGAATTTAATCTTTTAAATTGCCAAAAATCTTATCCTCCAGTGGGGTTTTTTTGGGTTTTGGTTTTTTTTTTTTCAACACACCTCCAGTTTCATTTGAAAACCCTGACTCCTGCACTAGAAGTAAAGTGAGCAAATGCTGCCTACCCATCATCTTTATCGCACTTAGTCTGAATAGCTTGTAAACACACAAACCCTATCCCCCATTCAAAATTCATTGCATGGAAAAACCCACCATAACCATTTCAATTTACTAGTGTTATCTAGATGTCAGAAGTAAGTAAGTAGGAATTAGCTGCTGAAGGTGACTAGACAACAGCTAGAACAATATGAGAAGCAAGGGCACAAAGAAAAAAAAATAAGGTTTTGCTTCCCTTATTGTCCCTGCTAACTTGCAGTTTATTAAGCTCTTCTGTTTATTCAAGTCCTAATTCAGTCAGTTTTTTGTATCCCCTGGGAATGGCAAGAGTTATAGGAAAAATATCCCAGTGTCTTATGAAAGGTCTACTCAAATCTAAGACCAAATTTGCAGAGAAACTCCCCAAAACTACCTTCTCTACTTCACAAGTCTCCTTGACTGCAAAGAGGTCTGAAACCTTTTATCTGGAAATCAATTTTACCTAGGAATAAAGAGTAAAAGTTTCCAGGATTATAAAAAATAGTTTGTATGAAAAAAACCCAAACAACACACATTACTAATCTGTGAGCAGTCTTCATCTGCTTCCAGTCTACAAACAACTACTGGTTCCCTCAAGTATGGAAAAGCATTGTTAAAAATAGCTCTTCAAAATCTATCTTCAGTATCCATACTCTTGCTAAGGAAAAAAACATGTGTGTTAAGAAGCACTAAGTTTCTCTGTACTACACACTTCACAAAGTTTCACTTGAAGTGCAATTTAAACTTAAGCACTTCAGCCTTAAATCACAAAGTCTGTAAGACTGGAAACCACTTGCTTTTGTCTCCAAAGGTGTCTTGTGGTCTGCCAGCGTAGTTTGTGGGTAAGCACGTCAATTCTAATCTTTTGTACCACTCCCGTAATCTAGGTAACACATACAAGCCTTGCAACATCCAACAGGAAGCAGAGACAGCTGCTGTGTAATATATACATAAAGTGACTACATGCAGAGAGGAATAGTGCATAAAATGCAGAACTTCAGCAGTTTATAAATCATTTAATTCCACTGAGTTTGAATTAAACATGGAATAGCCAACTATGAAGAACCACCTCCTTTCCCTCCACAGTATGTGATTTATGTTGAAATAAATACCAAGTAGTTCAAGATTTATCTTAGTTACTTTTTCTTAAACCTTCAAGTTTACTTAATGGAAGTTAGTAACAGCCCAAGCTTTCCACATACAGTGACTGCTTTACTTCAGTACTGCCTGCCCAAATGAAACACTCTTGAATAGTGTTTCACTTAACATTTCTGTGTTTAATCACAGGGAACTTCTATGAAGTACCACCACTCCCTGGCAGCCTGAGAGTATGTAATCCCCAGTAAAAATCCTGCAGGGCCTGTACACTCATGCCGTCTATGTTACACGAGTTGAAGCACATTAACTGTATGGTCAAGTGACAGGGTACAGTGCTCACCAGACCTATGTCTCTTGTGCCTAAGACAGGGCAACCAAGCTTGTTACTCTTGTCAGCAAGCACACAAAGTAGCTTCACAGAAGCTGCAGCCTGTGAGGGCTGCACAACAGAAAAATGTTTTAGGTTAAAATCCTACCAAGCTAGGAGTAGTCAAGAAAGTTGTAAAGCTAGCTTTAAGAATAGAAGGGAAATGGAGGAAGAAATATTTCAGTTAATAAAAAGAATAAATGGCAATGGGACATATTTCTGAAATGGCAAGCAGAGTATCTATGTCTAGTACCGATTAAAAACTCCAAAAATCTTACATCATGACTTGTTTAAATCTATGACAATGCTCAGAATTTTGGGTTCTCACACTAGTTTCAGCCTTCTACAATAAAGCCACAAGGCATAAGTATGTAACAAATTGGTGCCAAGTAAAGGCTTTTGGCCAATAAAAAAGAAAGAAAATGTAGCCCTAATCTGACACTAAATATATACAGCTTTACATGGGATTAGCTATCAGCTAACTAGAAATACTTCAGCCTGACTGTCCTTTCATTATGCACCAGCTGTTCTTCAAATGTTGATAGGCTGGCAGTAGATTTCTATGGAATTAGTATTAAAATGACTGATTTAAATGCTAGATTTAAAAATTGCAAGCTAATAATAGTTGATTTACATGTATGTGAACTGAGTTATGGCTGCACTAAATTTAAGAAGGAATTCAGCACTTCACATAGTAACGTGAACTACAAAATATTTTGGTTCTAACCTGTATTTGATTGCTCAAGTTAGTACAGAGAGGAGCTGCAAATGAGTAGATCCTATGATGGTGTGCACAGTGCAGAAGTCTACAACGCAAGTCTCGTTACAATGTTCTCAAAGCTCCAGATTTTGTCTGTTTGCTCCACTGAGCTGTTCATCCCAGGCTTACCATAATACAGAAATACTCTAGTTATGTGTAAGAGGAATCAGATACCTATCTTGTTACAATAAACCAAAAATCCAATAAAATATTTTAATTTATAGGTACTTTCTTATTTGAAAGGTGAGAAAAAGGCACCATCTTTGCTACATAATTTGCTGTTGAAAGTGCAAAGTAATGTGCCTTACTGGTATGCTATACTATCAGTATGGACAAATGCACTCAGTAACAGGAATACAACTTCAATTTATTATGAATAAGTCTTCTTATAAAATGATTTAAGGACTGATATTTGCATAATTATTCCTAGATTAGTAACAACAGCAGCTGAAAGTTATCCTTTAGGCTGCAAACTGTACTATATTTAAGACGCATGCAAAATTTTGAGGTCAGAAAAGGAAGACAAAAGTTAATCAGTGGACTGAGATTACAAATGGCAACTAGTTGGAAGTTTCTAAAAGTATTGACAAAGCTTTTCTAAAAATAGAGTGTATTGTTTTAAGTTATATGCAGAGCGCTGATACATTGCTCATTTAGGTTACCACACTGGATCACATGAGAGAAGTATCTAAATTTTGAGGATTAAACTTTCTTCCACTACAAAGTCTAGAGGTGTCACAGCAGCAGCCTGTTGCATGTGTGCTGAAGTAACCACCCCCACTCCCCCTGCTTTAGTGGAGAGGACTCAGCTTTGGACCCTAGGCAGCAATAGGCGAGATCCTCTTTTTGGTATACTCTGGTGTTCCTTATTGGTCTTCCTCACTGGTGTTCTAGGTTTACCCTGTCCCTGGCTACTAGTCTGACTTGCAAATACTGATGGAACAGTAGATCTTTCACTGGAACTCTGCAGTTTGGATGGGTTGTGCTGTTAGTTGATCTTGGTACCATCACCATCTGATGGATAATATCACAGGATAGAATTAAAGTACCAAGCTCCTCCAGGTTCCACACGTATTCAGATTGCTGGCCAAAACATGAAATAGTGTTTATCAGAAGGCCAGAATAAGGACTTAGTTTGGAGTTACTTATATTCAATATAGCATCTGTTCGTTATTTTGTTCATCCTTCACATGCAGAACCCGCAATTCTTCTGATGTAAGCATCTGTGAAAATGCAGTACCTCAGAAAAAAAGTTCAGTAAGTGGTATCAACACTGATGACCATGCCAAGACATTTAATCTTGTTTCACATAGACCCATCCCACCCCTAACCTTTAACTATAACTTTAAACTGGACATAAATTAATGCAAAAGTTCTACAGTTATATTAGCTAACCATGCAGTCATCAACAACTCTTTAGCTTTACCAGTGCCTTTCACATGGAGTTGGTAGGTTGTGGTCAGCATGTCACATACACCATCACCCTATCTCCAGGAAGATGAATTTGCAAAATTGTAACGTTTCTTTTAGCTTTTGCAGAAGTAGAATCAAAAAGCAGCTAGCCAAAAAGCAAAGTGCATGGCCATTAATGAACCTATACATGAAGACATTGCAGTGCTGATGTAAAAGAGCTGGTTTACTTAATTGCTATTGACCGAAGTATACCGATCCTAACATTTAGCAGTTGAAGGCAAATGTTTGCCTGTTCCTATTGCCATCTTATTCAGATTTTCTTGTTTCTGCAACACTGCAAGTAAAGTTCTTCATTTAGCAGCTTTGCAAATCAAAGATTTAAACCCTACGTTAGCTAAAAATGAGCCCAGTGGGTTATGCTCACAATAAAGGATTGTGCATGAAGTATTACTTTCTTTGCGAAGTTACTTAAAAACTAGTCAGATATGTAACAGTAAGGGAAAAGTCATTAGTACACATGGATTTCCAGGCCTTAAGAAACTCTTAAGGAAGCATTCAGATATGCTGCCAAGGTAGAACTTGTCTACTACACACAAAGTTTCCTCCCTCTGTTTCTATCTATCCTAAAATAAGAGTGTTCTTCTAGTGTTTACCTAGGTTGGAAATGAAAGATAAAGCTACAACAAAACAATCTGGAAGAGTGATTTTCTACATGGAATTACTCAAGCCCTGCTTTTTAATTTTCTTGCCAGCTGTTTTGGGTTTTTTTTGTTTTTCAAACAAATTGAAATGCTAATAAAGATCTGTCTAGACTTAACTGCTCAGGAATCACTGGTATTACTCAATTATCTTTGTGTGTAACTGAGCTAATGAACCACATCATCTTTCCAACTGGCTCACATTAATTTATGCACATTAAACAAGTACACAATTGTATGATTTCATGAGCTGCTCTGCCAGGCATATGCTTGTCTAGACAAAAATAAGCAACAACTTCCCAGTAGTAATTTTACTCTTCCACCGCAACAGTTTCTTACCTCTTAAATCTCCACTGAGCAGAGGGAAAAGTCACCCTATTTACTGATAAAGCAAAATATGTAAAATTTCTGGCTTGCTAGAAGTTCTACAAGCAACTTATTTTCTCACAGGGAACAAAGCAAGCTAGTTACAGTCCTTCAATGGAAAAAGATAGGTTATTGATTTTCAGATTTGTTTCTAAGTGAGCTTAATGATTGGTAAAGGTGCTGGACTGATGGCTCTAGAGACTATCCTTGATCTATAGCATATAGACAGCATTCCAAGATCCTCCACTATGTTGCAGCTCTCAAGGGATTGGTCCTAAAAGGTTGAATTCAATAAGATTGTTATGAAATAAAGAAATTAAGTGTTTATTGAACAAAACCAAAAAGGCAACATATAAGTAATTAGGTTGTACTGCTCTACGAAACAATGGTTTTAAAGCAACACTATCAAAGTTGTGTACTGGAAGGCATATGGAAAAAGAAGCAGCCTACAACGTGAAGATGACAGGTCATTTTGCACACAGTACTATTATGAAGACACTTCTTCAAAATACAGGATGAAGAGAAATGAGACATTGAGCACAATAGTTACATATGTCATTTCGGTTTCAAGACCTTCTATCTTTTAAACTAAGAGAAAGTTACTATAATTATCAGAGCAAGGAAATTTGAAGACAGAAATTTCATAGGTTTAAGGTTTTGGCAGTTTAAAACTTTAAAGCCTGTTAACTGATATTAACCAAGCATCCTTTTTCTTTTTAAGCAATCTCAGCATAAAGCAAGAACAAAAAAAAGTGCACATGAACTTATCTACTTGCATAAATCCAGTTTAATTTCTAACTAAATTAGGCTTAAATGTAGCAAATAAGGGCATAAAGGGTCTTATTTTCATGCACACAGCTCCAAATACAGAAAATGTAACAGTGAAACATGATCAACTCGCAAAATTAAGGAAAAAACTAAACAAGATGGAACATAAAAGCTAATCTTATTTAATGCCAAATCACATAAGTGAATCTGTTGTTCTCCTATATCCCAGTATAAGGGTAAGATTCACATATAAGAGTGAGTTTTATTGCATTCCTCTAAAAAATGTATGCTGGCAAAATCAGGTACTGAAGATATAATAACTATTAGATAATCAAAACCTGCTACAAATGAAAGACAAGCCAAAAGGTCCAAGTAATTAGAGACAGTATTTTATTACTTACCTCGTGATGCAGCTCAGCTATCTGATCTTTCAGTTCTCTGATGTACTGGTTAGAATCAGATTTATTAAGCTGCCCTTGAATTTTTCCTTCTTCTTTCTGTTTTGGTAAAAAAAAAAAAGAATCTTATTCAAATTATTCATGAATCTACTACATTAAAAGTCTTATTTTCACTTATTTCACTGCATACATTTGTCATGACCACAAGCTACTCACAGACACCATCCAGTGCTTTTCTTCTAGGTTAAGTCACAGCAGGTATCTAGGTGTGTCAGTAGCTCAGACCAAGTTGACCCTTTCAATATCAACCACATCACAGACAGGACTCCATGGAGGAGCATAAAGAATTAACACAGCTTTACAGGTGGCATTTGCATCCAATGTGCATGAAGTTGCAGAGGCAATTTAGTGAAGCATCTCTACAGAATACTATCAATATATGGAACATATCTTAGCATATATTATTTTCACTATTGTACAATTTTCATTTATTAACAAGGAATTTCCCTTTGTCTTCAAGTGACAAGTAGGCAAAACATGTTCTTCCCTTACTCTGTAAGATAGGTACTGGGAAATGCTACATTTGACAAGCTTTTTTTTCCTAGAGTATATAAAATATTGTGGATTATCATATAGAACTTCCAGACAGCATACGTGAATAGAGGTATGGCTTCTAGCACCGGTGTTGTGTGAGGTACATAGAAAAATTGGCAAAAAAAAAGCAGATATGAAGATTACAAGATTCCCCACAGTTGTCAACCAACTGCAGCTTCTCCGTTTCAAGATGCTGAAGACGGTGCCATCCACACTCGAATGCCTGCAACACTCACTTTCAGCTAGCCTCTGAAGTGAATCCTAAGATGACTGAACCAAACTTGGCAAATCTGAAATAACCACCCTTGATGGTGAAGGCAGTCTGTATCTTCAGTTTCCTACAAGCCAAGAGCAGTTGTTGGCTTGGTTTCGGTTTGTGTTTTTTTGTGTGTGGTTTTTTTCCAGCTGAGTAACTTCTGAAGAAGCCACCAGCTTTAGAAAACAGAAACACCTTGATTTTGTGTAAATCTTTACCTTGACTCTAAATCACGTACAACCAATATATTACAGAAACACAAATGACAATTGGAATATCTACACGTTTTGCTGACATTTTAACTATACTTGAAGAAAGCAAACAGCAACTGGCAAGTTCAGTCATTTGCAAACAGAACTTAAATAACCTTTAGGATGAAAAGTGTCAATTGTTCCTCAAAATCTAAGACAAAAAAAGCTTCAACATACAGGCTTAAAAGATCCCATGAAGTATCAACACAATAACCAAGACATTACGGGAAAGGACAACATACCACTTTCCAAACCATTGTGCTGCATGAAGACAACAACTTTGCTTGCCAACATTGATGTTGCTCTACTTCTCTAATTGCAGTCTTTGTTTTTCTTGATGCAAGGTATGCATTACAATATTACTAAAAAAATAAAATAACTTTTTCCTATTCACTAGTAAGTGACAGAACCCACAACATGGATGCTCAGGATCCTTTAATGCATAATTCTATATTGGGCCCAGTTTTCAAGGCAACTTATGGCTCAAAATCACAAAAAAATTAACAAAATTACTATTTGTACCTGTCCTGGATAAGTTAAAATCACCCATTTCTCTTCACAGGGATGACAATTGGTATTGAAGAAACCAAACCAGAAGCAACAGAGCCTGCAGACAAATAACGCTGTTTAACGCTGTTTAAAACAGCATATAGAAAAAGCTTTGCTGCTAGCAGAAACTTGATTTCAGTAAAAATTACTTGAACTCTTATGGTAGCAGGAACATGTGGGAGAAATGCTTGTTCAAGTCCTTTCCCTCTTTTTGAAGCCCTGACTTTTCTATTTAAGCCTCTTGTTCTATTGCACTCCAAATTACTATGTAACCATGTGCTATAGTATCAAAAAACCAAGAATAAAGCAACATTTTACCAGAAATATAAGGTGGGTGCCCTAACCCTTTTAAATTGAAAGCATAATGAATAGCTGATCTTGCATTCAAGCTGGGTGCACAAAAGGCATTCCCAAGTTAAGTCAATATAAACTAAACAGCAGAAGCAATAAGATCTAATAACTTAAATTTGGCACCGCACAAATAACCGAAAGCTGTTAAGATATAACATATAAAGCATACTGTATCGGGAGTTATACATTTCATTAGTTTCTATTATATTTAAGTGGGTCTATTGCTATTTTTTATTCCATAAATAGTACTGTAAAGTTCATGCAGGTATCTCAAAAATTCAACATGTTTACTTGGTCGTGGAACAACTGATTTTGTAGTTGCAGCTGAACATAGGCCATAAACCTGGCTTCCAAGATACTTACTATTAATGATGGGCAAATAAGTTTCAGGTTTTCTTTCACAGCTATAGATTTTGCAGAGCTGAGAATTCACCAAAAAATGCATTTAGCCCCCAAAAAAGGAACCCTGCAACATTAATTTCTTTGAAAAGTATGTTTATAGAAAAAGTCATGCTGTAACTTCCTCTTGCAACATTCAAAACACTAGAGATCAGAAGCTGATCCTTAACTGGCTGCAACAGAAATCAGTATTTCTAGCTAATTAAACAAACCCATGTTCTGTAAGCTATAAAGTCTGTCTACAGTGAGTAAATTGGAAGCATAACATAGGAGAAATGTTATGTTAGGTACCAGTTTTCTTCACAGCTGCTGTTCATTTCTAAGCAACATCAAAGATGTATTCTACTTTTTTTTTAAATAAGCTAAGTTAATAGTGTCAATAATTTATTAAAAGATACTCATGAAGAACAAGTAGCAAACCAGTGCTAAATGTGCAGGGGTCGGGCACTATAGCATTCAAATATTCTCCAATTCTTTCAAAAAATTATCTCATTTACAGAATAAACAGCTGAAAGTTTACAAATTTCAAATGAAACAAAACAGTTTTATAAAAATAGTTTTATGCATCAGATTATGATCTTTAAGTTACCCAACATTCTTTAAAACTGTAAGAGACTGGTATTTTTCATCAATATGTAGTTTCACACAAGTACAAATATTACTATAATCTGCAAAATTCTCAGTTCCCAGTCATATTTCATACTTCCATTAAGTTCAGGTTACTTTTGAGCAACTTCCAACTTCTGATGAGCATTTGTTAAATCAAGGGCAAATTTGTATGTGAGCAACTTAAATTTGGTAGTAATACTATTTTTTTTCATTAAAGCAGCTTGATTGAAGTAAAAAAGAAAAAACATTGTCAGGAAAAACTTCAACGTGGCAGTTGCTTTTAACACGACAAAGTAGTTTTAACATCTTTTCCTACTATCTGTTGGTATCTTCCACAAAGGCAGAATGTTTGCTCCCAAAAACCCCAGAGTTAGATTCGCTTCTTGACCTACCCCAGAATATGACTACTTCTATTATAATAAAAAACTATTTCTTACTTTTTTGCAGGTGATCTTAACATCATCCTGAAGTCTCCTAAGTAGTACTGTCAGGTTACATATTTAGAGACAGTACTCCAGCACTGCAAAACAAACCCTGTTGTGTCCCCACGCAGGTCAGAGTCCCATAATTCTAGATTACATGAGATTAGTGCCAAAGCACAGCTACATGGTATTGTTATTGGTGAAAGCAAGAGACAGTAGGCACATTCATGCACCAAACATTTATCGACACACCTGGTAACTCCAGAAGAGATTTAACATTCATGTTTCATTTATTAGTTTAAGAAAGCTTGAGGAGCTTCAGTTTCAATTTTTGTTTCTAATATAGCACCATATCACACAGATGTAATTTCTAGTTCTTGAGACTGACCCAGTCACGAGGCAGCTGAGGCTGTTCGAGTTACCATTTGTCCTTAGTTCAAAAATCAATCTTGGCCAAGAAAGAGAAGGACAGAATTAACTAGGTTGCAAGTGTCATGAAAGTGGAACAAAAATTGAACAGTGAAGATACAATAGCTACTGAATGTAGGTGAAACAAAAGGTAAGGACCTTAGCCAGTATCACTGATTAATTCTTGCAGATTTCATCTTCAGGCCACTATCTGCAGGATATGGCTGTTACACTTAGTTAGCTGATGCACTGAAAGGCAGCTGAAGATTATCTTCCAGGAATAACTATTAGCCCTCTATCATTTGTTTCCTTCTCTGGAGATGCACGTTTTCCATCCTTCCTGTTGTACTGTTGCCACCCTTCATTTTGTTTTCAGATATCATAACCCTCTAAAGAACAGATTAATTAATTTCTCCTCCTGAGGGTCCAACAGCATGTATTGAAAATGTTTCTAGGCTCAAGCAGGAAGAAATCCGTCTTGTAAAGATTAAGTCTTGTCAGGCCTTAGCCACCTCACCCTACAAAACAGGTAGGGCAGATGGAAGCTCAAGTACAGAGATTACTTGAGCTGGGGAAGAGTAGGCTACTTGCCCAAACGACAGAAGCCTGCACTCTCCATAGTCGAAGTAGCCAGGCAGGCCACAGGCAACATTCAGGGTGTCCTTGATATTGTCCTTGCTCAACAATCCTAATATTATTATTACTAGCTTCTTGCTTCAGGTTCTGAGACAAGCAGGGAAACACACACTATCTGGCCAAAGGACAAAAGCCATCTTCTATAAAACCTGCAAGGAAAAAGGGAACTGACTGCCCTGCTCAAGGCTCTTCTGTAATCTGGTGTTGATCTTCAACTTCTTTTATACACCAAAAACATCAGTGTTTCTGTTTCTACTAAACTATGTTTTCCATATGCTGTGGCTGAAAACTGGTCCAGAGACCTCGTAAGTTACTAGACTGACTCATTGTCATTAGAGAAATTAAACTGATTTCATATAGCTTGAATTAATTTATCGAATTCTTCCTATTGTAGCATTTACTTCAGTAGGAACTTGGCATTTCACTCTACATTTTTATACAGTTCTTGAATAGTTTTGTAGTTCCGAAGAAAACTCAGATCAATTGAACTGGTTCAAA
Source organism: Heliornis fulica (assembly GCA_013399135.1). Classification (NCBI taxonomy): domain Eukaryota; kingdom Metazoa; phylum Chordata; class Aves; order Gruiformes; family Heliornithidae; genus Heliornis; species Heliornis fulica. The sequence goes on along the minus strand of VXBZ01009878.1, from coordinate 1,460,478 downwards.
AGCAAATGAGAAGACTCTACTTACAATTTTAAGCCCTGAAGGCATGTACATCACACCATTTAAAAGGAAATAGAATTAGCAATTAGTAATCTCTCCATGTGCTTTTTTTTTTAAGTCTAAGATCATACACGGAGGACATGGGTTGCAGGTAAGCCTTTTTGAGTGGGAGCATTACTACAAAAAAAAAATCTGTGGTGTTTAGGGAGATCACAACACAAGGAAGAATAGCTGGTCTCTAGGCAAATAGGAATCATTTTAAGTTTAAAATTAATATACAGTGAAAGCACCAGATAATATATCAATAGGCAGAGTATATCATGAAAATAGAAAAAGCTAGCCAATGCTAGAATCTATAAATTTTATTTAAAAGAACCAAACTTGCAGTGACACTCAAACAAGTCTCTACATCAATTTCCCTGGGTATTCCCAGCGGTACTGCACCACTGCAGCACCCACCTCTTCCCAGAAGGGTTTTTAAAAAAAGTAATGCCAGTTGATGTTACATCTCTGCTCAAGGAAGAAGTACTTGAAACAGTGTAAGCAACCTATACAGTCCAATCTCCTGACTCAGAAGTTGTGCACAGAGAGGGAGTAACATGGGCAGTGGAGCAGGAAGTGAGCCCAACAGATCAAAAAAGCAGGTGCTAAAACAGAACTCACACCCCTTCAGCTCTGGAAGCTCTCACCTCTCATCCTGCTCTGAAATGTTTGGATTACATACACACCAAGAGCTACATTGAGAGCTCCTGTGAAGAAACATTTGTTCCCCCAAAATTTGCTCCATAGAATGACAAAAAGATTCACCAAGAAGTATCAGTTGAGATTCAGGGCTGCAGTATCATATTTATATCCTCCTCAGGCTTCTAAGAGAAAGCCAACTTTTCTGTACCTTCCAAAGAAGTAGCAGCTAGTCTCAAGAACAACACCTGATGCCAACCGACAACTACTGACCATACAGAGACCTTCCAAACTCCACCAGCACAGGACTAAGGTGCACAGCTGGCAACAAAAGGGTTCAGGGATAGATTGCTTCAAAGCATGCTAATGTTAAAATACCTGACACCATTACTGCATAACACTCCCCAAAAATTAGTAAGTATAATAATAGTCAATTTAACCCAAATATAATAGTCTTGATAAAACAAAGGATAAATAACAAATCAACCACTGGAAACTACCTGGAACACACCAGAGGCCTTAAGCCTGTTTTTGCTACCTGATGAAGAAAAGTCTAAGATACAGTAAATCCATGTCATCAAATTTCAATTGCAGGTGTTTCATGGTAGGAGGAACAGAGCAAAATTTTCAAAAACAGCCCTGATGATCACATCAGAGAAATAATAGGAAAGCATCTAGGGTTCTCTTTTAATAACTGCCAATTTAAAAACAGAAAAAATGAAACCAGTGGTTTTATAGGCACACAAAATCCAGACACATCAGACTATTGCTGTTCCTCTGATAAGTGTATCACGGTTACTGAAAGTATCTAAAGGGTAGGACATTTCCCTAACACACAAAGATCCATCTCTTCTGCCTTAAAAATATTTACTTGGTAACAATCTCTCTCAGCTTCTTTTCAGTGGAGGCTTAACTTTTTACTCTGTTGCAAAAGAAATCAAAAATGTAGATAAAGGTTATTCAGAAGTGTAAATGTGGTAGCTAGTGTCCTTTCAGTGACTTTACCATGACTCATTCTAGACTTTCAAAAAACACATCACCAGCATCACACACCACTATTGATAAGAGTAAAAAAGTTTCCTGTAATTTGAAAAGATGGAAACAATTTCTTTACTTAACAGTCACTACTTGGAAGAGTTATTAAACAGAGGTCATAGAAAGGCTTCATTCTAACGAAATGGTGCTAAAAGTTTAAACTGTGGGGGAGAGAACTAGCACAATCATGGATTTCCTTTACAGTTGTTTTCAAAGCAGCTTTGACAAGGTTAGAGATAGGGTAAATGTGACAAAATTCTCTGAATCTGACAGGAAATGCATCAGGAGGAAATGATATTACCCTCTGTCCAGATCAATGTAATGAAGAGAAGAATGAATTCTTAAGATAGTTTTTAAGATTACTCAAAACCCAAAACCCTTTTACTACATAAGTGTGCTCTGTACCACCCCAACTCAAAGTAGCTATGGATAATTTTAAGAGGATACTAAAAGGCACCAGCCTGAACAGGAACTGATGGAGAGGGATTAAGCTTCAGAGCAGACTGCAGCTGACCCAGCTCTGCTGCCTCAATTTGTCTACACTTAAGCTGGCCCAGTGCTCCTTATCCTAGACAGCTGATTGTCTCTAGCTTGATTTAACCTTGCCTGAATTTCTCTAAAACCTCTTTCTCTCATTTAGTCTGTCCTTCATTATTGCAGGGAAAGATTTTTTAAGGGTGCATAAAAAAAAAAAAAAATAACAACAACAAAACAAACACCACCACCAAGAGACCAACACAACTGCCCCATGCAATCGGAAGGATCACTTGCTATTAAGCCAGAAGTGTAGTGAAGCTTGGTAGACTTTTCTTGGCAGCTTTAGTAAAGCACACACAAGCTAAAAGCAATAGGGTATTAAAGGCTTATATTAAGAAGTTAAAAGCATTTGCTTGTTGCAGTTTGAAGCTATCAGACCAGTTCAGCTGAAAACAAGACTAATTCCCTGAGGAAACAAACCTGAGGTTTTGCTGATTTATCGCAGACAAAGGGAGACAATACCCATTCCTCAGCCTTGTCTTTATGTATCTTATAAGAGATTGGAACAAAAGGGGTCAGAGTACTTGTAGTCTGGCCAAATCAAGCTACTTAGTTACTGGAGAAAGTTATTTGTGAGAAAGGAGAATTTATACTGAAGAGCTTCTCCCTGGTGCAGAGGTACAAAAAAAAAACCCACCCCAAAAAAAAAACAACAAAAAACCACAGCCTAGCTACCCAAATCCATTTTTCATTTGTTAGTAATTTGCCTTGGTATCCTACTCAAAGTCCAGAAGGCTGGTAAATACTTTCAGGTCATATTTGCTTTCTAAGGGTTTTATAAGCTGAACTGGCAAGTGAGAAGAAAGTAAGAGAGGCCAGAGAAGAAACGGGCTGACAGTAAACCTTTGTTTATACCTAACTTCAGGGATTTCCTTTGTTATTTCTGGGGCATATGCAACGTAAGTTAAGCTTCACTTACATTTAAATTTTGTGTTAGTTTTGCCAAGTAAGGACTGTTACATTTCTTCTATTGAAGAATATCCATAATGTATTAGACCATTCTTTGTACTTCAATATGCTTACACAAGAGTTGAAAAGCTTAGCATCAGGAACCGAATGCCTGACCATGATATGATGACATTCAGAACATACAGAAACCTTCCTAACATTGTAACAAAGTGACACCTTGCTGCAGAATTAGTTACTATTCAATGATAAGAGTTCCACCTCCCCCTCTGTCATTATTACTAACCTAAACTAAGAGTGACCCAGAAACTGTGATTTAAACCTAGCATTTTTGCGTGTAACGTCAGATCAGTTCTTATGTGGGAGTAGTGATACTCTGCATTACAAATTTAACACCCATGTCTTGCACATACACCTACATGAACATTTAACAGAAAATGGCACAACTTAGGTTAAGCATTGCTATGGACCATGTGGACCTGGCACTGAATCCCTAGAGCTTCTTAGAAAAGCAGCATGCCCCTCAAAAAAAGGAAGGTTATGTTGTAAGTTAACTTCCTCCCTTCAGCATTATCAGCTTTGAAACAATATGACGCGGTGCTTGAGGACATGGTCTAGTGGTGGACTTGGTGGCGGTAGGTTAACGGTTGGACTGGATGATCTTAAGGGTCTCTTCCAACCTTAATTCTATGATTCTATGACAAGCAGACCTATTTCAATGCTGTGTGTTAAAAGAACAATTACTTTGAGACTGGCACCTACAACTCCAAGACTAGCTAAATGTATTTGTGGTATTAGATACTGCATTTGAAGTCTTTACGCCAAGTCCAGATTAAAAGGCCCTCTGCTCTCCACATCATGTCACAGCAACTCCAGTGACCAGCGGAATAGCAGGGAATGGGAGGCAGGTCTTTCTCCAAAGAGGAAGAGTTTATCCAGATCTTCAGTTTCCTTCAAAGCAGCTTTTGTTTAAGCTCTATTATCAGTTGCATGTTTTATAGTTTACAGGCTTTGGTAGTTAAGGCTAAGTCTATTCTGACTTTTTTTTTGGTACAGGTATTTAAGGCCTTTGAGCATGAGTACCCAAAATGGAAGTTTTGATCATAAGTTTCATATTTGCTAGCAAAATGCACTAGTGATAGATAGATATCTGCTTACAGAATCTTAGCTGAAAAGAAAAAAAATCTGTCACAGCCCAATTAAAACATTTAAAGTCACATCTAGAGTGACTTCACACATTCAGACTGTATACAAAGACCATGTGGCTGTTCTCATTTCCACAGAAAATCAAGAATCCTACTAAAAGACTCCCCCCATCATGAAACTGTTAACAGGTCATCACCTAAGAATACCACAAAGACTGGAACTTGAAATGCACTTTAGTTAGAAACAAAAATGGCCATCTAAAATGAGAAAAACAGAAAAACATATCTAAAGATTGCATCATGCACAGTAGTATTGTGAAAAGGAAGGAGAGATGATGTAGATAAACAACTGAACATGAGACAATGTAATATCATGGCAAAACAGGTCCAGTGTAATCTTAAGATGTATTAACCAGTCATGAAACATTGCTCCTGCACTTCACTGCTTTGCCTGTCTCAGTACAAGGTGATATGAAAATCTTCATACAACTCTGGCACCCACAGCTTAAGCAGAAATATAGAAAGGGAATAGGAAAGTGCTTTTAAGAGATTAAGCGCTGACAGTTTGATCAAATAACAGAAAATGAAGTCAATTGTATTTAAATTTAAAGATGAACACAACTAACTTGGTGACAGCTATAAAAAAACCAAAACCCAACTGATTGTTATGAGATTCCCCATTTCTTCATTTTATGAAAATCAAGACCAGAGTCCTTTTTGGGACACCCACAAACAACAGAAGGAGGATGGCATTTAAGAAAATCTGTGTTAATGCAAAAATGCAAAGCAAGTACTGGGTCCTCATCTACACAAATCACATTTTTTAGTGAAGTGTTAAAACACAAGCAGATTGACCTAAACTCAGTTATTCTCTTGTTATCTTACTAGATAAATGATTCGTAAGCAATGCTTGCCATACTTATCTATGTATTTCTATTTATCACAGCATTGTCTAAGCATTATGTGATTTAAAAAAATGAGTGCTTTATCATCTAACAAATATAGTGCCTACTTCACTAGAGGAATAATATTCAAAGTGAAAATTCTTTATGCAAGCTCCATTAAATCTGTTTGTACGTTCCCCCTGGGAGATGAAAAAGATGCAAGTGGCTGAAAACAGAAGTTAGGAAGAGAACACAGTACAATCCCCACCTTGAAGAAAAGATTTCAGAGGACAGACTAAGGATACATGAGTTGTTTGGTGTTTTGGGGTTGTTTTTTTTTAAAGGATAAACTGAGGACTAGCTAGCTTGTACTTTAGGAATAATGATCATGAAAACCTTCATAGGTTAGCACATTCAGAGAGGGCAACATTATCTAAGTATAGGACACAGACTACAGCAGGACATGACAGCTCAAAGCCAAAATAACATAATGAACAGGAATTTGTCATTCTCTTATCAAGGCAGCAATGAGTTCTTGGGACAGTAGAAGTTCCACAAGGAACTGAAAACATAGGAAACAACACACAGGCCAAAGGAAGCATCTTCAGATCCTGAAGTGATGTAGCAGCAATAAGTAACATTTCTGGTTTCAATATTTACATAAAGGGAGTGCGTTTTACAACAAAACCTCCAATACTGGCCATAGCACAGAAGAGTAAGCACAGAAAAGAATGCTTGGTAGAGTAAAAAACATGTGGTTTGTTTGGGTTGGTTTTTGGGGTGGGTGGGTTGGTGTTTCGATTGTGTTTTTGGGGTTGTTTGTTTTTTCAAACGGAGGATGTTTTCAATATTATTTCATAAAAATTATTACAAGACAAAAAACAAATACAGAAATCAGAGCTTGAAAATGTTGTTTGCAGCATAGTGCTTGTACAGAACAGCTCACAACTATGCCCATAAGAGTTAAGGCCTTTGCTTATAAGTGAGACACATTCAGCAATATAGCATTGATACCACCGGGCAAAGCAGCGCCTTGCATTCACAGCAGTAGGTTAGTAAGGAAGGAACATGGAAGAAAAAAAACCTGCTAAGTATAAGAAGTGATCAGTATCAAGTCACACATTTAATGCCATCACTTGTTACCTGGATTTCTAATTCAGCAATGTGCTGTTGGAGTTCAGCCACAGCTGCGATGCGGTCTGCCTCACGGAGCCGTACTGCCATCACTTCTTCTTTACTCTGAAAGTAGTAATAGATTGAAGCTACCAAATAACATCAGTTTCAGCTGATTAAAGACTGCACTGGCTTTAGTCAAAATCGTGTAAGTAAAGAAAGTTTAATATACAATTTAATATACTGCGTGAAACATCATACCTGTAAGGCATGTTCTAAAGAACCCACATTTAATTTTAACCCATAGAACTGTGTTGCCATCTAAATTCTAAAAGAATTACTTGTGTAGTTATCAATTTCAAGAAAACATCTGTCTTGTGTTCCAGAAATCCCAGAACATTAGGAGTTGGAAGGGACGTCCAGAGATCATCTAGTTCAACCCCCCTGCCTGAGCAGGATCACCTAGATCAAATCACACAGGAACACACCCAGGCAGGTTCTGAATGCATCCAAAGGAGACTTCACAACCTCTCTGGGCAGCCTGTTCCAGTGCTCTGTCACCCTCACAGTGAAAAAGTTCCTCCTTATATTAAGATAGAGCTTCCTATGTTCCAGGTTGGACCCACTACCCCTCATCCTTTCACTGGCCATCACTGAGAAGAGCCTGGATCCATCCTCCTGACACTCACCCTTTACACATTTGGAAACATTAATGAGGTCACCCCTCAGTCTTCTCCAAGCTAAAGAGCCCCAGCTCCCTCAGCCTGTCCTCATACGGAAGATGTTCCATTACATCATCTTGCTGACCCTGTGCTGGACTCTCTCAAAGAGTTCTATGTACTTCCTCAACTGAGGGGCCCAGAAGTGGACACAATACTCCAGGTGCGGTCTCACCAGAGCAGAGTAGAGGGGTAGAGGGACCTCTCTTGACCTGCTAGTCACCCCCCTTCTAATACAACCCAGGATGCCATTGTCCCTCCTGGCCACGAGGGCACATTGCTGGCTCATGGTCATCCTGCTGTCTTCCAGGACCCTGAAGTCCCTGTCACCTGCACTGCTCTCCAACAGGCCAGTCCCCAACCTATACCAGTACTTGGGGTTGTTCCTCCCCAGATGCCATACCCTACTCTTGCCCTTGTTCAATCTCATTACATTTCTCCCTGCCCAGCTCTCCAGCTTAAGTCATGTGACTGTTAACATAGTGAAGTAAGAAAAATTTATCAAACACCCAACTCAAGCTTCAACTTTTGAATTTTATATAAAGTAACAGCAAAACTACACAAGAATATTTCATTATTCTCCATCAAAAAATGTATAAAAGATACAAAGGCATAGAAATTCTCAACATCTTTTGAGTCCAGATACCTTAGCCGCACTATATGACACAGATTTGCAAGGTAGCATAGAATAAAATTCTAAAGCCTGTAACCTACAATCAGAATCCCAGTGTAAGTTTAGCGTGTAAGTTTGCCTATAAATGATAGTCGACTTGAGTCTGAAGAGACAGACTAGGCTCAGGTACACCTTCTATTGCAGATTGATTGAACTCACAAAGTGGAGTTACTATAAACCAGTTGCAATACTTCAGTTCTAATGTGTACCTAAAAATTACAGTACTTAAGCACCCTTCTTCATGAGACAGTTTGGTGAGATTGAATTGAACATGCCAAAGCTTAGCTACAGTAGCAACTTGAAAAAGTACCTTTTTAAAAAGAAAAGCAAAAATCCCATAAGGAAAGTACATCATCTACAGAATCTAGTTAGCAACATTTGTAATCAGTGGAGTCCATTTCAGAGGAATCCCTCATGCAAGCCAGAGTTTTGACATTATTGCTAAATTCTGCTACATGATTACTCTAATGAAGCCAAAACCCACAAGTCCACAGAATTGCATGCATTTAACTGAAAGATAAGGGACAGACTGGCTTCGTTTGACTTTGGTATCTGAGATGAGTCAGTAGTGTTGCTCTACATGGTCCTGATGTGTTATCTCTGAAATGTAGCATGTTTTCAATAGCAACCACAAAAGTTGATATAGTAGGAAAGACAAGACAGAGGTAGGGGACAAATCTTCTGTTGCACATTTTTTAGTAAAACTGATTACAGATCAGTGATGTGTTTCAAGAAAATCTGAAATTAAGTCTTTGCTGTAAACGCAGTAGTTTGATAACTAGGGAAAAAACATAACAGTACAAATCAGTGGCAGAAAAATGTTGCCGTATAGGTGGTATGAGATGTGATTTGACATAGAAAGTATAATGTCTGGTTACATATTTTAAACCATCCTTTAATAAAAACTACAAGCTGCAGAAATAATGTACCGGTTCTCTTGCATAGAAAAAACAACTAGGGACTTGAAAAACCAAACACATCTCTTTTAGATATACCTCTTCAGGTAGAAATATTGATACTAAATCATGACAGTGACAGAAATGAAACTAGAGCATGATTTTGGATATCTTGAAACAGTAGGGAGAAAAATCAAGCATCAGTTTCTAACAGAACTAAAAACAATCAAAAAATCAAAGTATAACAGATCATATGAAAAGACATATCACTGTGGCTCTGAATGTTCTTACCAATCACTTTAAATAATCTCAACATTTAAAAGATTTAAGTAAAAAGTTGTTTTCACGTCCCCAGCAAATATTTTACCTACAGTGATTTGTCAACTAATACCACCCTTTCCTGAAGAGCAGTAGCATTTTCAAGAACATTTTCATCCAAGAAAAAAAAGCTTGTAAGACTTATCCTTTTTTTTTGTCTATAATATATGTGCACAAATCAAGTACATGTTATTAACAATGGTTAGGGATTTAATTACAAAATTAATGAAATCTGAGATTCAACCATCAGATTGGGCTCTCGTGCCCAGACAGTAATAAAAATTACTTTTTTGCACAGTGTTTTTGAGCTTTCCCCTTGAAGTCCCATTACAATTAGGCAATGACTACAGTAACACTACAGTTATGGAGACTTATAGTCAAATACTAATTTTACTCCCTCTTTTTGAACTGTAACCAATCCTGCAGTAAGTATGGGAGTAACAAACCTCTTCAGAGTATATGCCGATCAGAACCTGTGGTGTAGGAGTGTCTTTATTATACACAAACACTTTTCATAATAGAACCACACTTTAAAAGTTTATCTTTGTGGGACCACAAAAAATCATCTCTGTCAAAACCTCAAGTGATTTTTGTGAGATGGTAAGTTCAAAAGTATATTGTCAAATCATTAAAATAAGCTTGTTCTGTGATTTCTACTTCAACTAAGACACTTCAATGATAGCAGACAAGACTAAAAGGTGTCTATACATTAGCAGACAAATACTCTAGCCGCAATGTTGTTTACCTTGCATTCAATCTCTGCTTGTCTACGTTTTGCTTCATTCAGCTGAGCAAGAAGTCCTTTGTTCTGTGCAGAAAGATACTGTACCTTCCCCTGTAGGCTAGTAACTTCTTGCTCCGCTCTTCGCAAATGGTTACTATTGATATGATTCTAGAATTCATTACAAAAAAAAAAGAAAGAAAATGCATGCTAAAGAAAAATCTTAATATTAAGTCCCCAAAATTTGACACAAAACCAGATCATTTACTATTAAAAAGTTCCGATGAAAAAGCATTCAGAATTTTCCAAACGCGATCAGAAAAATTTGCATAACATTTGGTTTATGACCAGGATATTCAAATTGTTCTTAAACAGATGACTCATTGTAAGAACATTATTGCAAAGTTGCTGCCTATATGGTTTTCCTCCATCTCTTGCTTTGATAAGGCAAAGATTGTGTGAACTTGCATCCCAACTATGGCACAAGTTGATGCATCCAAGAAATGTCAAATATGTCCCAAGTACTATGGGCACATTTCTCTGTCCAGTGAATTCCTGAGATTAACATGGCACCTTAATTAAGGTCATTTCACTAGTAAAAGTGGCACCGTTTTTATATGAAGCTATACATACACTAGTCCATAACAGAGAACCGGTTAATTTCTGTCAAATAATAGTTAAACCATGTAAGTGTACCCGAATACTCGATGCTAACGCTGAAGTGAGAAGTACCTAAGGATCTTGTGACTAACACATGTAATCCAGACAGCAGGATACCTATGCCCCCTACTGACTAAAAGAAAAACATGAAAAAAAAAATCAACAAACCAAAAGCAGTTAACTTCAGTGAACACTTCAATAAAAAAAAAAAACCAACTAGAAGACAAGGGTTTATTCAGTTGGTACAGAAAAAGCGATGCTTCCATCAGAAATAAGCCACCACGTGCCTTGCAATTACCTCATCTCTGTTCAGTACCACATCCTTACGTGCCCTCCTGGTTTCTGGGATTGATGAAGTGTGTTTAGCCTTTTGGATGCACAGGTCTCCAGGTAACAGTTACATTTAGCAGGTGTTTCACGGGAAAATTTCTCAAAAGCCCATTACAAATCCTTCTCAATCAACAGTACATTGTGCTTACTGATTCAGCTGGGAAGTCGCTAATGTAATGTGAACTCAACTTTAGTGCACTTTCAGTTTGCTTAACAACTTGGTTACATTAACAAAACCTTGGCAGAAAGTTATTTTTATCTTTTCTGCACAGTTCACAGCAATGGTGAATCATGCTTTTCTTTTCTGGATAATCTAGCATCAGCAATTTCATAAGAAGAAAGAAAACATTGCCATTAGTATTAGAATTACTAGCACTGGAATCATCAGTTCACTTCGTAAAATTTTAAACACCTCAAATGTACTTTCGTAATTAGATCAGTTACAGTTTAATGAATTGAGATTCAGAGCCTAAGATTTAGTCCAAAATAGATCTTCAGAAATCTTACTGTTGAAAAGCTTAAGAGACACCAAAGCAAGTTAAACTAAGCCCTAGTTCTCCTTTCTATTCCAAAAGCACTTTAGACGCAAGTCATCCCTGTACATGATTAAGACCATCATTGGTTACACAGCATTTTAAACTAGTTTTACTGCATTCAGCTCAATTCACACACACTACTGTTCAACAACACACCTGTGTTTCCATCTCCATCATTCTCTGCTTGGTCTCTTTCAGTTCAGCCTGAGTTTCTGCTTCTCTCAATCGGACTGTCATCAGCTCATCCTGCAGCTCATTCACTGCGTTTTTTCTGGGAGGATCTTTCCATCTTCCAGTGGTACGAGCTAGATGACGCTAAGAAAAAAACAGAATACCATTGCTGATAATGCCTGCTCTTTCCTGGTGTTCCCTTATTTCATGTAAGGTCTCAGTTATACAGGGACAAGTTGCTATAGTGCTCCTGTTTATCCTTAAAACTCAAAACCCATGCAAACTTACTAGCTTTAAAAACAGCCAACTAAAGAGCTGATGACAGTAATTCCCACTACACTAAGTCAGTGAATTGCCCTGAGGCTTTTGCCTATTTCTAGCCCTATTAACATTTAGTCAATCACAGAGAATCACAGAATCAGGAGTTGGAAGGGACCTCAAAAGATCATCTACTCCAACCCCCCTGCCAGAGTAGGGGTGAAGTAGGAGGTACTTCCTTTCTACCAGAATGGTTAGCTGGTAGCACAGGCTCTGACATCTCTAATAGCTAGGGAACCAACTTCTAACATACTTTTGAAGTTTCTTGTAGCAGTTGCATTTACAGGTTTTTCTCACCTTAGCAGCTTAACTCACAATCACTAGTTTCTAATTGATCTCTACATCTTTACATACCCCCACAGCCAAGAAAGCCAATAGGATCCTGGGTAGTATTAGAAGGTGGGTGGGTAGTATTAGAAGGTCAGTGACTAGTAGGTCAAGAGAGGTCCTTCTCCCCTTCTACTCTGCCCTGGTAAGACCACACCTGGAGTATTGTGTCCAGTTCTGGGCCCCTCAGTTCAAGAAGGATGTATTGGACATAAATTTAACTGTCTTGGTTAAGGTAATGAAAGTACACAGAACTCCTTGAAAGAGTCCAGTGCAGGGCCACCAAGGTGATAGACTGGAACAACTTCCTTACGAGGACAGGCTGAGGGAGCTGGGTCTCTTCAGCTTAGAAAAGACCGAGGGGTGACCTCATTAACGTTTCTAATTATGTTAAGGGTGAGTGTCAGGAGGATGGATCCAGGCTCTTCTCAGTGATGGCCAGTGATAGAACAAGTGGTTCCAAACTGGAAAATAGCGAGTTCCATCTTAATATAAGGAGGAACTTTTTCACTGTGAGGGTGACAGCACTGGAACAGGCTGCCCAGAGCTGGAGACATTCAAGACTAATCTGGACACATTGTGTGATCTGATCTAGATGATCTGGCTTGGGCAGGGAGGTTGGACTAGATGATCTTTTGAGGTCCCTTCCAACTCATAACATTCTGTGATCTCAAGCTTTCATAGTCTTTTGCTTTAACACTTTTTTTTGCTTTATCATCATAAATATTAAGTTCATTGCTACCCGTACCTGCCAGTGTTCCTCCAAATCCTTGACTTGCTGCCTTAGTTCTTTGAGACCCGTCAGAGCTTCTGCTTCTCTTAGTTTGACTGCAATCAGTTCTTCTTGTAGTCTAGCAAGATTTTCCTCATCAGGGAGAGAACTGTTCCTCTGCAACAAGGACAATCCTCTTACATAAGCACCTCCAAAAAATTGTGCTTAGTGAGACCCACTCAAGAATATAGACATGGAGCAGTAACTCATTACTAGTTAAACTTTCTTAATTACACATAACTTGCAAAATAAAATCCCTCAAAAATGCAGTTCCTAGATATAGCAAATGTAAGCATCTTCCAAATGCCAAACACAGAAAAAATTTACAAGATAATTTTAGGTATTCTGTCTTCTCTAGATGGTACCTCTAATAAAGCATTATTTAAACTATTCTGCACACAACAAAAATATGGACAGACATCTGATTTTGAGCTAGTTGATAAAAATAAGGAATTGAAACAACAGTTTTAGAGTTATAACTTTTATTCAGACTTTTAGGAAACACTTTTGCGAAGTCATCTGGTCTTGAAAAGGAAAAAATATGTTAACAGAAACTATCCTTTATTACTTATAAACAAAAATCTGTTAAGAAAAGGTCTTACAGATAAATGTTGATGTTTATACCTCCCCTCCACACATACACACACACAAGGAAACAGTTCCCTTAGTAGAAAAAGTGAAAAAGTGAAAACACAAGTGACCTATTAGAACAGTGATGAATGTATAACAGGAGTCTGGGGAGGGGGAGAAAAAAATAAAACCAGAGGAAAGGAAAAAAGGACCTAGTCTGCCTAATTATAATATGCCTGCACTAAGCTGTTGGTCAGAAAATACTCAAAGTAGAGCTGTGCTTTATACTTTATACTGTATTTCTCTAAATTTTCAGCAAAACCATGTATATTTTGCAGCTACGTAATAGTGTGACAGTAGTCAAGTTTGCTTGAGTGCAAAATACATTATTAACATTAACAGAACACAGCACAACAATCATTTATTAGCTTCTCCATGTTTCAAAATGGTGGGATCCAAGTATTGGCAAATAGAGGAAGGTATAGGGTGTGTTTCTGAAAGCTTACCTCACTGTCAGTATAGTCATGCAAGTCGGGTTACTGAGCAGAACTCTCAAAGATTACCCTGACACATTACCAACAGGCAGTGAAGAGCTGTGTAAGGGTTTAAGGCAGTTAAATTCAGTCACTTCTTATGTGCTTAAAGTTCATGATGACAGACTGAAACACTAGTATCCAGAGTCTGGGTGGTACGCTAGTTTCCTGCACTGCTGCAGTTTTTCCTTACATTTAACTTCCCAGTGCATACAATCTTCATGCTGATGAGAACAGTAACCTCTTTGAACTTTTGTGTTCAGTACAGTAAAAGCTACCAAACTACTAGCCCAGACTTCTACCAAGCCTCTCACATAAAAAGAAATATCTTGACTTCAATGGGTTATTCTAATTAGCAAGTAAGTTCTGGCCACATTCCTAAGTACACAGGTCTTTAAAATTCCCAAGACGAAATAAATTTCAAAGCCAATGCTTTCTAGATCCTGTTGCATGCTTTATGGTAGGTCAGTGGATTTTTCTATTTTATTTTGCAGTTAAGCTTTTCTTCAAAGAAAGGTAAAGATTTGACAGTTGGTTTGAGTACAGCTCAAACTCTGGCAGCAGTAAATTACAAGCTAGGATGAAACGAAAAGTAGAGATTTTGATACTCAACAATGGAAGTATTCTGCCTATAACAGTACTAAGTGCGAGATACTCAAGAAGCAAGACCTAAGAACCTTAGTGTGGAACTCTACTCCCCTCTCAAACTATTTAGTTTCACCTCAATGCTCACTGTAAGCCTACTGCTCTTGTTGCAGGATACAATTTTGAAAAGTTTGATATTTACTGTAAAAACTCCACCAGAATCCAAGTTTTCCATTGCAGTAGGCTTCAGGAACAGAAGAGTAATCTATTTTTCACAAACACTTTCAAATGAAGAAAGATCTTAAGAGGTTTTTTGCTACATTAACTTCAGGTTTGAAAAACATCTTGCTATTGTGAAAACATAGAAGAGAAGATTCTTAGAGGACAGTTATGCAAATAATTTCAGGGACTTGTATTCTGTTACTGTTGCTATTTTTTTACAGAGGCTCCTGTTTAGGTTTACCTTTTCCATCTCTAGAACTTTATCTTGCATCTCCTTCAGGGCACAATGGGATTCTGCTTCACTCAGCCTGGCTTGGACCAGCTCTTTTTCCAGCTGTAGCACAAAGTCTTCACTGTATCGTGAACTGCATTTATGCTACAAAGTTTGCAGAAATACATTTAGTATGAAGCACAAATGGTTTGCCAGCCTTGGAGCGAAAGGTACATTCAAACACTCAATGGGAGGAGTACTAGCTTAAGATCAACAGAAGTGCTTACCTTCTACAAGTCCACTAACATGTCCACCTAGGCTGCTAACAGCACTAAGAACCCTAAACCTATGCTTTTCAAAAAACAACTGCACCTCCACACAGCCACAAGCATTAAGACTGAACTGAGTCCTCTATTAGCACTGACAAGCTTTTCTCTCACTGTCACACAACATTCTCAAAGGATCTGTGATTATTTTGTGACAGGCAAACAGAGAGGCTTAGGAAAGACTAACAATTTACAAGGTAAATACAAGCATCTCCCTTGATCCCGACTCAAACTCTAAATCAACACAAACCTTCCAGGATCTTGGGTTTAAAATGAAACAATGTATGCTTCAACACACCATCACCTTGGTTTGCCCCTTACTTCCACTCCAAACCTTGGCTCTTGTTTGCTTGCACTATATGAGCTCCTTCTGAGATGCTTTTCTACAGCAATTCCTGGGGATTTACAGGAAGAATCCAGGCACAAGTAGCAGTATAACTCCTTATAAACGGACAGCATCGGCCCAAACTAAAAAAGAAATGTGGTTCTTTCCATACAAGATTTACTTCAAGACTATCCCCAGACAACTTTGCACACTCAAATACATTAATTCAGAAACACACCAGCACTTCAGAACTTTTCACTCTTTCCAGATTTCATGTGGAAGGGAAAAAACCCACAGTTCTATGCAAAATAAGTTAATTCACTATTAAGTTATTTTCTTGACTGTTAATTAGTCAGAATTAAAAAGTGAGCTCTATCCTTTCGCTTGCTAAAGCATAGTTTTACAGAACTCCATCTTTCAATAGACACATCCTACCGAATTCACACTAAGCATTTGCATTCAAAAGCCCACAACTTTTTTCTCCAGTCAACAGTTGCAAAATACACCATATTTCTTAGGTCACTTTAAAATTACTTGAGATTCAACACAGACTGTCAGACTTGCTTGATGGGCCATGCCATCCTACATCAACACTTAAATTTCTGGTTTAGGGGAAAAAAAAAGGAAAAAAAAAGGAGTGTGTGTTTGAAATCCCCAAGTCACCATTGCTGTGTACGCATAGCTACCCTGAAAATTAAGTCTAAAGGGAATTCCCTTAATATATTTTCAGTGCCATTAAGCACATTGGGAAGAATGCTACATTTGGATCCACAGATGAAGTTTTATTCATTAACAAAGCAATTTTGAAATCCATAGGGTATTCATTATACTAAAGATACAGCTATTTCTTACTTATTGTTTGATACAAACAATTTATTTGTCAACTGGTTTGTAGATACAGAAAAAGTTAACAAAAAACTCTTCACTTCCACATGCTTCTGTTAGGGCATGACAATCCCTGACCTGCCACAATCTAAAGGCAATTTATGGTATTTCTTACACATGTGTATATATGCCCACAGGGCACTTTAGGGGAGGGAATATATACAAAGCATTAAAAGGGAAATATATCTCATGCAGACAGTCTTTAGTGTCACCAAGACTATCCATTTAAGTGCTCATCCTACTTAACTGTGCAGTTGAACAGATAGTGCTTAATGTACAAAGATCACAGTATATTTAGATTAGTATCTTATAAGGGAAAATTAATACTAATTCATATTCTTCTCGGCGCTCATCATGTCTGCATCAGCAAGCAGGGGAGGCAGCCCTGATCTGAATGTAAGGAGAGGCTGGGTGGACAATGCTGATGCATTTCTGCAATTGCTTTGCATTACATGGAAGCATGAGTAGCATATGTAACAACATGCAGACAATAGGCAACAGCTCTTTCTTACTCCCTGGCTGTTTGTACAAGTTCCATCAGAAGATTTACACAGCACCTTAAATGGACTCTGTGTCTCTTGTTTCAGATTGCTTGATGCATATGGAACAAGAAAAAAATGCAGTGTATTTTCCTCATATAAGAAGTCCTCTTTTACCTCCAGGAAATAGAGTGAGAACAGCAGATTTGAAGAGTTAAATATTATTGCAAAATCAGAATGTATTCAAGTCTAAGTAGACTTGGACTATGGAAAAATCTAACTAATGTCTGTCAGATAATAATAGAGAGTTTAAGTGAAGCTACTCATCGAGTTTCAGGCACAAGCCATGCCACCTTTAAATCTGTTTTTAGCTTTTACCTGCCTAAGAAATATATTAGGAGTACGTATCTATTCAGCCACACCAAAATTTAAATCAAGCCTTGATAGACTGGAAAAAAACCCCAACAAGCCAAGATTGTAACATTAAAAAACAATATTCATAAGTTCAAGGGCATGATTTCTGCTCATTAAAAGAAGTACACAATTTTAATATTTTAACATATAAATGTAGCACAAATTTACTGTCAAAACAATGGTTGGGAGGTACCTTAGGACAGACTGTAGCAAGAAAATCTGCTTTCATGTATTTGCCTTATGACCAGATTTCCAGGCACCAACCAAGTATTTTAATCACAGTAACACTTTCTTGGCTGTGTTGAAAGCTGTCTGCAATGTAAAGCTTTAAAATTTAGTTCTACAGCCATTTACTTCTGAAAGAGGCAATCTTTGCTTGGTGTCACACACAGCTTTGTTTTCCCCACCTTTTCTTTAAAATCTCAGAAATAGCAAAATCTCCGAGACTGACAAAACAATTTCTGGTGTTATTTTGGCTGATGACAGATTAAGTGTAATTGCAAAATGCTTCTCCAGTACTCTATACTGAAAAGCAGATTGTTCAGCAGCTGCCCAGATAACTGTTTACACATTATAAGCACTAACAAATACTACATTATAGACTGTGTATAAAAATACTACAGTATTTTTATTGTCTGTTTTTTGTTGCAAATCAGAACAGAAAATAAAAGTTGAGCTTTTACAATAAAGTGAAGCCTTCCATATGGGTGCACTCATTTACAAGGATGTGTTGTCTACATCAATTATTACTCTTGTAATTCAGTCACTTCAGCATCAGTCCCCGAACAGAAACTGCGTTACAGAGCTGCTATAACAATAGTCACATACACTGCCATAAAATACCTACCAAAATGCATACACTTAAAGAGCCTTCCTCAAGGTAAGATGTGAAGAAATTTTAGCTTGAACTGACTCATTTCTCAGATTAAATTTTCACGCATTCAGATCGATAAACTGCATAATCATAGAAAATGAGTGTCACTGAGGCAGTGGTTTGTATTCTGGAGGTGTATTTAACTGGCAGAAATAATTACATTATTCATTTCTATATATCATTTTGAAAAAAAACAGGAGAAAAGGAACAGAGAAAAAACACCCCTTCAGCACATAATTATCAGGAGAAGGTTAGAACAGGCTGATTACTCTCACCCCTACCTCCTCAAATACCACCACTCTCAGCCCTCCTCCAAAGAAAGCCCTATGTATTCTCAGAAGTAAGGCACAACTTCCTCTACGCAGTTCGTGACTTACCAGCAGTAAAAGAAACCACTTTTCTCTTAACCTTTATTACCCACCAAATCCACAAGCCTTTAGCAAGTTTCTGTATTTATTTTTCAAAAAAGAATATGTTAGTATTTCTAAGAAGGCTATGGCTTCGGTATTTTTGCTAGCAACAAAACAAAAAGCCCAGCTCTTATTTCTCCTGCCTCAGTCTACAAGCAAAAGCAGGTTGGTGTTTTCTTTTCTTTTTTAAAAATCACATCTTGTTGTAAAGGGGCAGCCACAACTATCCTCAGGCAGTCATTTTCACACATTCCTGTTAAGAAATTCATATCCAAGCTTTACAGTTTCTATCATCTCAAAACAGATGACTCAAGATCTTAAAATACATAGACTATAACGTTTAAGATACATGCTATGCCCTAATATACAGATAAACACTGTAGCCATAACTGCACTGTATAATACTTCTTGCTAACAATAAGAAAACCTGAAATAACTGGAGAAGAAACACTCAGACATGAAGGCAAATATTCATAAGGTAATAGTGACAAGGAGTATTGCCAACAACAAAGTTACTGGCACTAGGAAGTGGCAAAAAGACTTGTCCATGTGCTCTAAAATGAAATGCCAAATTCAGAATAAATCCAGAGACTTCCACGAGGTGGTGCCCTAAGTGCACACAGCTTATCACATCTGTTGCTTCTATTTCCATGACAGAAATAAAAGCCAATTCAATTACAGATTTTACTAAAATACCAGAATTGAGGGACCTACTAATTGAAACCATCTTAAATGCTTTCATCACACTGCCTAAATTATTCCAGATGGTCCTCAAAACCAGTGTGATTCCTCACACTTCAAAATTAGCCATGATGTCTTCCCCACCATTGAAACTTAATAAGGCCCTCAGCATAATCACAAGCATTAGCTTAGAAGTCATATCGCCTATCAATTAATAGATAAATTCAGCATTTTAGTATCTTAACTTTTAATTTAATACAGGTAACATGGATGCCTCCAAAAACACATTCCAAAATCACGTGTACTGTTGCAATCAGACAGTTAACAACTGGCTATAGATATTTTATTTCACTTGAAATATTACAACAGATCTAACATTTCTGAAGACATCCCTAATCTTCCTAATAATTTCTTTTTCCCTTAGAGAAATTGCTGAATTAAAAAGCAACATCAGAGTATCAACTTGCAACATTACAGAATGATTCCTGACAGGTATAATAAACTGTACCTGTAATACTGAAGTTATGATTTCTACCTTTCAAGACAACATGCAAGTATTTCTAGATCCTCGGTGGAATATGTGTCAAACCATCTGCTATACTGCCTGGAAGGGACCTGGTAAGCAGCTGCAGGATGCTTTACTTCTATGAAGCTGTATTTCAGACACCTGACATGCCCAGTGCTTCAGGCAAGTACTTGGATACAACTTAAAACAACACGAGCATCGTCTCATCAACACAGGTAGTGCAGTTTTTTCAGCACAAAGACTGAAGCCACTTCCCCTCTCTCTGAGAAGATGCTGAGCACTTTGTAAGTGCTAAAGTCTAAAGCCTTGCACATTGTATTACCTAAAACACATAGTACATACACAAAAAGTACTGCATACAGCTGCTAAAAGTTATTTTCCTGCTTTATCTGCACAGAAACTCACACCTTTTAATTGTAAGAGTTCCAAACTCTTACAACAGCCTTTTATTTTTGCAAGCAAATTTAAGCATGCCTGGAAAAAAAACCCTGTAGGTACACAGAAGAAACCTTTACATAAAAGAGTGACTTAAATGAGAAGCTAGATCAAGGCATTATGAAACAGCTCTCAAATCTGAGTATTCAGAGTGCCACAGGTAGCAGTGGCTAGATTCTTATCACCATGAGCTACTAAAGGTTGCATGTGGTGCTTTGTTAGTATTTCTTTGGTGTGGTAAGGTTTTGGCTTGGGATTATGGTTTTTTTGGCTGTTGTTGGGTTTTCAAGCTTGGTGTGTTTTGTTCTTGGGTTGGGTTACTTGGGGTGTTGTTTGGTTGTTTTTAAACTAGTAACTGAGATCTCGTAAGTGTTACGAGTCTCATCTAATCAGTTCCAAAATATCACTTAGACCAATTTGTGTAATTTTAAGAACGCAAATCACAATGAACAAGCATTTACAAGGACAGCACAGAGACCATGTCATGATGAGGAGAAAAACACGAGTGAAAAAGATGAGATGATGTGCTGCCAGGCTCCTTACCCATTGCTGCTGCTGCTGGAGCTCCCTGATGGTATTCTCAGCTTGCTCCAGTTTAGTAGTGGCCTCATCACTCTGTTGTTTGATGGTGGCCAGCTCCCGTTTTATGAGGTAGTTTTCCTCAGCCTCCTGGGCCCTTGTCACTTGTCCCTTAGGACATAATTTTATTTCTTTTTTAAGCAATTGAGGACAAATCCAAGAAAGACTGCTTTTGTGATGCTTAGCCGCTTATTTCATCAGATTGGATTTGCAAACAGCACAGAGCACAATTGGTAGAAATTTTAGGACAAGCAGTACTATACAGCTGCTTTAGTACTTTATTACAGAGTTCAGCATCCATTTTGCAAGCACCATTGCATACTTGCATTAAATGAAATTCCCTTCATGCAATATTACTCCATTGTACATGCACAGATTTAAGTTCCTAATATTCCATTTCAGTGTTAATACAGCGTAGAATCCATTTGTCATAGGAATTTGTACCAAAAAATTACATTAGGTTAGGAAAACCACTAGAGCGTGCAGGTAGTAGGTTTATCTATTTTTAGTAAATAAAATTAAATACATTTCTAGCAAGAGATTAGCTCTATTTGTTCCAAATCAGCAAGGCAGGGATAGAGTACAGCATGCAAATATGCATGCATTAAAGCAGTTTGTAGGGCTTTAAGAGTAAGAAGAGAGTCATAGAGAAAAAGACTAGAAGACTATACCTGTATCAATCTATCTGCCAAGGAAGCACTTTCCTACAAAGGAAAAATTCAGATAGGAATAAGGAAAAGAAACACCAAAACACAAAGGGGTGGTAATAGTGATATAAAAAAAGACAACAGCTGAGAGAAAGAAAATGCCCGAATTCTACACATTTTCTGTACAAACTGTCTTTGCAAATTAACAGCTTTTCCTATAAATTAAGACAACTCAGCCTGAAGGCCCAGGAAGCAGTCTCTTCTGCAGGAGATGCAACACAGTTCACCTTTGGTACAAGAAGGTCTCAAAGCCAGATTTCCCTAACACTGGAAATTCACCTACAGGAGACTAGGTAGTTACTTGAATGGTTTGCTTCCCTAATTAACAAGAGTTACTGACACATTATGTGATACTAGCTAGTAGATGGAACCAAGACATGGGCTATGGTCTGTCCACAAGATGAAAGGAAGGCATAATTTGAGCACAAAGAAGAGTCCTCTAAGCACTGAGGCAATCATGCAGAATTGAAGCTCCCAGAAGATGAGGCAGGAAAGGTAAATGGTGCAAACTGACAAACACAAATAGAAAGTTTCTACTGTGACTTAGTATTTTGTTTTACTGAACTCTTGCAGTAACTTGCTTGAGTTCATGGATTCTCTTCCCTTCCCAAAGATTTGCAATAAAGACATATTCATCTATGTGCACTGATGACAAGCACTTCACTCCCTTCTCCACAAGTTTCAAGTTTAATTAGTTCCTACTATATCACCCTTGAAAACTCAAATTTTGTAGATTTGAAAACAGAGAATACATCCACTCATATGCTATCTTTGCCCTTGGAATTTTGAGTTTCACTTCAATTCTAATAAATGAGAGCTGTTACTTCAAAGTTAAGGCAACATGTTTGTTAAGCTACACCAAAGAAACCACAACTAAACCATATAGGCTAGGATAAAGAAAAAATATTTTAATATGTTTCCAACAGAATATGTTTATTCACTTTGTTATTCAGATGCAACCATGATGATCTTTAGAACTACATATTAGTAGATAGTATTTCCCCATTTTGAACTGTTCCAATTCCAGTCAAAAGGTTAATCCTTAAATTTTAAATATGAATTTGCAA
The DNA here is from genome assembly GCA_013399135.1 of Heliornis fulica. Lineage (NCBI taxonomy): Eukaryota > Metazoa > Chordata > Aves > Gruiformes > Heliornithidae > Heliornis > Heliornis fulica. The sequence continues at coordinate 1,437,910 of VXBZ01009878.1, read as the reverse complement.
GAGCACCAGTGTCTGGCAGTTCATCGTGGACTTTCTAATTAAAAGACAAACCAAGACCCTCCAAGAACCCCCACTTTCAGACTTCTGCAAGTTGAGTGTAAACCAGAGATACTTCTATAAATTTTCCAAGAGCACTGAGGAGATTCATTATACCTTCAAACTTTAAAAGACTGTTCAGTTAGTTTTAGAGCACTTCAATATTAGAAACAAGGATGCTTTAAAACTGTATTTTTGATCATAACTTTCATGTGTCCTCATTACAGCATTTTTCCAAGCACAGATTTTCATAAATCAACTGGAATTTGACATAGATTGACTGGGATTTTTTCCAAGGAACTGTAATGGATTTACCATCAGAGTTGTGACATACTTCAATTATATCACTCTAAACTAACTAGCATTTTCTTCCCTGTGATACAGGAGCAACTGTTTGCAACTCACAGGAGCATGCAATTTAATTTGGTGAAAGACTGTTGCTATTGATGGTTCAGATGGATGAGCACATTCTCATCTTAGAGCAGAGCAGCTCAGATGCCATGTGTCAGGGGAGGCAGCATACCCTAGCCCTGGGGAGGCCACTGGAGAGCTGCCTGTTTGCTGGCACTGTACTGTCAAGTTACCACATGTGCTTCTGAACTTAAATCCAGTTACAGAAAAGCCTATCAAAACTCTATTCCAGACTAAATCTGTGAGGTCTTAAATACTCTCTCCCCACACTCCCAATCCCTACAGACCCAAATTTGCTACAAAAATCCCCAAATAAAACAATCTAATGGCAGCAAACCTCCTACACTGATTGTGAATGGCTGCAACAACACCCCTCTACTGCCCTATTTGCTAGTGATAGAATAATGTGCTCTCCTCTCCATCTCTCTCCGGTCACCAGCAGATTTGTCATTTTGCTCCTAAATAAAAACACCCAGCAACTTCAGATTTTCAAAACTGGTTGTCTCACAATAACCTCTTTTCCACCCAAGCAGTCCACTATTTCATGTAGTCTTCCGGACTTTGAACAGATGCTTCTAATTCAGAAAAAAAACAGTACAAAAATAAAAAAAATTTACTATGTCAAAAGGTTTGATTTCATATTCACCAAGAACCAGACAAAAAACAAACCAAAACAACCTTAAACATTTATAAGCACTGACCCTAACTGCTTTGTTCTTGCCATACTACTTGGTTAAGGACTGTTAGTAAACACCATAGATTAGCAAGAAAAAACCCAACAAAACAAACCAGTAAACTATAATTCTGAGATTCCCATTTCATAGAATAAAATCACCATCAATGTAAGTAAAAGTTAACACAGGTTAAGTCTAATCACCAACATACTTACTTTTTCTAATGTTTCAATGCGCTGCTTTAGGAGTCTATTTTCAGTTCGTAACCTCTGGTAAGAAAACAGTTCAGAATTTTATTTCTTAAGTTATGGATCAGAAGTCTGATAAAAAAACATTGTTAACTTGTTTGGTTATCTCATCACAGCTATGAAAATCAATACAACTGCAAACATAATTAGGGACCTTTTTAGCATCCTGCTATCTGATGTACTAACTAGCCAGTGAGGTTAAACAGCTTGATACAGCAGAGAGGTTCTGTATCACATGGAGGCGTCTGTATCGCACTAAAGGAAAGCAGTACATCTGCAGGTGAACCACATGGTGTAACCACAGACTCAACAGCCTCCTCTTCAGAAACAGAGCTGGACCCAGCCTTTAGGGGATGTCAAAGTGCACTCCTGCACTAGGACAACCTGATGAGATAGCTGCAAGGTTTCCTTCTTTCTTTTTCCTCCCAGTAATTTATCATAAGTTACATAACTTTAATTGGTAAGGATATACTGAGAATTGTTTACCTCAGGTGCCCCAGAAGTACTGAACTGCTTAGTTTACCAGTGCATTTCCTATAAGTTTTAGGGTTCAGATAGAGATCTGTATCCCTAAGAACAGAGCCACAGCTCTCAGTTCAGTAGGATTTATTCTGACAGGCTAATAAGCAGACTCCACGAGCTTGTTTCTCCAACTCCCTAAAATAGCACAGCTTCACAGCCGAAGAGAGCTAGTCAGAAATAGTTTGTATAAGGTCCCAAAGCAGGGCCTAGAAACAGACAGGTTGCGTTTGTTGGAATTTTTTTCTTGTTGCTTGCCTGGTTTTGGAGGGTAGTAAGGAAGTTCAGGGGGAAAGGAAGGAACCTGAAATAAGTTCAAATACTAGAAATTAGAGTTAGTCATCTTCCAATTTTATTTTGTCCTAGAGCTCTCTGTAAAGAGCTGTCACTTGAGTCCTGCAAATCTTTTGATTTAAGATGCCTTTACAGCAGGTCTTACAGTAAACTGCCTTGCCACTTGTCACAATATCACACTGCCTGAAGAGCTTGGAACACCTCTGAGCTCCCAGAAGCACGTCAGGGAATGTTTGACAGACTGATGCCTTCAAAACTGATACTGAAAGGCAAACTAAGAGTGGACAGGAAGTGGGCCTCCAACTCACTCCCTCTACTAAGCTTTAGACACCACACTTGCCCATCATTTCTCCCACTGCTTTCTCTCATGGAACTGCCTGAAAACATGACACAAAGAAACAAAACCCAGATCAAAGACCATGCTGTGAAAAAGAACATGGGAAAAACAGCAGCAAAAGCCTACTTATGTCACAAAAGCAAGAAGATGCAGTGATTAAGCACATACAGGAAATAGGTCAGTTTGTAAAAGGGAAACAAATGGCATTAGCAGGGTGGGGTTCCAGCTTATGCATCAGTTGCAGAATCGCCAAAAGAAAAAGTGACTGCAGACAGAAAACATTTAATCTTGGGTTCAATGCATAAGAAAAATCAGGGTCTCAAAAATCACTGATGAGACACTCAAGTGCATTCTGATGAACTCCATCTTAGCATACACCTCCTGTTTGGGACATCTACATCTAACCAGCATAGTTAGAACTTGCGATAACTGAAGCCATCTGTAATCAAGTTTTAGTAAGCAGAATATAATTAAATGCAGCAGGTCTCCAAAGATTTTCTTTAAATGTCCACCAGAAGTCTCATTGATCTCACTATGTGTCATTTACAAATGGGCATCCCAAATACAAATGCCAAAGAAAAGAATCTGGGGGCCTCAATTACATATCCTACTACATTTACAGAATATTTAACTCTACACCTAGGAGTTAAACTGATCCATAATAAGTTTGTTGAGGCTCTCTTACTTTAATTTCAACTTGTTCCTCCATTTCTTTTGTCTTTATTGTAGTGTATTCCTTTTCTAACCTAAAAATCAGAAACAGTAAATTGTGATTAGAAAAACTGTGGATAACTTTCTGGTGTAATACCTAACAGCAATAGAACCAAGATACAAATTAGTGGTATTTCCTCTGTTTAAGGGAAACTCAAAATGCACTCCTGCAAATACTCAGACTGGAAATTAAGTTTAAAACAGACTTCTGCAGATACCACCAGGCTGTGAACCATCACTCCTGGTGCTTGCTTGTACACTGTTAGTGGCAATGATTCAGAGCTACACTATTATAACCATTCAATGTAATTACAAAATATTCAACTTAAATTCAACCAAAAGAAAATAGAGCTTGAAAAGCCTGGAAGGTAGAAACATGCAAAGAGATTTGAGACAAATTTCTTCTACAAAACAAATCTGGCCCCTCTCCAGCAAGCCACAGAGTTGTCCCAATTGAAAAAGAAGGTAACAAGAAAAAGAGAGAGATAAACAATGCCTCTACAGGAGGCAGAGAAGTTTAAACTTGGAAGGTGGGATTTCAAATGCCATACATTTACACTGGCTTTCACAGGAAACATTTTCACCCAAAACTTTGTTACTACTTCTGGTTTAGAGCAGACTGCTCACTTTACAACACTGACATAAGTGGCTGACAGAAGGACTGGCAATTTCAACTTGAAAGACCCCAGTGAAATCGCAGTGCAAGAACAGCGAACATACAATACTTTATAACCAGCTGGAGACTCACCAAATTTAACTCAAAGCACAATATCTGCAGCCTGACTAATCAAACCATAATTTATCAAAGGCAGTAAAGAGAAGACATGCAACTAACCCTAAATAAAAAAAAAAAAGTATTGTACTCAGAATATCAAACCCCAAGTGAAAGCTATTTTACAGCTGTCAATGGTATTAAAGAGTTTTTTATTTATATATTAAGCACTAAACTTGACTATACACGCACTCAGTAGCACTGTGAATACTTTTCCATTTACTGAGAACGGGTATCTTATGAATTCAGGCCAGATCACAATGTTTAGCCTCCTTTCCCTGCTTCACCCTCAGGAAAGCAAACAAACCCTCCCCCTAAAAGTGACCCCACACTGCTCCACCTAGTCAGGTCCTGTTTACAGAGGTGCCGTAATTCCCCATAACTTGCAACTTTCTCCAAAAGCTTTTTTCGGCTATTTTTGTAAAACAGATATAGCTTATTATATTTAATAAAAATAGCAAATACTGCTTTAGAATAATTTTCTTGTGGACAGAACTATTTTAACTGCTTATTGTATAGAACCCCAGCAAGTTTAAAGATGGAAAATTCCAAGTGAAATACTGAATAGCTAGTTTTAAATATAAACAAACAGTAGCTCTTAGCAACAGTATAATCTATGTTCTCAAAATGTTATACCTACTTTTTCATCTTTTTTGCATTGTATTTGACTTGGTAAGATGCTTGGATTAATTTGTCTGGACCACTGTCAAACTGATGTGGAATGACCTTTTGAAAGTGCTAAAAGCAATCAGAGCACAAGATTACATATAATTAATAGCTGCAAGGAAGTACACACAAACATTATATATTTCAGACATCTCTTACAATTACTGTTTTTAATTTACCTGTAACATTCCTTCCATGTCAAGTTGCAGTAACTCTGCTTGGTTCATCTGAAGCACTGCTAAACCTACTCGAAACACTATCTCTAAACCCTAAAAACAGAAGAAATATCCAACAATTACTCATGGCATTGTCAGCAGTGCAGAATGATTCCACTATTTCATGTTGGAGATTTTGTCTAGTTTCTCAAACAAGCAAAAAGGCTACTAAAAAAAAAAAAAAAGGAAAGTCTCTCAACAAACTGTTTCTGGGTTTCTTATTTTGTCCCACAACAAGCTGTCTGGCTACCTGCCCTGAGGCCAGACAATCCCCAAGACACCGAGGTAAAAATTGTTGAGCAGCAGGTCTTCTCTATGTCAGCTTTATCAACTTCTTCTAAGTTGATGTAGTACAAAAAAAACCAACACAGGTCCTTCTAAAAAAGGATTTTCATTTCAGACCTGGTACAACACAGTTAAACCTATTTAAACTGATACAAGGAAATATCTCACTCTGTATACACTATCTTGGACACTCTTGAGTGTAAGCTGGAAGCTTCTACCTTTGATTTACTATTCTCTGAAAGATGATTGCAGAAAAAGAGCAAAAAAATGGACGATAAACTTTGGTTTGTTACCACTTACAAGTCACACAAAGCTCCAATTCCAAACACAAGTCGGTGTCTTTGTGATATTGACACTGAAAAATTACATATGTTATTTTGGCTACTGTTCATCATCTAGACAACAGAAGATGCCAACAGTCCTTTTTCTTGGTCTGCATATGCCCATGAGGCTTTAACATTGACCTAAAAGCAGCATTACTTTCCACCAGAAACTTACTCTAATACTTCAAAACTGATGTCCCCATTGTATGCAGTGCAACAGCACTCCATACAGAACTGACAGGTGTGGCTGCATACAGTATCCACATTCAAGAACTTAGTTGCTCTTCCTTAAAAAACCTACATAGACAGACATATTTCTCTACTAAATAATTTGGTAAGCATAAGGACTGGAAGATTTGGACTGGAGATTTGTCCATCATAATGGACTTATACCATGACAAACAACTGCTTTTAACAGCTTCTCTTGAAAGAACAAGAGTATCAAGTAGTTACCTCAGACATAAAGATATCAAATATTCTTGTTGCAATTGGTAGCGGAAAAGTTGTAAGGAATATAGTTAAAAACCATGATGAGGCATACATAGAAGTGTGGAAACTCTGAGACTGAAAGTGCACATAAAGCTCTGGAAGATGCTCCTGGAAAGGAATGGGAAGACAAAAATACACATTCAGCTTCCAGTTTTAGTGTGTTTGTTGTTTTGACAAATTTTGAATAAATTAAGAAAATAATCAATATTTAGTACAGACAACAGTTTCTTAACAAAGGGCTAGGAAAGACGTTACTTGCTATTTAGAGCCGTGCAACAGAAGTCTTAGTGTAGAATGCCCTACAGCACAGTTTACAAAAACTTGCTTTTAGGCTCAGTAAGTGTAACAAACTTGTAAAGCCCTAAGTTGCATCTAAAAAAAAAAAGCTGTGAAGTTCTAGAATACAGCCAAACACCTATGTCTTATTTGCTATATAACATCCCACCCCAACAGTATATTAGGAACTGGATCACAAAAAGAAACTCTTTTGGTCTTTATCAGCCTGACCAGGAAGAAAGAAAAGAAAAAAAAAAAGGTTTTTTGTGCCCCAGATCTGAATACAATTTTAATTCTACGTATAAGGGTATCTCCCAGTCTCCTTGTATTATGTTTTTAAGTAGCTATACATGAGACTATGAAGACTATCAGAATCTTTATGAATCATTCATTGCTTAAACTGTAGCAATACAAACCCTCATGCCTCAGTGTTTATAGCCACTCACTGCCTGCCAAGGTTGATGAGGTAGACCACATAGCATTACATCAGAAGCTCAGAAACTAGCTACTGCCAAGAGAGGAGCCTGTTAGCCAGCCCACGTGCCTGCTCTTGAACTGCAGCTCCCAGGCTCCCTGCTAACAGTTACCAGAGAGTCTAACAGATCTGGGTACGTACCTGTATCATGCATTCAAACTGGTACATACAAAGGCCCAGTTCAGCCATGCTCGGTTTAAAGAGTTCTCGCAGTCTGTAATCTTGCATTAATTTAACAAACACACAGAATGCCTCCTCTTCTGGCATCTATATTAAGATTATAAAAGCACAGTATAAAGTCTGGACAAATGTGTGCCTGGGAAGGCTCAGTTGGGTTTCGCATAAGTGGGCATGGTGGGGTTCTTTTGGGTTTATTTTAGGGGGTTTTGTTTTGCTTGGGTTTTTTTTTTTTTGCTGGTTGGTTATAGGCAAGTTTTTAGAGTTTTATAACCAACTCCTGCAATGAACTTTTGGATGCAATGAACTTGATCAAGTGATTTCTAAACTGAAATGGAAATCCACAAGTTTCTTAAAATGTCTTACTATGTCATACAACAAAGGGCAGTAATACAAAGGCAGCTTTAAGTTTATCAAATCAGCTGCAAAGTTCCATTGTAACCCTGAGTAGGTTCATGTAATAGAACTGAAGTGAGAAGTTCCTTAATAGTTGAGACAACATTCACCAAAATAGCCTGCAAGCCTACCTTAGCTCTGAGAAATAGATCATTTTTCCCCACTCAAAGATAGTAATTTCTTGGCAAATAGAACCACACAGAATAACTCTCATTTAGTTTGCAGAGTAAACACCTGCCCTTGACAATTCCATTGTAACAAAGCAATGAAGGAGAACTATAAGAATTCCTAATAAAGGTCCATGATGTATTATGCATTCTATCAGGGATTTTAAAGACTTGTGTATTTTTAATGTTGTTTACCTGCATAAGCAGTAATCCAACTATGAAAGCACTTCCTTGACAGTATCCAACCTCACGATCCACTAAAGAATAAGCCTGGGAAATAAAGTTTTAAGACTCTCAACAATTAAAAACTCATTATCAATAAAAACTAAGCAAAATAACAGCATGAACTATGATAATGATTAACTCTCCCTCTCCCAAGTCCAGTGAGGGCACTTGGTTTAGCTGGATATTCTAGTTAATACCTGCTGCTACAGAGCATGAGCTCTGTTCTGACAGCTGCTCAGTTTTAGCTAAGGCATACCTGAGAGAGACAGGCAGTTTTCAAGTACAGCACCTCTGCTTTAATGTTATGGAAGTTACTATTATTTGGAAACCTGTCAACTTCTCTGATGAAATGGAACAGTCTCTGTCTTTCAAAATTTAAGCTCTAGTACAACCAAAACAAAGCAGTTCAAACTTAATTTTATGATGGCACTTTTGTGCTTGGGCACTGTAACAAATGCACACTCCAGCTCGTCCCTACCGTTTGCTTCTACCACTTGCAGGTTCTGAAGCACTTGAAAACTGAACACTAGTCTCACCTGATCACGTTCGCATCTGGGTCAACACTGCTTACTTTACCTCACTGCACACTACTACCATTCTGCTACCAGCAGTTAGCATGTGACTTCATTCCCATGCAAACTTCCCAAGTCTTTCAGATCTCTTCCAGAGTAAACCCATTAACTACAGGAACCCCATACTTGAAAGATATCTTTGAAACTGGAGTGTCACTTGTTAAAGCCGACTTACCTTCATTACATTGAACAAGACCTCCTGCCCCAGGCTGTCTTTTTCTTTAAAAAAATCATGTTCAGGGTATGTTCTAGCAATGTCCCTTCTTATCAATTTCTCACAAGGAGATGTCATTTTCAAGAGCTCTGAATACTGATCCTTAATTGGCATGCTTTGAGCACTGCATAAGAGCTGCCAAACAATTGCTCTGAAATGATGAGGTATCCCTTTTCGAACTAGCTCCTAAAACACAAAAATAAGACAATTCTTTTGTATTTCATGAAGATTTAAACATAAGTCAAATACTTCAAGATATTAAACTTCATAGAGTATCTAATCATGTAACAAACCAATCCCATTTTATCATGTGCAATCTTCAATTTAAGCATGATATTGTTATATGATTTGTTATATGTTATATGATTATATATCATATATATCATATATATGATTTTGTTATATAACAAAAGCTAGGAGAGTCATAATTTAGTGGCTAAATTAGCCAATGAAATTAGTCCCGTATACATGGTAAGCTACTTAAAAAATGGAATATTTGAGTACTTTTAAACAAGAACTCCCATGAGCCAGAACTTCATAGAGTTATTTTTATAATTTCACAAAAGATTACTCAACACCCTTAATTGCATTTGTATGATTGAGATATAAGAAATCACCAATTAAAAATTATTTCAGACAGTAAATGACAGAAAACAGAAGTAACTGTAGCACAGGCAACTGCAACAAAAAAAAATATTGCACAGTACCACTGTCAGAAGTCATCTGACAAACCTGACAAGCTGTTTCTAAATCTGGTATGCCAGTATTTCCAAGTTATCTTTTAAGAAAGCTTTTAAATGCAGTTTCAGACATGGGACCAAAAAAGCATTCAGTACATTTGGTAGATGTAAAAATAATAAATTTTAAAAATCAGCTTGGTATCACACACTTCAAATCATTCAAGATCAACAGATCCAAGAACCCTGCACTTGTTTTTCAGAAAGCACAAGCAGAAATTAGACTTGTTGCTTGAGCTGAAAGTAAGAGTCAGGAAATTTATAGCCTCAGTGGTACTTTCTGAAACTAGGAGCGGTCTGACCTAGAAGATTGTCTCTTCAAGTTAGGAGAGTTCCTTTAATAACTTCTCATACCTTAAGAGCAGTTATCAAATGTCCTGTCCCCCAAGGACAGTTTCCTTCACTAGTATTTTTTCTGAAGCCATTGTCATCTATTCTGTAAAGCTTCCTTTTTCCTGTGTGTTCCAAATATTGCCCCTACCTCTCTAAATGAAGATTAATTAACAGAGATAACTTTTGAAGAGACTCCTGCTTTCAAGGTTTTTGTTCAACTGAACTCTGCTGCTGCAATTTTGCATCACTCACCTCAATTCTGTATTATCCCTAAGTCATCCACCCTTCTTCAGAACCATCCCAGTTAATGCCACTCCAACTATTTGGCCCATCTACGAGAAAGCCACAAGACCCTGTGGTATTTCCTATAAGATTTCCAACTCCAAGACAACAACCCGAAACACATCAGCTTTCCACAGCCATCTCTAGCTATTGATTGTCAGCAATGCACCACCAGGTTGCAGATCAGCCACCCTAAAGCTTGAAGGGCTACTAGTAACAAAGCAAGTGGTTTCTTGCCTTAAGTTACTGTGCACTTGTCGGGTTAAATAACAGGATCCAAGAATCCTAGAGGAAAAGCAGCAAAAAGTCACCAAAGCAGCACTACAATAGTACTATTCTACATATATTATGCACACTGGAAAAGCAGGACTTCAGGTGTCCCTCAGAATCCCTCCAGAAGCAGGCTCTGAAGTAGATCAAAAGATGTAAGGATGGAACACATCACCTATGCTAGAAGGTATATAGCCTATGTCTAACACTTAAACTTATCAGACCTCTAATAACTTAAGACCAACTTTTACAGCCCAGACAAAGATTCCTACGCTGCTGAAGTCACATCTCCGGGCACAATGAGCAAATAGGTACAGATGCTCTGGTATTCCATCAAAACCACAGAATGACACAGTTCAGGCTGACTTTACACAAACAAAAAAAATATTGAGAATTACTTAATGAGCAAAGGAAAGCTCACTAGCTGTATAATTAAATAGTAACCAAAATTCAGTTGAATACTCCAAGCTATACTTGGCCAACTGTAAAAACAAGTGATACAACAATGAAATGCTCAAGCACAGGCAGTTCAGCTGAACTCCATCCAACTTAATCTACCTATTACCATCTCATTTCTGCTTTCTCTTGCCAGGCTGACACGGCCACTTTTCATGGCCTTTTGGGAACACCTTTCCAAAACCTGTTCTCCCTATGCAAGAAACAAGTCTTGCATTTTGTTCCCTTGTTTCCTCTCTCAAGTCATGTTCTCTCTGCTCAACTACTTCACATAAAAGAAACTTCAGCTTATTGTTCTGCCCTCCACAACCTATTCATGCACACACATTTCAGACGGCTCAAAAGACCCTGAAATTTGTATTCCGCACATAAAACTACAGACTGGAGTCAATAAAGAACCAAAGCACAACACACTTGCCTACAAACAAAATATCCCACACTTCTGTGCTCGCTGCAGCTGAAACAGGGATATATTCAAATGCCCTGGATACTTCTTTAGTTTGAATTCAAGGAGTAATCAAATTCCACTTCTCTACATGCCCACAACTAATCCCGACTTGACACTGACCGGTCAGTTTCTGCAATTTACCTAGAGTTTAGAAACTGGGTGTTCTGCTTAAGGCTTTCCTGGTGGGCACTGCAATTGGCAGGCTTAAAATCCTAAACTCATGAGAACCTCATACAGTAGAATTTCAGCTCCAATAAGAATGCTTTAGGAAGACAGCCGCTCAGTGGGAAAATACTCATCACATCCAACTGTAAGCTGGGGGATTTTCTGTAATTCCACAGGAATCTCTCACTAGAGACAGACTGAAAGCTTCAGTATTCAAAATACAGCAAATGCACCTAGTTCTCACTAAGAGACTTTGGTAACAGTATTGCCCAGAAAAAAACTGGTAGAAAGTACATGGAAAGCACTAAGGCTCAGGGGTGGGAGTGGATTCAGCTGGAAGCTTCTATACATATTTATTTTTAAGAAATAAGGCCATCAAAAAGATAACACAGTATCACTTTATCACATCCTAAATATAGCCTAAAAAAACAGCATCCAACTACTACTACTACCTTAACTTGCTTTTCTTTCTTTTTCCGTACATCTTCCCACTCATTCACAATCCTCCCCCACAGGATCCATGAATCTTCTTCAAGATGGCTGAGATTGCTAGAAGCTGATGAACTAGATACAAGAGAAGACCCACTATTTCTTCTTGACCCATTTACTGACCGCAAGGATTTGCTATCTGTTTCCAAAAGTCTGCAAAGAAAGCACACAAAACACAATTCAAGTTCTTCTAACCACAGGACCACATAATTGTTTGCTTACAAGTCAACTCTTCCAACTTCACTACAAGGAATGCACCCAAAGGTTCAGCAGAATGGTTTTTTGAGCACGTATTTGTACTAAATTTGAAAAGGAGAACTGGTCAATGTTACTGTTTCTTCTTGACATCTCAAGTAATTCTGTAGACATAACAGCTCAAGTCACAGACTAAGAAACCAATAAAAGTGTCACACTGTGCATCAACACAAGATGTAAGATTTCAATACAAGTGTTTCGTGTTCTCCTTAACTAGATCTTAAGGCACAAAGATATCAAATAAGAGAAAGCACAGAAGCATTTCAAGTCCAGCACACTTCTGCACATTCATCAACTGCAAATTAACAGCCCTGCAGGGAAGATGCTTTGTTTTACAGCATAAGTACCAGCAACAGGGCTTTGATTTTACTAGCAAAGAAACCCCGGAGCTGTCATGTACCAGATTTATACAGAGAACATAAGTTAAATATCCTCAATGAGTGTCAAATGTCAAAGTACTGCAACACAGACAGTAATTTTAAAGACAGAATTAGCCTCCGCTGCCTGATCACACTTCTTTTAAATTTAAAGTGTACATACAGACACAATAATTAAAACCTGGACAATAACTAAAAGCTGGAGCAATTTGAAAACACCTGACACTTGCTGACAACTGTTCACAGACCAACATGGTGCTATAGATGCATGGGAAAAAAAAAATCTCAGACCTAAAGAATGAGGACCAGGCAACAAAACTGGTTAGTACCGCTAATCAAAGTGTAATTAAAGCCTGGAGGTCAGATGTGAGAACTTCTGGGGTCATCAGGAAACAAGGGATACATAAATATGTGCCAAATGCTGGACAATTTGCTGAAGAGACTTCCCTGCTAGCTGGTTGCTGTGCCCATCAGTTTTGCGGGAAGCTGGGGATTCTGGGCCAAGAGGCACGCTTTGTTTACGCTCCACTAGTACCGAGCCCCAGAAACAGGGGGAAGTCTTTCAGACCATGTTTGGTAAAGCCAAGAACTCTAACTCAAACATTGTTTTGGTATATCTAGAGTTTCACTGGTGTTTTAACTTCCAAGTATTCCAATGTCTGTAAATCAGAATGAAAAATTACTTCAGCAGATCAATGCAGCTGCTCAGAAGACACCTCCCCACCCCTCAGCATTTCAGCAAGGTCAGGTTAGGTTTTAGGCACTTGAACTGTAACCTGCTTTACGCTGTACCTAAGATGGTACACAAACCTCACCATGCCTACAATTTTTAAGCTCCCTGCTATGAGAAAGATATTTATACTAGCTTTCCCTGTTCCCAGCTTTCACCTACTGGTGTTTAAGGAAGCTAGAGAAAAAAATAATTTAATTCATGAGGACACAACAAGTCTCTACAGTGACTGTTTGGAAAAGTGTTACATAGTGACTTCAAAAAAGAAAAATCAAGCTTTTTCAAGATCAATTTTAACTTATTCCATATTAAAGGAATGCAGAAAATCTTGTTTTGAGAGAAAAAAAATCTATTTGGAACATTTGGACACCAGGCCTGTACGGATGAGCCATAATGAAAATTCAGTTTGAAACTCCTCCCCTCAATCTGAAACAGCACATACAGATCAAATGCAGAGTAATCACAGAGGAAAACCAAACATGCATAATAAACAGTACAATTAAAAAAAAACAAGGTTCTCTTTTAGTTTTCAACAGCTTACTAGAAGTTATGCTAAATTTCTGTTATCTGACCTTACCTGGATAAACTCATTGTCCTTAGTTTTGAAAATAGGAAGTTCTTTTTACAGTAAGTAGTGAGTTCCGTGGTATTTAGTCACTGTTTTCTTTCACCTAAAAGTTTTGTAAATGATTTACTAACACCAAACAGCTCCTCACCAGGACTCTGGACCGAATGACCTCATTACTTGGAGGGGAGTTTCAGTAGAATCAAATTACAGAATGCTACCAAACACAGCCCAAAACAATTTGAGTTCTTTCCATTTCTAGTTGTTTAATTAATTCATATTCTCCTTACTGACATAAAAACCAACAGTGAAAAGGAAACCTTTAAAAATATCCATCACCAGCAACCCACAAGCAGAAACAAGAATGGCTCTCTGTGTCCAGGGTACAATTCCTTGTCAACAAAGTGCCACTGTGCTAAGATGCAGATTCAAACCGTTCTCAAACTACAACACAACTGGCATAAGAGCATCAAATTTCTGTATTAAAATGCAGGATCTCACAAGAAACAGTGCACTTGACAGGAAAGCCTCTAGTGAGAATTCACACAGAAGACTACTATGGAATTGAACAAGAGGTCTGGATAAAATTAAATAAAACCAGACAAGATTTACTGGTGTATTTACTAAATGAAGCCAGCTGGCTTGAAAAAGAAAGGCTAGCAAGCCCAAGCTCACATTCTTCTTTCAACAAGCAAACTAGTCTAACTGCAGGGCTCAATGAAGTGATTGTAGATGTAAAGACATTACACTAGCAGAGATAAGCAGTCCAAAGAACAGATATTGCTGCCTTCCAAAGAAGAGTTAGTCATTTAGTTGTGACCAGAGCTGAATGCCTCAGATTAAATGCAAGCTAGCTTTCTTAACAGCACTCTAGCTTTTTTCTTCTTTTGATTAAGTTTTCATCCCTAGCACTGCAAAAATTACATATAGTTCACTTCAAAGAAGAGATAATCCCATAAACCACAAGAAAAAGGGGATGAGGTGGTCTAGAAACCACCTTCCATTCTCAGTCAAAAACTAGACAGGTACAACAAATTCGCTGTCAACTGTATTGCTATTAGGCAGGCAAATGTCAGGTGACACACTGGCATTAGTCCTTCCTTCTCTCAGTTACTCTTCTCCTCCACTGAAAGTTATACTCTCAGAACCAAATCAGCAGAGTGAAAAACCCCAAGTACCTCAACTGCATCGGTGCAAAAATCACAGTCCAATTTTACTTCTCAGTGAGATTGCCAGCTTGCAAGTCCTGCGCATGTTGAATGTAACCAATCCAACTGAAAGTTTCATTTTGAACTACATGTGGTGCAGATACACACACGCAGAAAGGGTGTCAATAAAATGGTTGCTTACTATACAAAAAGCCAGGGTGAACAGAAAAGGCTGATTAGGAATTTACTTTTCATGATAGTAAGAGACTATGCATCTGCCACTATTAGCATAATAACAATGCACCTACTACTTCTTGCAAATAAAGGTGGCTGAACACTGTTCAGTCTCTAAATGGAGCAGGTTATATCATGGGCAGCAGGAACTGGGTAAACGTAGCAAAAATAGAGAAAACGGAATTCAGGATAACATTTCATAAAGCTAATAGAAATTACAGCCTTCATCTAAGGCGAAAAGGTTACATCGTGTTTTCACTCCTGAGATACTCTAAAGACAGTTAGACTTGATCTTAAAAGTCTTTTTCAACCAAAATGATTCTATGAAATTGGATACTGAAAAAAATCATATGGCTCCAGCATAAATTCTTAGGATTAGAGGCAGCTGTAAGCACTCCTGTAGAACCAGGAAAGAAAAACATTTTAGAGTTCCACACAAAAAGAACTTTTAAAAGTGTAACACAAGAACGTGACTTCTTGAGCCTTGAAACTTAGATGCTGTGCCCCAAAGTTTTACCTGACACCCCTTTAATAGCCTCTATGATGAAATTACAATAAAGCAAATTTAGTCTTGTTATCATCCTTTGAAGACCAAAAGGTTTCCCATTCACCTGTTCTGTTCCTCGAGTTTAGCAAGCAATTCCAGATCGTCTGGACTCAGCTGAGTTGGTGAGGACGGTGATAACGCCGGTGTGGACAGAGTGGTAGAGGAGGATGTAGTGTGTAATGAGGCAGATGGACTTGCCACCTGACTGGCCATTTGACTGACGGTGTGCGATACAGTGTTCTTCACCCATGAGAGAGTAGAGCTCAGCTTTCCTGCAACCTTGTCTGTCGCCACCTGTGATAACAAAGAGAAGAGGATGCAAGCATTGTCTTTTTTTTATACTTTTTTAGTAAACCTGCTGTCACTAGATAGAGAAAAAATACATATAATATGCATTAAGTAACACTAAGATTATTTATTTCTTCAGAACACCCAAGGCTGTCAGAAGCAACACAAGCATCAACAGCAATGCAACATCATAGAAGTAGTAACATGCAAGTATGCTGCTAACCCACAAAGACAGATTCAGGAATTCCTGATGTATACTCACAGAGCGCATTTCTGCAGTACAGAAATACCACAGGATCCAGGATCAGCTTGGGCTTCCCATTACAAAACTAGAAATAAAAGCTTATTGTAAACAATCTTGATAAACTAATAACAGCACAGAATCTGTGGAAAAACACAGAAACATTCAGCTACTTTACTGATGGACACTGGAGCAGTACAAGTTTACCAATACCGACACTCCAGACCACCCACTTCCTTTAATCCCTGCAGTGGCAGGGCAGAGGAGCAGGGGCATCACATTTCTAACTCACACTGAAGCACAAGATCCTCAAATATCCCACACTTCTTCCCTTAAAGGCCTCATGCTGCCAGCTCTTCTTCCTCACTTTCTCTTCAGATCCCCTGTAAACCAAGTGTCCTTGACTCCCAATCCCACTGCCAGTGCTGGGACAATCCTGGGTTTTGAGAAGGGCTCTGAAGGAAAAGTGAGAGGTGCCACTAGAGCAGAAGGGAGCTCTAAGCCCATAGGGAAACTGCAGGCCCAGGAACAAAGCAGCCAACCGGGGCTGCTCACCATCTTCTGCTTCACCAGTGGTGTGGGGTAATGCAGGCTAATGAAGTCACTGATCACTAGAAGAATAAACAGCAGCCTCTGTAGTTATGAAATAACTAACCCCTCACTACAGTCTCCTGCAACTGAATAATCTAAGAGGCTCCAGCCTCACAGAGTTCCCAGACCAATTCAAAGTCTAGATGCACCTTAAAGGAAGAGCTATTTGCCTGGCCAAAGGATCAACCTTGGTTTTGAAAAGCTTGAAGTGGTGCTGCTACCAACTATTTCTTTTGGCCTTTGCCAAAAACATTTAATTGCTTGATGGTTGTCACAAACAGTTCTGCGTTACAGCAACACATCATTGCTAGGAAACTAAGAACACTGAGCTACAGGAAAAAAAAATAAATCACTTCCAAAGATCCTCTAATAGAATCCCGTCAAAGCAGAATTTCAACTGGAAAGCTAACTCCACCTCAGCACACCATGCATTTATCTGAAGCACAGTCTGTATACTGAGTGACTGGCTGCTAAAGCAGAACCTTTTACTTAGATACAATGCTACCATTAACTTTTTTGATTAATCAAATCCAGCAGTATTTTACTTTCATATTATAAGGATTGTCTTCAGAAAACAAGAGGAACACTAAAGGCAAAACAGATCAGTGGTACTAAACCTCCCCTCTTTCCATCAGCAACACCACACTTAAGAGCTCTCCTAAAGGACTGCAAAGATGCTTCCATCTCTGCAATATCATCACTCATTGTGGAAACAGTAACAGATTCTGCTAGAAACCTTCCAATGCAGGGATACAAGCTACAGGTGGAAATTGTAAGGTCTCATTGTAAACATCAGAAAGGCTCCAGCCACTTCTTACACCACTACTGGACAGGAAAGCTCAGGTATAGCATTAAGGTTAAAAAAATGCAAAAACAACAAAACACCTAACCCAGGAACAACCCCACATGATCTTTTAAAGATAGTCTCTGGAAAAAAAAAAAAAAAACAAACCCAACTTCTAATATTTGCATTTGACACAATCTTTTATACATTAAAGGAATAAAAATTGCTAGAGGTTTAAAATCTTGAGTTTAATACATGCATATTTCATTCAATGAATATCCTTTACTGCACTGCTATGAAAGAAAAGATATTCCTCTTTCACTTTGTATACAGTAGCATCATGATGAAAGCAACTCATACATCTCACTTCAGGCTGATTATTTTCTCAAATGCTTCAAACCGCTTGAAATACAACAAGTAATGCAACTATTCAAAGTAAGTGTTGGCACAAACAGTGCCAGCCTCACACCATGACAAACCTGACTGCAAGATGCAGCAGGTTAGGAGCCACCCACTCTATCAACCCTACACAAGTATCAGACAAGCCCTGATTTTGCTTAGTACTGTGTCATTAACAAGGAGAGGAAGTCTATAATCAACTTGCATTTCTTTACAAAGTAACATAACTAGGAAGAATTAAGGTGAAAAAGTAAATTCAAGCTGAGTCTGGCTCGCATTAAGATGGCTGAAGGGTGGGGTGGATGATGGAAATCAAATCTAACATTTATTCGCCAGCACCTCACCAGGCATTTAAAAATAATTGATGGACAGCTTTGTAGATATCCCCTGCCTGAAGCATACTAAGAAAAGTATAGTCAAGAAAACCATTTAAACCAGTTAAATCAGAACAAGTGGTCTAACAATACTCCTACTTCTAAAAGGAGTTCAGAGTTTCATCAGAAAGTATGCAGAGAATTAGGAGGAAAAAGCCATAGGCTGAAAGCATTAGCACACATAACGAGCAAAATGCACACTTGCAAAAACCAAACATTTGAAGGCCAAAAGGCTCTTGGTGAGGTGTCAAAAACACAGGGAGAATTCGTTTGGGGAAGAACAGCCATGGCTGGCACCTAGAGCCAAACTAAACCCAGGAAAGAAATAATCTGATATAACAGCTAACTAGTCAGGCCTACAGCCCTCTTGCCAGGCTTCTCCAGGCTTTCCTAAAAATCTAAAGCCAGCTCTCAAGTTGTCAGCATCACTGTTGATTCCTGGGCCTAGACATGAAGGTAATTAGTAACAGTTCATTATCCCTTTCCCCAAACAGAGCAGAGTAACAGGTTTTTCACACATCATAATTTCACCTATATTAATCTCAAAGTTTATACTCAGTGACAGAGGATTTCACAGTGTTATTATTTGACAAGAGGCTTAAGGCCTTCTATAAAACAGGTCACTGGGATTTGGAAGCGAGAAAAACCTTTCTAGGAACAACACAACAGCATTCCTACCAACACACCCCATGCTCCTACGCCTCGTCTGCCCTTCCAGCTTCTTTTCTTCTTAATAAAGAATGAAAATCCCCTCTACATGTCATAAGCTTTCAAACGTATGTACATCAGTCCATCTAACTGGGTAGTGGTACTTGGCTGTCACTAAATCACAGCCCACTGCTACTTCCCACCCTTCCACTGACTACTAAGTCAATACAGCATATATTACAGAAATGAACTCTATTGACTCCCAAGCAATGCGCACCTCTTCCCGTGGAGAGCACAAAGGAAAGAGCCAACCCTTTTACTCTAGCTCATTCAGAGAAACTGGGGCTGCCCAATTAAAGGTTATATAGCTATCAAGTTGTTGAAATTAGTCCTTCTGTCTTTAATTGTTCCAGTGAGAATAAACACAGTATGAACGATGGCAGATGCTTTCACTGGGTATCTTCACCTCCAGGAAACACGGGAAAATCTGTCTGGATGAGCGTTTAACACCTCCCTGCTTTAAGAGATGCGATTTTGCTTAACACTGATTTCTGGAAGGACTCAAGAAAGCCAGCACCATTAAACTTTTCATCTTAGTCTTTGCATTTTGTAAAATGCCCTCAGGGCTTTTCTAAACAAATGTTCCTTTTAAGACCTAGTTGTTTAACTAGTGATGTTTCTGGAGCAGTGTCTGCCTTCTGGCTATAACAAGGACACTCTGCAGATATGAAGTATTCCCTTTGCTACTCTTGATCAATGCAGAAAAGGGGATCAGTGATGCGCTCAGCTGTCTGCAGCAGTAACAAAGACAGCCCAATACACTCCAGAGCCTGTCCCAAAACCTTTGATCCATCACTGTGACCTAGCTGACTACACAGCAGATAGGCCTTGGGCCTTTGCTATCACTAAGTGTGTACACCTATGCTCCTTCCACCCTGCTCCCAGAGAACTCCAGCTTGTAAAAGTGCGCTCTCTGCACCCTCCCATGCTGTACCACGTATGGCTTGCAGCAACTATGCAGACAGCTCAAGCCCAACACCCTCTGCAAGTCCCAGTGCTTACTGGATCTGTTCAAGCTCTGCACCCCTTCAGCACAGCGTCTCCGGCTGGAAGCCCCCAGGTATCAGTATGCTTTGCTCTGCTCCGCTCACCTCAGCCAGTTTTTCAGCTACACAACAAGAACTGCTTTTCTTTTTATTCACAGCATGTTTCAGATGCTGAAAAAGCAAGTTACATTTGTAGAGCAAAGAAGATAACCTATATTTCCCGGGAAGTGTGCCAAATCATCAAGTGCACCATCAGGATGATCAAGCCATCATTAATAGTTATCGTGTGATAAAAAGCAGTCAACTCATTTTGAAAGCTGTGTTTTTTCCATAGAGTGGTCTCCCTCAAGAACCTGACAAATCAGCAGATCTTTGGTCACAAATGCTGCTTCTGGCCCCCTTCAAGGGACACCAACAGTTTCCACTCCAGGTCTGGAGACAAGCAGGCAGGGAGGGGTACACCTTTACCCTCTGCAGGAGGGACACAGGGAACTGAGTAGGCATCATCCTGCTCCAAGCTGTGTATATGCACCCACGCTGCAAGCCACATGAAAAACTACCCTGCTCCCAGTTTGCCAACAGACCAAGAGCACAAAAGAGTTTGTTCACATTTGCCTGCCCAAGACTATGTAGTTACCTCCTAAATAAATCCTTAAAAATATGAGGGGACAAGACTTTACTACAGACTTTCTACTCTGCTACAGTTTCCAGTAAGCAAAACGACCAGCACTTCTCACCCCTCTGGTCAGTCATCAGGCAGGGCACAGAGCTGTCTACTACACACTGCAAGGATAAGAAATGTCTACACTGGTACTATGCACAGATACATACTATGCACAACTTACGTGTTACATACGCCAACTCAAACCCCAAAAATTCAGTACTGAGGCCTGAATGAGCTGCTGACTACAGCACTTCAGTACCGAGGGGAATACTGCAGCAGAGCAGCATGTGAAATACTTCAAGAGAGGCTAGCTGAAGGTAGGCCACAGCACGCTCTGGCAGGAGAGCTAGATGAGTTGATCTTTCAAGATCCCCTCCTACCCTTAACATTCTGTGATCCCACAACTTATAGTTCCATGAATCCCTTTCCTCAAGAATGACAAGGTATTGTGCAGCACCTTAAAGTCCAAAAATGTTACTACTGCATGTTTCTGGGTGTGCCAAACAGACAAGTAGTAACATTTGTGTACAGTGGCACTTTTTGTATAAAAGCCTAGATTTAATTCAAAAGGCATGCCACTGTACACACTGAATTAGCTTAATACCTATATTCTGCAATTCCCCAGGGAGAATCTGTATTAAAGTTAAGGTATCTTTACTGCATAAAATACTGTCTCAACTATTCTTATCATACGACAAATAAATGCAAGCCTCGCACAAACACTGCCATATATAGTATTTCAACTCTTTCTTCTCTTCCTGAAAAAAGAGGAACTTCTAGAATGCAGGAAGCAGTCCCCATACTATTCTACATATAAAAGAATTAATCAGGGATGAATACCACATATGTGGTTTGCAAGCCAGTCATACAGCATTCCATCCCAGTCTCCTACTTGCCTCTAAAGAGTTAATGGCAATCTAATATTTGAAGAATAAATTAAACTGACTCAGTTGATGCCGTATGCAGGAAAGGTAGCTGGTGAATCAGCCTGGTATCATGCCTCCTGACAAGCTAGAAACCTAACTCAGGGCTCAAACAAGGCTTCACTACAAGTTTCATCAGGACCTTTTGCACCACAAATTTCTGCTGAAGTCTGAGGACAAAGTATTGAATTACTCTCATATTCACAATTTTTCTTGTAATATCACCTAACAATAGTCAGAAATATCATGGTTATCATTCACCAATTTCCATTTCACTTAATATTCACTAGAATATTTCACTAATATTCTCAGCTCTCACTTGTTGGTGTTTTAGTTGTCCCAGAACACCTGAAAGAAACTTGAAGCTGCACGTTCACATACATGACAATACAATACATGAAACGGTTCAAGGAGGTACTGCACTGGAAATGTTACAGTGACCACTGAAGGTTGAAACCATTGCTAAAAATCATATCAGTAGCATTTCAACCACTGACCAAATTGCACAATTCTATTTATTTCCAAGAACAATTCCAGGTATTTAATTACCTCCGAAATCCAGTGTGGTTCACAACCTGTCAGTGTGCTAGCTGAGAAAACAAGCCACAATGCTTTTACAGACACTATCTCCCGTCCATCTAAAGATGGTCCTTCATCAAACCAGTTCCACATCTGCCGTAGGAATGGACCAGTCTAGGAAACCACAGAGCCCTTCTTGCAAGGGGAGAAGAATACAGTGCTTTTGTAAAAAAGATGGAGAGCTCCCTAGAGCTGCAAGAGAAAATACTGAAGAAATACAGCAAAAACCTTTAAGGAGAACTTCTTTTTTGTCTTTGTTTTCTTAGACAAGAACACGTCTGGAAAATATCTTTGTAGTTAACATTCAGCATGCCAAGTGACACACACATACAACCAGAAGGACTGTCCCCCAGTTAACAAAACAGAGGGAAGAGTCAGGTTAATCCACTGAAAAATAGAACAGTTCCCCCAAAGCCAGTTTGTTTATGCACTAGATGGGAAGGTGGTTGGGGTATTTTTTCTTCTTCTTTTCATTAAGATACAACCATTTCACTGGAGGTCAAGTATCACCAGGCATTTACAAAGAAGTAACACACACACTGAAGGACACATGTGTTTATCATTATGGCTCCTTTCTCCAAATTTTACTTCCCTACTCATTCCCTGAAGCCTAGCTTCCTTAATGGTGCTTTCAGCCAACCTCCTCCTGGAAAGGAGCCAGGACTAGCATCTAAACTACATTAGGGCAAAAATAAACAAAAGAAAATAAATGCAATTAAATTTACTAGAAGCCTGAGGTCCATATTTTGTAAGTGAGAAACAACTAAGTAATTTGTAAATGTTCACCGAGCCTTAATTATTTTTTTTAACACAACATTTGTGTTTATGTACTGGCAGCCTAAGTATTTTCTAGGTGTAATTCTCCTTGTTTATAGAGATTAGATAAACTTATGCCACAATCTACACACTAGAATCAAAATGCTCCTCTCCTTATCAAGCTGTGCATGGTTCCTTTTCCAGAGAGGTATGCAATGAGACTTGGAAAAACAAAAGAACATAAGCATGGAATGTGGCAACACTTGAAACTTTATTACTTAAATTTTAAACAAATCAGGCAACAGAGGTTGTTGACACCCTACCTTCCAGGCATTACTCTTCCTTTCCTTTGAATGATCAGGTCAGCTTTCAATCCATTACACTCAAATTCAAAAGAGCAAACCAGATTGCACATGACTGACTGGTAACTGACTTGTTAACTATTAGCTCATTCCAACTTGCAGCTGCTGACAGAACAAGAAATAGAAGGTAAAAATTTTATAAGTCATGTAACCAATCTTATAATTCCCACTTAGGAAAGTTACCCAAGTATAGTCTGTTCAGTATACACAGCAGATCTAAACACACATGCAAACATCAATAGCCAGTGCTCTTAACACAGTCCACAACACCTGCAGTCTTACAGCAATATTTAATTTTATTCACCAATTTACCTGTATATCCATGGCTTGTCTTCACAAGCTCTTACAGTGTAACCTGAAGCACATATATGCTTGTGGCTATGGAAGGGTGTTCTTCTGTGCTACCAGTCTGTCAACAGCACTCCTGCAGCCTCTCCTCAGCACAGCACGCACACAGAAACTAGGTTTCTTCAATTACTAACTAAAGACAGGGAAGGTGGTTCTCCAGAGAGATGTATATACTCATCATCAAATGAAATCGGTTCTGATCAGTTGATCACTGACTTTTACACTTTTACATTTTGAAAGAAGTGCCAAAATTATTATTTGGAAAAAAAAACCCAAAACAGAAAAGGAAGATAAATGAAACATGGATAACCTTTGTGTCATACTGACATTAAAAATCATTTAAATAATTTTAAAATCCCAAGCTCATTCTATCACGGTCTGTATCTTATTACGGAATTTTAACTTGCCTTTGTGATCAGTCTTTCTAAAGACAAAATGACAATTCTTTTTCCAAAGGGCTGAGAAATGCTTACTAAAGCTTCAGCCAAACCCACAAATTTCACCACTAATGCATTCCAAGGGAGGGAGGAAAAAAGGTTACTGTGCCTAAACGAATATTGTTTTCTTTCTCTCTGCTGTTTCAGAGAGCAAAGAAGTGAAATTTTTTAAAGTATGCTTGGAAGTAGTTGACTGAACTAGAGATAATGAAGGCAATGTCTGAAAGATGAGCAACATAAAACTAACAATGTCACTCTACACAGTGATATGGATGGTATATGATCAAAAAGTCAGTTTTGGGTTGCTACCTGGTTTTGACACCCATTTTAAGCACCATTCAATATCTTTACCCTTCTGTAACAAAATAACAGCAAGCTCTTCTAACATCCTCTTAGTTACAAGTGCACAGGCAACTTGTGGCAATAACAATCCACTACTGAAAGACTAGCCCCCTCTCCCAGTCTGACCAAGCCAAAGTAAAAACAGTTACTACAGCATAGGATGATGGTGAGTCAGAGTTCTGTATCATCACAACATAATTATATTTTTTTTAATTAAAAAGAGGATCAAGAGCATGTTATGATGTCGCTAAACAGGTATTTAATACTATGCTAAGAATCACTAAGACTTCACCACAACCATACGGTGTAAGAAAACTCAGGGTTTTGACAGGTTGAAAATCACATAGCAGAATGCCTTTATACCAGCTTGTTACCAAAACATTACATTTAAGTGGTTTTTTTTTTTTCAAAAAATTAAACTGCAGAAACAAAAATAAACCAGAAGTTACTTGCAAAACAAGTCAGATCAGTCTAGACGGCAGGTTTTTGTAGCAAAACCCATCATAAACAGGTAACATTTGTTCAGACACAAGATATTTGGTGGTGGCTTTTGGCTGCTTCCCAAGCTGGAAGCAAATACAAAAAGGTTATGTGTCCACAGTCATACTGTCACACCACCATTTTGTCCAGAATAAAGCCCAACCCCAGATTTGTACTTCAACCACAGCTACACAGTAACTGCCTCACTGGGACTCTGAGGGGTCACTTTTACATGCAATCAGTAAACAAAGCCGACAGTTACACTGCCTCTGATAACACCAAAGACTGCAGCACGATCCCTGTCAGCACAAGCAAAAGGAGATCCCATCCTTCATCACCTGAGCCCTACAAAAGGCTCAGCACTTCCAACGCCTTCCCCAAAACACCACTTCACAAACTGAAGAGTTCCCAGAGTTCACATAACATTATTAAGAGTAATTAAGGAAAAGCTACAATTCATTAAATCACTTCTGCTGATACCTTGTAAGAATGTAGGCTCTGTGTACACACGTAAACCAAAACCACGTCACAACTGCATATAAAATGAGCAAAACAAGACAGGGACCCCTGTGCTGTTACAAATCCACTGTTTTTTTATTCCAATCACCACTTGCTGGAGAAGGAATGGATGCACCTCAACTACAGACAAGGCCAGAATGAAAGCAAGACAATATTAACAATTTAAAGGGGTCAAAACTTCATCTACAGATGGTGTTGGTTAGTACAAACATGGAAGACACAAGGCTTCAAATCATCACACTACCTACAAGCCTGAGTGATCAATATTCAAGAGTTTCAGAGAATACATCTAACAACTCCATTACATACTCCTGTGAGTCACCACTGGTGCGTTGGGTTTGGGGTTTTTAAACTATTTCAATTACGTATTGGGAAAAAAGTTAATCAAGAGTATAAAAACAAAACAGATAGCCATTGTTTGAGCAAACATTCATAAAGACAAGATTTGTTTCTCTTCTCAAAGTATGCGAGAAGTTTTTGCTTTGAGACTATGCATATGACTCTTAAAATTATACCTAAACCATTAAACTCTACTTCCTTAAGCATCAGAAATCTAGTCTATCATGTAAGAGTAAGAAAATGTAAATATAGTATTAAGTATATATCCCCCAGCTTAGCTGTTTTCCTTCTTGGAAATTTTCATATTAGCACTTGGGATTAGCAAGTTAACAATTTTGTCTTCCAAATTCAATGACAAAGGATTTTTCTTGACCTTTTTTTTCCTCTATTTATCATCAACCCTACCCAGTGGACAAACTGAGAGTAACTGTTTGTTCATGTAACTTCTTTCATCCCTTCTCTGCTTGTAAACTTGCAAAGGCTTTTCTCCCATCTTTTCCTTTCCACAAACTCCATTTCATCCATTCCACTCTCAAATCTGCTTGTCCAAAACCAAATGTGTGTGCAGAAGACAAACATACACAAAGCAATGGGGAAAAAAACCACAACAAAACCCTCAACAACACTCAAGGCACCAGGCCGTGGCTCAGGAAGTCCCTAAGCCTCAGCCTGCAGGAAGCTGGGAAGAGTTATGTGGAGAAGTACTAGTAGGACTGTAGTGTGGAAGCTTTATTCTCCAAACATCTGCTCATCTGAGGTACTGTTGGGTTGGGTGGACATTCAGTGACAATCACTACAGCTGCTCTCATTCCAGTCTAATTCAGGCAATGCTGATTCATAATACCAAATGCTTTCCTGCTGACCATGCCCCTCTTTCATCAGCTGTCTCTATTTCCTGTCCAGCTATCTCTTTCCTCTCCTAATCCTTACTTGATAAAAGAATTCACACCCACACAAAGACTTAAGGTTTGTTTTGAAATGTAAGTATAAATAAGGAGCTGTGCAATCACCAAAGCAGAAACTGCACAGTGAAAGAAATGAACAGGCACATTTATGCCAAACACTGCCTAATACTATCTGCCAAAAAAAAAGAAACAAGATCCAGTTACCTTCTTCAGGAATGCGAAATAAACCAGTTTTAGAAAAAAAAAAAAAGAAAAGTTTTGAATGCACCGACAAATACTTCTGGAGAGAAGTAAAATGCACCCAATATCATCGGTACTTCTCTGTGCGACTGCCTCCTTTCTACATCTTTCGGACGTGATCTCTGAAAAGGGGAAGAAATTGACTCAGGCTGACCTAAACTCTGTTCTGATAGTGTCCGTGTCAAAGCTAACTCATGTTGTAAATCCAAAATGGTCTGCCAACTTCTCATCTGCCATGAAACTGCTCTGATTAGCAATGCTGAAAAATAGCACAGATCATATGAACTACAGAAAAACGACCCCACGAGCAAAAGCTGCGCTACATAACAAGTAGCCATAACACGAATACCGACTTTTTACCTTTATTACATAATTACGCCCATGCCGACGGAGCAGGAGATGTCGGCAAGCGAGATCTCCTAGGCAGCATTTGGAAATTCTCCCTCTCAAGAAGGAACGACCCGCAGGTTCCCGGTTTAGCGTTCCTCCCGCAATCCAAGGCGGGACTCACCCTCTGCAGACAAACCGGCTCAAGCGTCCCCCGGCCGCCATCCGGGGCCGGCACCACTAGGCACTTCCACCACAGAACTGCCAATTACCCACTCGCGTCCCAGCGGCGGCCCGAGACACGCCGATCCCGCAAGTCCCCAAGCCAGCGGCAGGCCCGCGCACCGCGGCCTCCCGGCACCCTCACCCGGCGGCTCGCCGAAGACGAGCGAGCTTTCCCCGCCCGGCCGCGGCGCGACCCTGCCCGTTTCGCCACTCCACCGATCGCCGCGGC
>VXBZ01009878.1:1367665-1407329 GCA_013399135.1 Heliornis fulica | reverse complement strand
CGGCAGGCCTCCTACGGGGCTCGGCCCGGTCTGACCAGGCTCTGCTACCGTCCGGGCCGCCGCCTTGGGCCGCGGCCTTACCGGCGCGGTGCGACGGGGCCAGGCCGTAGGCCCGGTGCGGCGGGACAGTGTAGGGAGGAGGGGGAGGTGGGCAACCGGGTTGTGGCGGAGTCCCCGGGGCTCGATGGCAGCTGGTGCCTGGCTTGGACGGCGGAGAACGCGGGCGTGTGTCGGACCGCCCGCCTTGCTGCCGCGGGGCTGCGCATCTGAAGCGCTGTCAGGTGTTGGGGAGGGGTCGGCAAAGCCGCTTCCCTTGGCGGCGCGGCGGGGCCGAAGGGGAGTCGGCTCCATGGCACAGCTCGCCAGAGCACCGCCCGCCTGCGAGAAGTGGCGGGGAATGACCGCGGTTACCGTGCCGGCGGGCTTCCCGTTAACACAGGGTGAGGTTGCCGGTAAAGGTGTGCCTTGGTTCTAGTGGGAAAGACAGGCGTTCGGGGCAGGGTGTCCATCAGAAGAATCCAGTCTTTTTGTAGGTAAATGTGTAAGCACACATCGTTTTTTATTCTGGACTTCACAGCGATGTTATTCATAACTGATTTAGCTAGAATGCCCTTGGCTCATAGTTATGCTGTAATAACCTCTAGTTGTTATTTTTATTCAAGGGGTTTGTGAAAGTTGTCAAGAATAAGGCGTACTTCAAGAGATACCAAGTGAAATTCAGGAGAAGGAGAGGTAACTGTTAAATTTCCTCTAATATATAATTACATATCATTAGATGGATATTCCTACTTTTTTCTTCACGTTCTCTGCATTGTAACTGTTGTTTTTCAGAGGGAAAAACTGATTACTATGCTCGTAAGCGTTTGGTAATTCAAGATAAAAACAAGTACAACACCCCTAAATATAGGATGATTGTGCGCGTTACCAACAGAGACATCATTTGCCAGGTAAGGTCCCTGGTACTTGCTCTTGCCCACCACGCTCCCAAGAGCAAAGCACATAGAAGGGGGGTTGGGGTTGAAGCAGCTGGGTATGCGGTTTGAGCTGAGCAGGTTTTATATTGTAGAAGTTTTTTAGAGAACAGACTTTTAACACTGACATAACTTCAGTAATAACTGGTATTTGTGATACATGAGTTTTACTAGTGTCAGCATTCTTCAGCAGTGTTACTTGTAATGCAGGGCTGTGCTGTTGTAATAATGTTGGAGTGAGCAAAAGATTGGAGGGAAAGTTCTTTTTTTTCGGTAGTATCTAAAGTGCTTTGGGAAGAGTGCTTGACTGAAGACGGCTAATTTGACTGTGACCTGTCAGCTTGCATTGGCTGTTGCACTGTACCTCAAGTTCCCTT
The DNA here is from genome assembly GCA_013399135.1 of Heliornis fulica. Lineage (NCBI taxonomy): Eukaryota > Metazoa > Chordata > Aves > Gruiformes > Heliornithidae > Heliornis > Heliornis fulica. The sequence continues at coordinate 1,405,981 of VXBZ01009878.1, read as the reverse complement.
CAGAGGTGGTGTTTTTTTCCTGTGATGTTATGTGGAGGATCATGAAGCAGTGAGGCCTTGTGATGGCTTGCCTGTGAGTTTGGAGGAGATGGGTCAATAACAACATTAGGCTTTTTTGATGCTTATTAAGTAGCAATGGTGTGATGTACAGTGGTTCACTTTGTTTCATTTTCAGAATGTTTTGACTAATTTTGCAGTTAGAAATATAGGCCTGTTGTAGTATAAATACATGTTGTTAAGCTTAAAGGAAAAAAAAGGCCACTAGAAAAGTTGAATTGCCTCTTCTTTCTTCATACAATAATTACCTGTTGAGAACAGTGGAGCGGGCTGTCTTTACAGTCAGTTCAGACAAAACTATACCACCTAGGAGAGATTATTTTATCTTTGAAACTGAAGTCAGTGGTGGCAGGTGCTCACATCTGACTGATGGTACTTTTCCAGTATGTAGGAATCTTGCAAAAAGGGCACAACTTCTGGATGTAGAAAGGAGGTGTGGGAGTCAAGAGAAGGTTGTATATGTGAAAGGAACAGTACTGCTGATAGCACTGCTGTCTCACAGGAGACCCCTGAGACTATGAGAATCTCAGACTTGATATTCATTCCATAAGGTTGGTAACAGTTTTGCTACCACAAACTGGACCAGATGCTTTTGCACCTCTCTCCGGTGTGTTACGTACTGTGTTGTATAACTGGGTGCAGAAGGTGGGACAGAATCCATGAGTATAACGATTCTTCGAAACGTTGCTTTTGTAGGCAGCATCCTGGCCTCTTCATGTATGTGAAGGTGTAAAGAAAAGCTGTTGCTGACACACACTTCCTCTAGCCTAATGCTGATTTGAATTTTTTCCCATCTGTCCTTGATGAGTTAATTGTGCTTTAAAAAAGGAAACCCACAACCTGTTGAGCTTGTGTGAAGTTTGGCAGTTTGCTGGACACTTCTGTACAGAATTCCTGGTGGCTTAAGCGATGTCAAAGAAACAATAAACCCAGCCCAGAGTTACTGTGAGAACACTAACAGCTGTGTTGTTGTTGCCAGATTGCCTACGCCAGAATTGAAGGCGACATGATTGTCTGTGCTGCTTATGCCCATGAGCTGCCAAAATATGGCGTGAAGGTTGGCCTGACCAATTACGCAGCAGCATACTGTACAGGTCTGCTGTTGGCACGCAGGGTAGGTACCTGTCAGATTGTCTGGAAGCTGCTGCTCTTTCCTTCTGGCTTTATTACAAAAGGAAAATCCCGCTTTCTTACATGGTGTGTTGGAACAGATACTTGATTGTGGGCTTCCATAAGTACTAACTTTTGCTGTTTACTGTGTAGATTTGATGGCCTATTGTGACTGTCAAAATGCAGTGAGAAGTATGACACCATGTGGTTTCAACTCCAGCAGCACATTTTTATGTCTCAGTGCTTAATTTGGTGGAGGGAGGGAGTTGGGATAAAAATAAAAGAAACATACCTTTAAGAGTTTGAAAACATGTAAACACCATCCATTTTCCACATGAGCTCATGAGTATGACTGGAGTTCACTGATGTACCTGTTGGAACAAGAGGTTGAAACTTTACAGGCATGCTTATCGTGGTGTTTGTTTAAAGCTTCGTTACTAGTACGGAGTAAATCTTTTTGTAAAGAAACTTGTTAAAGGTGAAGAGTCAGTGGCAAATTGATGCATTAAGGTCATAGTTATTTTGTCAATAACCAAAAGAATTTCAGAAGTGCCTTTTTTTCCCTTCCCCACAGCTTCTGAATAAATTTGGTCTTGATAAGATCTATGAAGGCCAAGTTGAAGTGACTGGTGATGAATACAATGTGGAAAGCGTGGATGGAAAGCCTGGCGCTTTCACATGCTACCTGGATGCAGGTCTTGCCAGAACTACCACTGGAAACAAAGTCTTTGGTGCTCTGAAGGGTGCAGTGGATGGTGGTCTGTCAATCCCTCATAGGTAACCTAGTCTGTTTGGAAGAATTCGTTTAGAACTAACCTGAGATGCTTCTGCATGTGACAGTTTACTTAAACTGTCATTATTTATGTTGAAGTAATTTTGTTATGACCTGATAATGATGATGTAGTCTAGGTTATGAGATTGGGGTTTTATTTGGTTGGTTCATTGGTTGCTTTTTGATCCACAAGTGCAGTTTCGATAGTGCTGCTGGGAATCTTGCTATCAAGAGATGCTATTATATTTTTTAGGAACTCAAGAGCTTGTTGCTTTTTACATAAAATCAGTTGGTTGAATGCGCTTCAGTAAATGTCCTTTACTACTCTGTTAGCTTAGGTCTCTAGCAAGTTGTGTGTTGGTATTAATTTCACCGTGAAAAGCTGTACAAACCAGGTACAAAGTCATTGACAGTTGTCAGTACAACAGTGGGTCTGAGCAGTCCACCCGCACTTGAAATTTCCACGTGGAAGTTTTGACAACTCCTGTTGTAGGCTACATATAAATGACTGAATCAACATATTTGGCAGTGTTACCTAACACTTCTCTTTGAGCTGACTGCTTCTTTCTGCTAGCAGCAGTGGACGGAAAGTCATCTGAGATCTATTGTGTATTTTCCTAACCTCTCCCATGTTGTGCTATTCATTGACTTTCTTCAGCTTTTCTGACTTGGCTGCTATATGATGATACTCCCAGTGACTGAACACTCTGTACTTGGTCCATGGGGTGCATATGATGTACTGCACTGTTTCAAGACGGGACTGATGGCAGCTGAGATCAACTTAAAACTTCTATTTCTTAACTTTCTCTTTCCCTTAAATTGTAACTAGAGAGTTGTATCCCTGGTTACCTGCAAAAGAATCTGATGAGTCAGTCATTTTTATATGTAACCTACCCTCTGGATTAGAGGATTTGGCAGTGTCTTAATCTGACTCTTAACTGCTCTTTCACAGTACCAAACGTTTCCCTGGTTATGACTCGGAAAGCAAAGAATTCAATGCAGAGGTTCACCGCAAGCATATCATGGGCCAAAATGTCGCAGATTATATGCGTTACCTGATGGAGGAGGATGAAGACGCTTACAAAAAACAGTTCTCCCAATACATAAAGAACAACGTAACACCTGATGGGGTAAGGTTTAACTAGTGGGCTCTTGTGCCTGAAGTGTGCTGATAAGTCTTGCATAGGGCCTTCTCTTGTAATGCAGATAAGCTTGATACGTAAAATAGTGTGATTGGTGTTGCATGTTACTCATGCAAAGGAATACTTTTTTTTTCATTTGACCGTCTTGGCATTATTCTCTAAATGCTTGGAAAGTGAGTTTTTTTTTTTCTTCCCGTCAATGTAGGAAATATCTTGAAGTATAAATACATGCTACCCTCCAATTCCTAATCCTGCAGCACAGCCTGTCACTTCTGCAACTGTGGTGGTTGCAGCTGTGAGGATGTGCTCTAGATCAAATCTGGTTTAGGATTGGTGTGACCATGTAGGTAATTCTAGGTTCCAGGTGAATATAGACAGGCTCAAGCCAGCATCCCATGACCTTCTGGAAAGTGTAGTACATCTTACTCTAGTTTTAAAGGTATTTTGTATGAAGCATGTAATCTTACAAGTGTTAAAAGTCATTCTAGCTGGCTTGTCTTGCTACCTGTTATGTTCTTCTGTGGTTTCACCAGTTAGTGGTCCTGAAACTGAAAACAAGCATCCTTGTGTCCCTTTTTTAGGCTATGGAAAACTTCATTATTTATCTCTTGATAGTTGTGAGGGTTTGGTGGTGGTGGTTGGGGGGTTTTGTGTACTTAACTAATTGCTAACTTTTTGTTTTTTTCTTTTCTAAAAATAAGTAATGTATTATAAATTGTAACTTTGTTTTACTTAACAGATACTATTTATAGCTTGTATTGCAGTGTCAATAGCTAGACAGCTGTTCTTTCTACATCTGGAAAACTTCTCTTAGATGGAATCTGGTGGTCTTGATTACCCACCAGTGAAGGCATTCTTCAAATCTGTGCAGTTACAGAGCTGTAGTTATCTCTGGGGCAGGGGCAGACAGATAGGGATCCTCTGGTGCTGCCTTCTGTTGGTCTATGGCACTGAACTGGTCACTTCCATTTTCTTGTCTCACATGAAAAGAATCATACTAGCTCAAGTACAATGACCAGCAGCTCTGAGAGCCGTCAAAAATATGTTATATATAAGTTATACAAGTATATATATATATGTATACACATATATAAAAATGTTATATAAAGCCTGTGTATTTCTGTTACTGCATCCTTGGGGATCGTGCAATGACTATCACAGTTCTTGCAAGACCTGTTACTCTGTTGTTGCTTTCACAAGCTTTTTTACTCTTTCCCTCTTACTAAGCAGCATTGTTATGTGTATGTTTTGTGTTGCAGTAGGGTCTCAGAAGTAGAATAACCTAGACTGACATTTAATTTCAGTATAGGGAAGCTGCAGCAATGGAACTAGACCTTAGAGGAAAAAGTATTTAAACTGTGAGATGCTATCCTGTGTTGGAGACTTGTTAAAAATTTGTAGTTGCTTTGTGCAACCCTTGTCCCTAAGGGTGAAATCACTTGCTTTGTTTAATGCCTTAAGTTGTGGTTTTTGGATATTTCAATAGCGTTACGATGATAGTAGGAATTTCACTATGCTGTGCCAGTAATCTTATTTATGAAGAGAGTGTTTTAAAGACAACCATGCAAAATTTCAAGTTGTACTGTGATGAAACTTGTTCCTAGTGCATGCTCAGGTAAGGGTATCCTAGATATTTTTATATGATCCTACATTGCTACCACTAAGGAGAATGTAACAATTCTTATTTTTTTCAAGATGGAAGAAATGTATAAAAAAGCCCATGCTGCTATACGGGATAATCCAGTCCATGAAAAGAAACCGAAGAGAGAAGTCAAGAAAAAGAGGTAAAGCTCTCATCCTCTTAGGAATCTGACTTGTCTGTTAAAGATCTCAGAGTTCTGTTAAAATAAGTAATGTGATTTACATTGACACAACTGCAATCTCACGTGGTTTAGATCAGAGACAAGCATTTCTATGTAAGTGTCAGGAGTTAAAAACAAATTTAGATTCGTAGTGTTAAGAGCCCTCAGATCAAGTGGAGAATATTTGTGGCCTTAATAGCTGGAACTGTTAATGTGTATCTTGAGGTCTCAGTATCGTCAGTGGGAAAGCTGGTCATCTTAGGCCAGGCTGACTACTCGGGTTTCTGAAGGGTTGGGGAGAAAAGAAATAGAGGCACAGCAAGTGCCTGGAGATGGATACTGTTGACGATCTTGTCACAGAAGAGAACTGAGCTTATCTCTTGAGCAATTAAACTGCTGTAGTCTAACCCTTCCTTTTTGTGGTGCCCTAACACCAGCCTCAAAACAGGATGAGGAAATAAGGTGTGAAGTGGTAATATGTTCAAGCATAACACATTTGAGCACAGTTCTGATGCACTGCAGCTTTCTTGACTGCTTTTTTGCTTATTTCTGCCTTGGCGCTATCATAGGTTGTGCTTACATTGCAGATGGAACTGTCCCAAGATGTCCCTTGCCCAGAAGAAAGATCGTGTGGCTCAGAAGAAGGCTAGCTTTCTCAGGGCCCAGGAGCGTGCAGCTGATAGCTAAGACAACTTCCACAGTTTTCTATGAAGCTTTGGAAAAAGCGGTAATAAATTTATTAAGCAACTGTGTAAGACTGGCTTATTAATGTATCCCTTAACGATGCAGAGGAGTTCTTACGATCCCATACAAAGTCTTAAAGGTTCCCCCCTTCACAGCACAGGATGAACTTAACTGCCACAGAGGAAAATAAAAGGTAGTGACCTGCTGCATTAGAATCATTGCCATAGGAAGGGGAAATAAATTCGATTGATACTAGTTATGCCAAAAACTAAAGACCAGGTGTAACAATTTGCTACTTCTACCTGAAACTTTTATAAGGGGCTTTTACCTGTCCTTCACCGTTTCTCTTTCAGCGTTTGTAATGTGCTGGGGGAATGTGGGTAGCAGAAGAAAACAGGAGTAGTCACAGGAGGTTCTAAAGCCTTTGCCAGAAGGCAGCCTAAGGCTTTCATGAACACAGATGGCAACACTTTCCCTACTGTGACTTGTCTGATATATCAGCTACAGATAGTATTCCTGTACTTCAACTTCTTTCAGTAGCTTCCCCTACTCAGCTCCAAGCTCTGGCTGTTACGGAAACAAGTACTGGCTTAAGCTAAATACTCCACATTATTTAGTGATTGCACAAAATACACTTTACAAGTTGCACATATGTGCTTAGTTACAGAAGCCTTGACTTGTCCCTGTCCCTTATTTTTTCCTACATCTCAGTTTCATAGGCACTTACTTCAGTTTCCCAGTAGACTACTGAATGAAGTAGGCTACACGGAGGAATGTTTTGCTTCAAGATACTGATAAATGGCAAGTACTGCTATTGAAAGATAGGCCTGTGATTTATTGTAAACAAAAGTATGCAGATTTTTTCCATTGAAAGCTCAAATTTGTTGCAACAACAATAAAAATGAGGGTTCTGTACAACAAATTGCATGATTAAACATGTTTTCCAGTTGTTTTAAAGTACCCAACATCTTAGCTTCAATAATCTCTGCCCCAAGCCTTGTAGCAATTACAGTTAGATTTTTTTCAAGCAAGAAAATGACCACTCTACATTTGAGCACACTGATAGCTACAAATCATTGTTAGCTCGTGCTTGGAGGACATCATCAAGGTAGACATGAGTTAGTATTAACATAATAATTCTGAAACTAAAAAGCTGATGTTTATAAACCAATAATACTCTTAACCCAAGCTGCATCCTGTTACATACAGTATGGAGAACTTCATTAGTCCTGTACTGCAGTTTAATTATTTAAGAAATGCGTTTAATATAGGATAGCAAAGCAATTAACGCTTCAAATATTTAAATCAAATTTGTCCTCCTTACCTATGCTGAAACTAAGGGGCTAGGATTTAAAAGTGTATGGGTGATTGCCGTTAAAACCACAAAGGGTTGAGCATTTATAAATGAAACGTTAGCAGGTAAGTACTAAGGTGTTTTGTGACTTCCAACTCTGCCCAATGGTGAAAAAAACAGGGATGCAGATTGAAGGTTGTAAAATGGTCACGCCATGTGGAGTGCCATTTAACAATTACTCATAAATGCTAACAGGAAAAATAACACTACAGCTCACATTCCACCTCATTCTTAGCTGTTACTGTCCTGTAGGCTCCCATTTAAGCAATATTCCACAATACTGAACGGTCCAGCTTCTGTTCTACAGACTCAGCTCTGACTTAAACCTCTTGAAGTATGAGAGGAAGTAAGTATGAGTCTGTAGCTAGATCAGGAGAGACAGTAAAGGGTACAACAACAGTTGTGGAGAGCGTCTTGACATGTCATACAGCTGATTGCTACACTATGCAAGCTTCCTTTAACTGTCAGGACATTTCTGCTATTGGTATTTGGAAAGGTTAATTGACTTCATATCTCCTGTGATAGCTTCGTCCACGAACTCCTTTCTTTGGACTATTTGCTACAGCTTGTTTTGGGTTCAAGGTTTCAGCTGAAATACTATCTGCAGTTTTTGAAATGGATGTTGATATTGCTGGTAGACTATATATATGACCAAGACACAGCATTCTAGAATTCTTGGCTCCCAACATGACTTGCTGTATAAGGACTTGGTTAAAAAATATTGAACTACTTAAACATTCAAGATGTAAGCATGAGGTAACAAGGTGTAAACAGAATCTGATTTAAGTCTCCATATTACAGCCTCTCAGTTCCAGAATAAAACTTTACTCTTCCACAGTTTAAAAACTATTAATGTGCAAATTCTGCCATGCCAAGTTATTAGTAAACTTCAATCTCACAGTTCAGTTAATTCACAAGAGCAGCTTGGACTCAGACACAGTATTTGCAGTAGTGGTGGTTCTTCATTAGACTCAGGATAGAAGTCTTTTGCAGGTATTTCACAAGTGAGCAATGATTTTCACAGACTTGTAAGATGTTCCATCAGTTGATGTGGTGGCACAGTGAATACTTTTCATCCTGTTCAAGATTGACAAAGTGCACAGAACGGTCAAGCATGCAGGGGTTTTGTTGCCATAACACAGCACTGGAACACTAGAAGTGCTTCTGGCCTCTGCCAGATCACTCAGTGGCATTTTCGTTCTTTGAGAAGTCCTGTTTTAAGGTACTGACTGAAGGGCAAGACTTTAAAGAACCATTCATGAAATCTGAGTAAAGAAGCATCTTTAAAAAATGTTGCAGATCATTGTTATCAAATGTTGTAGGCCACCTCTAGAGGCAGGTGTCAGTATCTTCTGCGGGTGGAGAAGCTAAGAGTCATTTGTATGGGAAATTTTCTTCCAAAGTAAAGTTTTTAGGTTGTTGAGTATCAAAGAATGCTCCATTTCCATCTGACTTGCTGTGACTTTAAGGGCAATACACAGGTAGAGTTGTTTTTCTAGTTCTTCATGGATATCAGAAGGAGCACCACGAAGCAGATAGTCTTTAAGTAGCTGACAGGCTTTTGCCAAGTTTGGCTGAATTACTTCAGTGGTACATCTCATTTTGCTTTGGTCACATAGAGTCCTACAGTCTGTACCATAAATACAGTCTAAATCTGATTCACACTGGCGATCTTTAATCATTTCCTTCAAGTTCATTTCTGGCACAATTTTTCTCATTTCTATCATTTTCAAATCGTACTTATCATTATATCCCAAGTTTTTGGCACTTGTATCGCACATAAGAAAGTTTCCATAAGGTCCATGGAAAATATCTTCAACAAATTCTAAAAGCCCTATAGCTATTTTTGCCTTTCTTGGCCATGATGGAGTAAACCACTGGTCCATACTTCTTCTGAAGCCAGAGGGAATGAAAAGTTCTATAATCCATGGAAGACTGATTCCATAGAGAGAGGTATATTCGACTCTTTCAGTCACATAGAGATCCCCACAAAAACCCATCAACTTGGGAGTATGTTCTTTATCCTGCAAGATCACCATTAAAAGAAACTCATCTAGCTGCAGAAGTGCCCATGCAGATTTCGCCTCTGGCAAAGAAACTCTACCATCTTTGTTTCCATCAGCAAAAGATAGGATGAGATTAACCAGTTCTGAAAGATTTCCTTGATCACCCAATTTTGCCTAAAAGCAACAAATGAAAAAGATTTAAGTGTGATTTCATGAACTATCAGCAATCCACCTATCATTCTGCCTCCTGTTATTCTCCTACGGCTAGTATGGCAGGCTACATTATACTCTTATTTTTCATTGGTTAGAGATGTTATACAGGACTTGCTACCAGATGCCTGAAGAGCTTCTTTGTTTTGTTCTGTTTTCAAAGGCACCACCAAGTATATCTTCCAAAAGTTATTTGAATTTCAAAACACAAACATTAAAATGCAAACATTGAACTTGGTCAGATCAGTCTTTAGGAAACTCGCATCAAGTAGCTTGTTAAATAGTCTCTTAGTAAAATTTAAATGTTTAGATCAGGTTGAGTTTTCAGCTGATTAAATCTTACAGCTGTAGAAAAATTACAGTATCAAATACATTTTGGTCAACTATAAAAATTACCAAGACACACTGGGTACAAATCCCATACGATAAATACTTATTTTTTTATTTGATAAACCACCTCCATTGTGTCAATACAGAGAAAGAAGCCATTTTTGGAATCAAAACTTGCATTTTCAACTGCCATGTAAATTAATCCTAGCAACTACTGTAGAACAGTAGTACTGTAGAACTGTTCACTCATTAAGAGACAAAGCTAATGTAATGCATAACAACTGTCATACATGTGCTTGGTCAGTTAGGACAGCATTATTTCCATCATTGGAGATGGAGGAGCTGTAACAACAGCAAGAAAATTTTAAGAAAGAAAACCCAAAAATCAGTATTGACAAGATATCAAAGTAATGACTATATCATGGAAATTCTGGAGTAGCATTGAAGCAATGGAAATAATTATCACATTAATGTAACAGAACCAGGAGAAGGATGGCTGGTCATTCTGGTCAGGGAGATTCCTGCTGCTCAGTTTGACACAGTACCTCTTCCTAGCATGAGCAGTTTTCAAAGAGTGTTTTCAGTATTTGTACCTGGTTACAATAACCACCAAAGTAGCAGAAAAATAGATGTCGTTTTGCCATATCTTCCATAAAAAATACAAGCGAAAGCTGTAGCCAGGCAAGATGTCTACCAGCATCTTACCTGTTAAGATGCTAAGTAAAAAGCTGGTATTTACTTGAAGCTTGGAGATAAACACCTCTGGGAAAAACTAGTTTTGTGCTGATAATTTTTCTAATGTGCACTTAAACAAGGCTTATGCAAGAGGCCATTTTCTCCAGCTGTAGGAAAATAAGCCTTTCTGTCAAAATAGAATAAGTAAGCACATACTTACTTTAAAAAGACCATATACCATTTCTTTGAATTTCTCAACAGTGGTTCCTCTTGTTGGTTTATCGAACAGGACGATCTCCTTCCTTGGCTCTGGGTCAGTTCCAAAATCAAGTTGAACAGCTTCTTCCATCTGACATTTTATAACACCTTGCATGTTTCCCCAGACTCCTAAATACATCTATGCAAGAAAAGAGGGAAGAAGGTTAAAAAACACTGTGTAAGTCCATCATCTAAAGACCACCTGTACTCCAACCACTGCTCAAAGAATCAAGTAGCAACATAGGTTAAGAAAACCTCAGTCCTGCATACTGAAAAGGCACAGAGCACATTCAAACCATAGCAGCTACAAACACAATACACCACTGCAAGTACTTAGGAGATGCTACACTGTCAAAATACAGAGACAGCTTGACAAACAGCATATTGGCATCACTACCATCTTTGCATGGATTGCTACAAAGCTATTGCTTCTAATAACGAAGCAGGATAGCAGAATAGTTTGCTGTACAAAAGTATAGGCATTCTGACAAAACATCAAGGATCCAGCATATCTATATATGTATAATACACATATATATGTATAATACCCCTCTACATATAGAAAATATATGCTATATACCATTAATATACAATAAGGTATATATATTACATACAGGTATATTATATATAGGTGCATATTCTATATATTAATAATATATGCCTACATATTCTCTCTAGGTATGTTACATGCCTATATAAACATGCTCTTCATGTCACAGCAAATAGAGTTTGAAATACAGATACAGCTTTCTGACACTAAAGGTCTACTTGATGTTCCAGAGAATGGTATTTCAGAAATAATAAAACTAGGCTGGATAATTAAAGTCTTACCTGGTTATTGGGCTTTGTTGACAAACACTTTCCAAAATACAATGTTTCTTTAGCACAAAGGCTGCTACATGCTGACCCATCAATAACTCCAGTCTTGTATTTATCACACTGAAACAAACAGGGAGAAAAATATTTAACAAATTGCCCAAGAAAGGAGGCAACAACTGTATCTATCCCAACACCTGACTTCTGAAAGAAAAAAAAAACTTGAAACAATTTTAATAACCCTAGACCAAACCAATGTTAAGAAACATCAATGGGTTTACATATAATTGAAGATGTAATCTTTCTTCAACATGATGGAATGCCAGAATTTGATTATTTTACATGTGGCACTGACTGAATTATCTAGGGAATTGATCAGGGCAAACACTTAAGGAAGCTATGTTAAATATACTTACTATTATTTTTCTACATTCATGTCCTCTGCATAGTTCTGTGTAGGTGGAGTACTGAACATACACAACCCAGCCGCCAATAAATACTGCTAGCCAAGAGAGGAAGAGATACTTCATCCGCATGTATGAGAAACGTACCTAGAGGACACACACAGAAAACATTTCGTCTAATTCATGCAGCAGCAGTCAGAACGATAGAAACATTTCAGACTATTTCACCTCTACAAATCTGACTTCCATAGTGACAAAACAAGCAGACTCCATTACATGGAACATTTACTTCCTTCAGTGAGCAAATACTGACTGGGAGGTAAGTTTGTCTTGCGTACGTTCAGGTAAATGATAGATATAAATAAATTTAAATGTGACCGACCCTCGCAGGGCAAGCCAGGCTCCAAGAAACAATCTGATCAAAATCATAAACTGTCAGAGCTCAGCTACTTGCCTTTTTCTCTAACACCAGTTACTTACATTCCACTCCTGGTAAACCAAACCAAACAGAGCAGGAATCTGGTAAAAAAAATAATCTGTGTTGCTGTATAAATATGCATGAAGAATATACAATAAGCAGGGGGAGTACCAGCGACAGGTTCCATGTGCTGATGTATCTTCCCCACTCCCCCACCACCTTGAAATGACATCATTTAGTTATGCAGACTCCTCTGCACTACCATCACCTTCTGTGATCCTTCCCATAAATGCATGCAAGGGGTCAGTGTTAAATGGATAAATAGGTAAATATCTGGTTTTCTGTTTCCAGGACAGCTAGCTCATCAACTACTTAAAAACCGCAAACTGCTTGACAACTTCTATGGCCATAAGCAAATGTTTTGTTTTGAAAATAATCAGAGTTAAACTGAAAAAAATAAAATGGTAAACCTGATACTGCTTCAGAGTGGACTCTCAGCCAAGTGAAAGCTTGGAATGCTTAGAGGGAGACCTGGGAGGGGAAAGTGGTTCCAGAAGATAGCAACAGAATGAAAAATATTACCATGCTTTAAAATAGGAGGGGAAACATAAAACTGTGCAGATGTCAAAACAAAACAGAAAAGACCCCAAAACAACCCCCACAAAACCAAAACACCAAAAACCTGATTCATTTAACAATTTACAAGTACTTGTAAAAATGACACATAGCCAGCATGCATTACACCCTTTCCTCTGGAAAAAGATAACCCAAGACAAGTCAGCACCTAAACACCCAGGGGTGATTGCCATCCATGCAGCTGCAGTCCTGCCCCAGCCACACATCCCTGTTCCTTCACACACACACCCTTGACTTGAGCTTAGAACAGCTTAGTTAAAAGAAGAGATAAATAAAACTAATTTTATTCTGGTGATACATCTTGACCAGATATTTCCTTCAAATAAAATGGCATGGAAAAACTGGAGTGTTTTAAGACAGCAATAATTTCTGCTATTTTCCTTAGAGCCACAAAGACCTTAGTTGGAGTAACATGTAATTTCCTCTGAACCATGGTTTTCACAATATGGATACACACTGAATAGAGTACAAGGGCCAACCAACAATAATGCTGTGTAGTTTACAGCACATTTTGAAACAGCTTGGAAAAATGAATGAACAAGCTGGAGGTACGGAAGATAGGAGGGTCAGAAAAAAACAAAACTGACAGCAAGGGGCTGGGGAGTATAAAAAAAACCCCACTGTACATAAGCATTTCCCATTGAAAGACCACCATTAAAATGAAAGACCACCACAAGACTGTTAGTGTCATTTCCTAGCAACAACAAAAGACAAAATACCACAAACCTTGTAAACCATGCTACTTGTACAGGCTGATCAAATGTGGTAGACATAATCCTACACATGTACCAGCAATAAGTAAGAACTGATACCTTACCAGTTGGTTCAGAAACACTTCTCCCACCACTACCCCCCTATAGAAGGGAACTAAACTTTTAGTTCAAGCTGAGCTTCATCTAGTCTTTCTTCCATATAGCTTTCTGTATTGAGTAATTTATAACTTTTACTTAATATTTTTGTCTTTCTAGTACCCATTTCAAGCTGTTTTCTTCGCCACTCTTAGTGTCCCTTTCTTGAGCCACATATTACTTGCTATTCTTTTTCTTCCAGTTATTTCCACTCTATTTCCATCTGATTGTACAACACTGGCCTCAGTTCCAGGCCCCCTCCCATTCTCAAGTAAGTTCCCAACACTACTCAGTGACTCATCCACTTCTTCAGTTCCTCCAGCTTTCTTACTTCAGAATCTTTGTTCACGCACAAGATGTGCTCATCTTCCACAAGCATCCTGATTTCACAGCTCTCAGAAGCCAACAGAAGTGGTATGGCAAAGCACTAGGAGAGTGTCTCTCTCCCTGTTCTCACTTCCAGAACCGAAGGAAAGCTGTAAGCAGGGACGATAGATTCTTGGCATGGTTTAGTTCTTACTCCCACACTATACACAACCAAACCAAACCACAGAGATCTATCCTCGCCCATCAGACCTGTCCCAGGAAAGCCAGGTTACCAGCCCTGAGGCAGCCCTCCATCAGAGGTCTCTTGAAACAACAGCTTTGAACTGACCAAGCCAGCAGATCAGAAACATTTAGGGTATAGGACTGAGGGATCTGATTTAGATCAGTTGTGAGCATACAAACAGATTTTTCTCAGTCCGTCGGGAGAACACAATGTGCTTTTTCTTTGCTACTTTCATACTTATTATCTGAAGGACAGATGATACATAATAGTTTAGCACTTACAAATAAGAACCACTATAGTATAGTCATGCAGGTTCAATGTCTTCTGTAAGAATTTACTTGATTTTATTCCTGCACCATGTAAAAAACCCTCAAAAAACTTGAGTTTAATTTTTTGCCAGTCTCAACATAGTAATAATACCAATGAGTGCTCTGTAATACAGTTCCTGAAATTATCTAACTAGGTGAGTCATCCATCTATTTTTACTTTGGCCTAACATTTCTGTATCTAGAAACATCAAACAAAGAATGACCTTCTTTGCAAGCACAATGAGATAAGCCACATCTGAAGATACGTGGAACAGCTACATGTAGTTCAAGAGTGATATTTCAATAATCAGATCACATTCAGTTATTGATAATTCCACAATAAAAGCATGTTTGTTAGTTTTTTTGCACTCAACTTTTTGCTGGGATTGACTTCTAGTCAGCTGAGCAAACAGCTGACCGTTATTCCCACTTCCATTCCCTTGCCCAAATCGTGTCAAAGGTTACCACCACATAGCAGAGTCTGTAGAGGCAAATTCACTTTGGTCTCACACTTTGAGAATCATCCTCTTCATGGAAAACCCCAGAACCTTCTCCCTGCATGTTTCCAGTAGTCAAACAACTCGTGAGCTGCCATAGCTAAGGTATGGGAGCATGCTCGCTCTGCACTTCGTCTGCATACACAGTAAGCTCACGGCGCGTGGGGTCAGAGGACATTTTGGACTATGCCAGCACCACTGTACAGAGCTCAGTTCCCAGCCCCATCACTGACCAAGTAGAAACAAGGTGTGCCAGGCCAAAATGAGAACAGCTGCATTGGTGAAGGCTGACTGAAGCCATCCATCCTTAACTTCTGGCATCACATAATGTCACAAAGCTAAGGAAAGACATCCATCACACACTGAGGGAACTCCAGCAGCAAAATTCTTTGAGCTTTCAAGCTGAAAAGGATTTATGTTTTCAAACAGTTTACAATGTCCATGTATATTTACTGACAGAAAAAAAAAATAGGGGGGTGGGGCAGGGAAGGGGGTGGGGAAAGGGACACCTTGTTTGGTGGTTCAGGTTAGTCCTCTTCCTGCCCAAACTCCCATGCTCTTTACCCAACCTAGAGCTGCTGAGATACACTATATAAAGCAAGAAAAAATGGTGTCTGTCCATCCAGCACTTAGCCTACAGCAGCTGGAAAAGCTGACAAATGGCACTCCTACACATGAAAGTTTTCCCCAGAATGTGTGGGGTTTGGGGTTTTTGTGTTACTTAGGGAGTTTGTTTATTGATTGTAGTAAACAGCACTGTAGTACACTCATAATTTAAGGATTCAGCAGCAGAGCTGGGTGCTTTATCATCTCATGTGGTTTAGTTTTCAAGTGTCTTTAATTTATAAAGTTTGTGTTTCTCCAAATTAACTTTTTTGAATCCTACTGGAAATCACCTTGTATCTTGGCATACCCTCTGCACATTCTTAAAGTAAAGACTTTCCCTACAAGTGCCATTCTTCAGATAAGTCTAAGTTCTATTTATTTCAGAAAGTAAATAAAAGCACTGGTTAAAACTAAGCTAAACAAATATTTGAAATCCAAGCAGCATAATTCAATTAATTTGAAACATTTAAGTTCATGGCTCTTTTCAGTCACAGAAGAGCAGGCATGAGGGCAGGACTGACTATGTAAATCCTGGAGGACATTCAAGTTAACAAAGTGTATTGAATTACAGCATTTTCTACTTCCCCCCCTCCCCAATACTGCCATCTCATAGCAACAATGCTAAAATTCTGTGCCAAAGAAAGAGGTGCATGAACATCAATGCTGATAAAGGTTTGATGTTAGATTTACTTAGCTTCTTTGAGGCAAGATACAGGGCACCTCAGTATCTCACATCAGTAAAGTTTTTCTGGGTATGTTCACTGGAACATACCAGCATGTCTTTGAGGGCTTTCTAGCTCACAGAAGCCAAATCTGTATCTCCAACTCCATCACACACACTTTCAGGGATTCAAAGTAACATGAGAACTTTTTCTTATTTTGTTAATTTCTACCCACCACACATAATGGCAGGCACTTTTCAGTGATTCAAGCAACATCTGTGTGAGCCAGAAGCTCATAAAACTTAAAAAACCCCAAACATGGTTTGCAGCTTATTATGAACAAGCAACTACAAGGACACAGCTGTCATTTACATATACTAGATGAAAATACTTCAAAGATTATTATTTCACAGCAGCATTTGGTCTGGGAAATAGTTCTTCAGGGATGCTTAGTGCACTTAGTGCATTGTTTGAATAGGAAATGTTTAAAAAAAAAAAAAAAAGAGTTTAGAAGTGAACCTTTCGTAACTATTTAATTAGCCAATCCTTAATAAAATATTGCTAGAGTGGAACTAAAAATTATTTTATCACATTCTCATTTCTTCAGACAATTATGACAATGGTCTTCCTAAAACTTGACAACCTGTCACAAAACTCTTTGCTACAAGATGTCTTCTACTAATAAGATTACTGAAAATTCTAATAAGTTAATTTTCCCCGTGCATATATAAGAGGAAGCTCATATGAATCAGGAATTCGAGCAAGTAAGTGCTAATGACTATCAGCTTGAAAGATAAGATACAGTGATTTCCTTTAGAGACGGGTATGTGTAGGTGTGTATGTGTGAGGGGGGTGGTGGTTGGTTTGTCTTTTTAAAAAAATAAAAAAACCCAACCCTCTATTTCTAATAGACCTAATGTTGTAGAACATCAATACTGTAGTACGCAAAACTACTGGTATAACCCCAGAAAAGATCAAAAGAAATAAAAAGTCATTTTAGGCAAAGCTGTTTATGTATAAAAACTGCTGGGGGAACCTGCTACATTCCTCAAAGTTTCTTGCTAACTCTTTCAAAAAACCTTTATAATACTAAACTTTAAACTATAGTACTATTTAATGTTATTTTGTATTAAACATGTACTGTGGTCTGCTGACTTCAGGATCGCTGCAGAGTATTAACCATATATATGGGTTTATACAAGTTTTTCCTCCTCAGGCAGAAAGAGAATCTATTTGGGAAAAAATAGCCTCCCCAAATGCCATCTGACTACATCATAAATTGGCAGGAAGCTCTGGAGAAGCTACTCTTATTCTGGGCTTAGCACTGTGCAAATGCAGTCATGTAGATTTTGACTTGCAAGAGACTTAGGTCCTGCCAGTTCAGAGCACAGACAGGAGCATACAGCTGCTTACACAAGGTTTGATAAAATCACTTCCTTGGATACAGAGGGAGTAACTTTTCTAATAAGGCTTTCTTTATCACATTCAGCAAGAAGCCCAATCACTCTTTGGTTTCTTCCCATACAATCCCCCGACTAGATTTCCATTTCCTCCCCAGAACTGGTCTGTGAGCATCGACACAGTCCACTGGAGCTCCGAAGTGTCAGAACTGCTGTGCACATGCTGTACAGGAGCACAGGCTTCCTGAGCCTGGTGAGGTCACGTGCGCGCTACTCCTGCACCGGAGCGCAGCGGACTTACTGCACATGTGCTGTGGGGACCATCTGAACACATCTCTGAGTAAGGAGTCCACACCAATCTTAAGGAGCAAGGCATACAGACAGGCTTCATTTGAAATTGTGACAAACTGCTGGGAAACATTTTTAGTAACAACATGTTCCGGGTGAGAGCTCAGAAATTATTAAGAAAAACCCCACAAAACCACAAACAAAAAAAAAAAGGAATAAGGTATTCAATCAGGAAACAATTTCTCTTTGCTTCTCCACTCTTCCATCAAGACTTCTAAATATGAGCCTGGGAACACAAGGATGAAGGAAAGCACGTGTATTGCTTGAAAGGCTATTAGAGGAGTCAACTTCTTCCATCACTTGTATATTCTACAAAGTCATGTGCACTGAATAATAATTAGATATTCATCCCCTGGAACTGAACTGGAAAACTACTTCTGGCACAACTCAAGCCTGGACGCGCTCCAAAGGATATGGAGAACAGTGGATCAAAATGCAAAACAATTTGCCAGTTTTATTGGTAGAGCATACTTTTTGCTTAAAACATTTTTACGGTTAAAGAGTATCAAAGTGTTTCTTTGTTTAATAGTACAGATAGCTTAATTCTGTGAAGTATTCCACATAACCATAACACACTAATCTTCTCCAAATCTGACTCACTCGCTCCATAAATTCAAATATATATATATATATAGCATGCTAGAAATCCTGTTTTGTTCTCTGTTCAGGTTGGCTTATGAATCATGGGATGGATTTCAGGTGGGCTGACATGGTGCCTGAGAATATTAGACTACACTGTCTTGGATGCCATGCACTGGACACATTCATGATATATTTTAGAGCAGACGACGAGTGCTTTAGATTATGCTAGTGCCCTGAATGATTTGTAACTGGAGTAATCAAACCAAGTAAACAGAGTTGACTATATCTTCTGAAATAAAATAATGACCAAGATAGAAAACAGAATGCTTACCCTTAAAAGAAGGGAAAAAAAATCCAACAAACCCAATATAAAAAGATTATTAAAGTCTCAGAGGAAAGAGATGATACAGGAAGTTTTTGTTATGTAGGGCTTCAGATCTTGTTTATTCTTTTGCCCTTCCAATACAGTCTCTTATACGTTACTGAAGTCTGTGGGACATCTCTAAAGAGTCTGTAAACTTGGTGCAGAATCTCTAGAGGCCAGAAAGTTTCCATGCGTGCAAGTGCTGCTTATGTGATTGTTGTCATGCATAATCCTGCTGACCTGCCCTCAGCCTCCAGATGCCATTGTAACTACAGCTATCAGAAAGATCCTCAGGACAGTATCTCTCAAATTTGGGGAACTAGTCTCTCCTTGTAAAACATAAATCACATCCCAACAGTGCTAGTCTCCAACTGTAAAATCCTATAGAAACAGATTTATTTTTTTAGCAGGGTATTTAGTAGCGTTTAAAAATTTGTCAGGCTTGAGGGCTTTTTTTGTGGCTTTGTTTGTTTTACAATTTTTACCTGATTTGCAGTCCAGGCAATTGGAAAACTTTGTATTTCAAAGTTACTGTTTTGTGACAAAACTTGAACACTGTCTCTGTGGGTCCCTACACACTAAGTTTTGGGCTAAACCCAAGATTTCCAAAAGTTCACCATGCTCCTTTTACGTGAGCTGATATTTGGCAGTACATCCTCCTTAGCCAGAAAGGACACCTACGGATCTAGCATTCTACTTAAAAGCTAAACATTATGTTTAATAATAATACCCCAACCATTTGCCATAGAGTAGTATAAGCTGCAAACCAACTTGTAGCATCCTGGTCCTGGTTACAGCAGATAATGAGTTCTGTCTTGCAGAGCTCCATATTTATCAACTCACTTCACAACACAGTTTTCAAAAAGTCTGGAACACAAGCTAACAAAATTTGAAGTCACTCAGCAATACTGTACATTGTACAATCACCTTCTCTGGTGCACTACCTGAAATACTGCACAGCAATACTACACAGATCTTTCCATCTTCCTTATAGCTACAGCTCAGCAAGTTAAAAAGTCTAGCATTTGCTTAGAGAGCATTGGCTGCTTTGGAGACAAAGCTCAATAAAGCACTCTGCAATTAGTAAACCATGACTACATTTGCTACTTACCAACAGAAACATGCAATGACAAAAAAAAAAGCCAATATATTGATAACTTGCTGCCATTCTATGGCCACATTACAGACATTTGCTAATGCGGAAAAAATGTGTTAATGTTAAAGCCACTATTGAATCATCTAAAACAAGTACGTAGAATATTCAAATGCAGATCATTCAGATCAGCCACAAAGACTTTTTTTCGTCTTCATTCTAGAAAATAGAAAATAAATACTTAATTTATTTGGCTTTTCTCTTCTTCTTGTCTTCCTGTTTCTCAGCAGACTTTCAGATAACACAGTTTGCCTGAAAGGCCTCAGAGTAAACATTCGAGAATGGAGAAAAATGTTATCAGACAACAGAGAGACTCGCCATTGAGGCAAATAATTTGATGAATCTTAATTTCAAAGGTAGCATATAGACTATGAATTTATTTTTATTTGTATCAGAGCCTTTCTCCTTTGGGCATCCAAATGCTGTAAAAATGTCTACTTCACCAAACAGACGAAGAGCAATCTTTTCTGGTCTACTATTCAAGTGATAACTGACCCAGATTGTAAATACATAAAAAATAAAACAAATACTAAAGAGGGTAAGATTATACCCATGCTTCTCCTTAAATGTTAAATCCCACTTCATGTACTTCCTAAGAGAGACCAAGATCAGAAAAGTTCCAGACAAGAAGCAATTAAAACATCTAAGACTTTAAAATGTATCAGGATGAAGTTTAAATTTTTTTAATCCATTGATAATGAACATATGTAGCACATACAAAGAAATACATTTAACTCCTCCAACCCAACAAGTGCTCATTTTAGTTACAATTTAACTCGGATATAATGCAATAGATTAAAAATGAAGCCCAGAGAATAACCCTCAACATACCACAAGGTCACAACTAACATTTCACAGCTGAATTTCCTGCAACACGACAGGCACAGCACTTCCAACCAGAACCATTTTACACAGGTAAGTAATTCACACGTGTACCTGTATACATAAATACATCGCTATGTCTGAACACTTAAACACACGGCCCATCTAACAGCAAAAGAAAAGTGACCGACATGAATCCTTTTGGGACACGTGAAAGAAATCAGTCTGCTTATGCGAGCTGTAGTCCACCCCCGGGGGACGGATGTCCACAGCACTGGTGTGAAGGAGGGACACGTAAAGGAGAAAAGCAGGAAAGCGCGTCCGGGCCCGGGCAGTGCCGCGGTGTAGCTGACGAACTGGAAGTCTCTAGCGAGCCTGAGAGGGCCAAGGGAGCCAGCGGGCAAACAGCCGCACAACAGGTCCTGCCGGCGAGCGGCGCGGGCCGCTCGGGGAGGGCGCGCCGTGAGGCTCGCTGCAGCCCAGAAGCGGCAAGAGAGGCCCGATCCGACTGCCGGGAGGGGCGGCAACAGGCACGGAGGCGACCGAGACTGCCCGGCACCTGCTCCCTTGTCCCAAGACCCACCGCCAAGAGGCCCGCCGGCCGCGGCTAGCGCCTCAGCCCCGGCGAGCGAAGACCCCGAGCAGCAGCGCGGCAAAACAGTGCCCCGTCCACCGCCAGGAGGGAACGACGGCCGCACCCGCGCCGGGAAAGCGACGAGCCCAGCGGGGGGCGCCCGCTCCTGAGGTAAGTTTGCGGGGAGGGAGGGCTGCCTGCACCGGCCTGCCTACCCTGACCCACTCGCCGCTGGGGACAGCCCGTTGCCGGCCTACCTGCGCGTAGTGGGATTTCCTGAGCCAGGCCCCCGGGAAGAGCCGCCTCGCCATGGCAATCATACATCCCCGCAGCGGGCGGCGACAGGAGGCGGAGCGGTGAGGAGCGCTTCGCCGGCTCGGCACGGCATACGCGTGGCAGCGGCGATGGTTAGAGAAAGCGGGAGCGAACACGACAGTTGCCCCCCCCTCAGGCCCCAGCCGAGCGGCAGTAGCTGTCAGTGGTAAAAAGGGCGGGCAGCTGCCGCCGACGCAAACGCTCGCCCGCACCGCCACCCTCTGCTTAAGGGGAAGGATCGCAGCGGCTGTGAGGGAGTGAGGCGCGGCTCAAACGGGAGGCGGGCGGAGGAGAGGTCCCGCCCCTCCGAGCCGGGACCTCTCCTCCGCCCGCCTCCCGTTTGAGCCGCGGTGGGGTTGTTCCTTTCCTCTTTCCCGGCCTGTGAGGGGTAGGAATGGGGTTCGTCCAGACGAGGGTCACCCGCGAGTTCCCTTCGGCGCTCGCGTCTGGCAGAATGCGCTCGGGCCCTGTCTGGGGACAATTATGAAGAAGCCAGGTAATAAATAACGTGTCTTGCTGATTGCAAACAGGCTCTTGTCATATACTGGACGTGGTATTAAATCCAGCTGTAGGCCTGTTACAGCCTGAGAGAAGAAAAAAAAAAAAAAAACAAACATTTCCTTCAAAATAAGGAGGGGGCATTTGCCTGGGCCCTTATTAACACAGATTAGGGACATCTGTCTCATAAAGTGGAGAAATATTGTTAATGTTTCCTTCACCAGACTACCTCTCAACACTTTGTGTGCCATGAGAAGTCCTAGTCCAATTGAAAATAGTGGAAATACTGTTAAGTTGGCTTTTCTTAAATAAAATTTTATTTTTATTCTGTCTTCTTCTGTTTATGACTTGATTGTGGCTTCTTTAAACATGGTGTGTTTAGCAGAGTCACAGTCAGAATTTGGTAGTTTCCAGTTTGAATGCTTTTTGGCCATGGGAATTTGGACAAAAAGATAGTACTATGTGTGTGGATAAAAATAATGAGATGAACATAGCATTATGGCTTTTGTTGCTCAGTGCGCTTACTGAAGCAAGCTGCTTTGGTGAAAAGATGGGTCACAAAAATACTACTGTAAGGATAAGTTGGTTTTTTTTTTTTTGGCAGGCCTCAATCTTAAGGAAAGATGTGTATCTGGAAACCAAATGTTAGGAGCTCACAGAGTACTAAAGCTGCAGACTTGTGGTTTAAGATTAAAAAACAGTCTGCGACCGCTTTCTGAATAATCGCTGCCAGATTCACTCTGAAGTATAAATCTGAAAATTAATTAGCAAGATTTGGCACTCCTGTAAAAGCAATCCTGGCTTCAGTAACAGCCAGTGACTCTCACAGTAAGGGGGTTCTCTTCCTATTCAGGCAGGCCCAGATGGCTGTGCTTTCTGCATCACCTCCCTCTACAGTTCAATGGTTTGCACAAGTTCAACTGGATTACGGGCATGCAGCGGAAAGGCAACACAAGAGGAGACTGCAGACCAAGCATTTAAACCATTTTGCTGAATAATCTCAAACCATTACTTCATCCAGTGCTGCATGCCAACCCTTGGAATGACAGGCTGGGAGTAATCATGAAATGTTGGTCTCCCATATGGCAGGCAAGGATCTAAATGTTTCATTCCTGTTAAATCTGGATCCAAACAGTTCTTGGCATATGTTCATTAGGGGATATACTTTTCACTTAGTACATAAGATTTTAGTAATCTGTGAGAGCAGGTGCTTTATTCCAGTACGGAAGTGTTTAGTTCTGCTCCAAGTACATTTTGTTCTCAAGCTTTGCTAAATGCTACAAAGTACAGCCATTTCAGCCATTTTCAACTACTGGTTAAACACAGAATTCTCAGTTGAGCCCAAATAGAGGCAATTCCCATGAAAAGTTAGTCCAGGTAAGCCAGAACAATAACAGAAAAGGTTTAACATGCACTGAATTGACACTCTGTGGGTGGTCAAAAACAAAGGAGTATTCCAAAGACCAGGGGCAGATGCAGAAAAGCAACTGAGAGAACTTAAATCATGCTGATGTGTTATTTATGGTACAACTTTTCCAGTCACATATGCCTTCCCATTCTGCAGTTCATGCATTATCCTTTTTTGTATGCCAGTGCCAAAACTTTGGCCCAGGCCCAAGCCAGAAAAATTATGCTGATTTATTGCTACCTGTTAATATTTAAGTTTTCTGTCCAACTATACCAACCCTGAGTGCTGTTGAAGTGATGGAGAGTTTGTGTGTGAGATAGAAATCAACTGTTGATTATACAAATACAGTGTTTGTCGCTTATGGTGTCAAAAGGTACACCTTCAGTTCTGTGGCAACTGAGAGCTTATTACATACTAAGGATAACTCAGAAAAACTTTTAAGTGGTTACATGTGCTGAAGTGTTCAGGAATTCTGGACAGCCAGTGAATGAAAATAGGAGACTAATAAGGAGAATGGAATACAGAGAAAAATCTTTATTCTTCAAGATGCTCAGTATAATGTGCACCTTTATAAATATAACAAAGAATTTAATCCTATTTCTTTTGAAGAAAAGTCTTTGTTACTTAAGCAAGTAACACAGGTTTTAACATTAAACAAAAGCTAAGTATTAACTTATTGCAATGGTGCTGGACTTGCTTCTTACACAATTACTTGAAGCAGCTACACCCACACAGTGATTTAACATGAATGCTATCTTATGAGACTCCATAGGAAATCTTTGGGGTTCACACACTCCCTACCACCGTAGTACATGAAGGGACACTCTGGCTAACGTTAATAATCACAAGACTTCTTTTTTTCCCGGCAACTTTGCCAATTTTCAGTCTGCCTAGCATGGCTTCCTGGATTAGTGCTCTTATTCCTTGGATATGCCTGAGAAATGCACTGCGATCCAGGGCAGTGTCACACTTTTAAAGCATTACAACACCAGTAAGAATGGAATGCCTTTGTATTTGCCAGTTACCTTCGTTTGTGATTGCTTTTAATAAATGTATTTACACAACATACAACATGATAAAGATTTAAAAGAAAAACACCTGCCTTTCTTAAAATACAGTCTACAGAAATTTGGAGTTTTCTCTCTCTGCATAGTAGCTAGCTGCCAAGGTGCTTGCTCAGAGATCTGTCTAGGAGTCTGTTTTTATATAGACCCTACATCCTTAGACTTGTCTTTCTGGGAGAGAAAGAAGGTCTGGGGATACATCAAACATTTAGACCTGAACTTTCCCTCATGTTTCCTTCAGAGTGAAATTCTATTTCCTTCTCTTCCTGCGAATTTCTGTGAACTCTGATTTAAGAAGCGTGTTAATTTTATCCTAACAGATTATATCCTATCATATTTAAATTCTTAAAAATGGTAATGCTTCTAGTGCATAAATAGGTGAAGCCACTGCTCACCCAGAAAGCAGATGAAGCCTGCTAAGGATTCCCTTGTGGCTTAACTTGTTATAAACAAATAATTAATCTGTTTGAGGAAACAGACTCTTCAAGCCAGCAGGTTTAATTTCTAAGGCTGTGTATATATATATATATACATAAGATCACTTCAGTCTCACATCTATCCAACCCGCTGTAGAAGCAGATGGTGTCACCTTCTTCTCCTGCTCTTGCAGTTGGTCCCCACTTTCTCCCTTGCACAATCATTTCTGATGTGTAAAGAACTAGATCAAGGATTTCAACTAAAAACTAATCTTAACTATGTTTTCCTCTGAGTTAGGTTGGAGACAGTCCAATTGCCTTCATCAATAGTTTGTATTTATGCCAAACTAGCTGTTTGTAATCACTGAAACTTTTATCTTATTTAAACATACCTAAATAAAACCCCCACATGTTAATAGTCAGATAAATGACATAAATGTATTTGACTAATTTCTAGGTATTGACTGAGATTAGATCCAGAAATGCTGATTAATTTGGGGTAAAGTCTTTGCTCTGAGAGACACAATACTGGTTTTTTTTCTGGTACATTGTTTAAAATTCAAAATGTAGTAGAAAATCTTAGAGATAATAGGTCCTAATAACATAAGATGTTTAGAGTAAATAAGTCTTCATAAACTCAGGATAGAAAGCTTTATATATTACAGTCCTTTATATGTTAGAGGTCTGTGAACGCTCCAAAAATACTCTCAGAAGAAAAGGTAGCCATTATCTCATTAATGGTCAATTGTAAGCAAATGCTAAACAACAGTTCACATTTGTGTTCTCATTGTTTCAAAGTCTACAAGGACAACACAGTAAAGATTCAATTAGTGAATAAAAATAACTTTCTTTTACGTTCTTTTCCTTTTAAGTCTATTCCCTCTATTAATTGGTGGAGTTATGAGGTTCAAGAATTTTACTCAAGATTAATGGAGGTTATATGTTAAAATGCATGGTCAGAGTACACTTGCTCGATTTCATCTATTTTTACTTTGGAAAGAATTTTATCATTTTCAGGCAGCTTATTTTTGCCTAATGATTTTTAAAATGTACTTTCAATATGTATATTTTGCTTAATGATCCAGGTTGTTTCCTTCATTGAATTAGTGGCAAAATAAAGTTCTAATATACTATGAAATTTTGTCCACACTGCTTGAAGTAAAATACTTTTTGTTCTGGTTTTGGGTTTGGTTTTTTGTTTTAATGCCCATGGTAGTCTGTCATCTGTTACAAAAGCCAAACATTTTTATAATCAGAATGTTAAGTCCTAATTCCTCTTTATGGATTACCATACAGATACATGGTTTAACTGGTATTTTCTTAATGCTCTAATGCTATTTCACAAAACTCCTTACCCTGAATCATCACTTCTACCTTCATCCTTACTTGATAAGTTAGCTCAGAGCTGGGAAACATCCAAGTTCTAGCCCACTCTCTTTCAAGAATCCTACTTAGGTCCTAAACACTGAATCCCAGGACTGAAGCTACTAGATGCTGACATAAGAAGGTCAATGATGAGAAGGAGATGTCTGTAGAATTCAGTTCAAAAAGAAGATGTTAATTTTTAACTCTAAGGAAGTTTAGTATTGGAACAAATTACCTAGCAGGGTAGTACATTTTCAACACGTGGTGTACTTAATTAAGACCTCTGACTTAAGGGCAATGAGGAAAACAGCTGCAATGGTTTAATGCATTGTTACCCCCAGCTGCCCTGCCATCCTCTCTGCCAGAGGACATTTCCACAGCAGAACTGTTTGAGTTCACAGTCTAACATGTTTGCTTTAATTGCCTGTGAATGTCAGTTCACACTAAAATACTAGACTGTGAACCTCAGCTAGTGAAGTACAGATATGCCCTGCCTTCTGCCAGATGTGGTACAGAGGAGAAAACCGGGTAGAAGAGCAATTGCAGATAACATATCTCCTATCTGAAGCCCTTTCCTCTCATTCTCTACTACTTACACCTACTCCCGTGCTGTTCTCTCCCTTCTGCCATGCAACTGTGTGTGTAACTCAGTGGTGAACTGTTTGCTGAACCCAAATTAAGAATAACCCAGATTAAGAAAAAAAGCCACATCAGTTCTCTGGTTTAATTTTGCATGCCAATCCAAAGACTGTCATATTAAGAAATGCAGGAGTAGCTTGGCATTTGAAAGAAGCAGCAGAAAAAGGAACTGCTTAATATGGGATAAGAAGAAAAGCTCTTCAAATCTGCCCTAAAACTGATGTCTTCTTAAAATATATACTTCAGCCCAGTGATTTGTTGGACAGAGTGAATAAATCATTGTGTTATGTAGAATTTGGCCTGAACTAATCATTCCTTCAATCCTGAAATCATACATAAGTAAGTCTGCTTCAGTTTGCAGGCTTTAATGAAGCTGAGAATCTGGTCCTGTGTGCAAGAATTAATACAACATACTGGCATGCCTCATCAAACAGTCTTTGTGATATTGGCAGAAATTACTTAAAACATAACATTTTTTCTTGTTGTGCTACATTCAGAATCTCTATATGTGAAATGCATACATTTTGCACTGAATTGTTAGAGGGTTCTGACAGCACCCTGGAAAAGCAGCAACAACAAAAATCTTGAGGACACAAATATTTCCTTTTAGAAAACTTCTATTTGTAAGGATTATAAATTTGTTAGGTCTAAATATTTTTAATATTACTTTATTAAAAAGTTGGTAGTTCTGAGGTCATTTGTAGCACATGAACTTTCTTTAAAAGTTTATCATCCCTTAGGAAGGAAACAGCGATGTACTGCTTAAATTCCAAGCTGTTAACTAACTATATGTACAGTTAGTAAAATATTCACCATTGTTTTTTTCTAGATAAAACAGTTTTTACTTCCTTCTAAATAAATAACAAAACAAACACCTAGACAGTCAAGAATATTCTTGGCACAGAGCAGAGGCCTTTTTCCATCCCTTGAGTAAGCAGACTATTGATCATATATTAATTAATTTCTGTAGCCTACCTTATATAAAATACCGTAGGATTGTTGATAGAAAATATCCCAGTAGGCCTAAGGTATTAACTTATTATTAATAAAGAATTATTTAAAATTTGTCAATATCTCAATTTCTACAGTACTTAGCAGCAATTCCCACTACAAACATAATTACCAGAAGAAAAGTAAAACTATTTTCTACATATAATTGTTTCTTAGAAGCAAAATTGCTAGTTTAACCAAAGAATGGAACTGCATTCACATACGAATTTTCTTACATCATTAAAAATACCCAAGCAGAATAAATTTACTATTCTAAAATACATTCTTCGAGTTTTCTCTATATAATAGCACACATTTCTGAACAGATTTTTTGATCCATCTGTACAAAAAAAAAAAGAATCACAACACAGTAACTACTAAGCACAGCATGTCTAAAGGTATTTTTTCACCTAATTGCATGACAAAAGGCAATTTGGAGCAGTAACAATTTAAAACTTTTTAAGTAAATCATAGAAGCATAGAATGGTTCGGGCTGGAAGAGACCTTAAAGATTATGTAGTTCTGACCCCCCTGTCATGGGCATGGACTCTTCTCGCTAGACCAGGCTGCTCAAGGCCTCATCCAACCTGGCCTTAAACATCTCCAAGGAGGGGGCAGCCACCACTTCCCTGGGCAACCTGTTCCAGTGCCTCACCACCCTCATAGCGAAGAACTTCTTCCTAACATCCAACCTAAATCTAAACCCTTCCAACTTAAAACCATTCCCACTCGTCCTATCTCTACATGCCCTTCTAAAAAGTCCCTTCCTAGCTTTCTTATAGGCCTCCTATAAATGATCAAGCTTATGCTAGTATAGTATGTAGTGTCATATTTATCTATGTGCTTTGCTTAACTTCAGGGAGATAAGTGTCTCTGCAGTCATAGATTGACTACATCATACCAACATACTACAAAAATGTCTTGTCAGATAAGGTTTATGTCCAGGTCCTGCAAGGTTCTGCCTGCCTGGCTCTGTGCAGCACTGCAGCTCCCCCCGGCCAGCTCTGCCACACACGCTTTTTCAGCAACACAAGTTCACAACAGAAGTTATTTCTCCCCTGCCACCTCCCAGCTCATTTTATTTCTGTGTCACAGTCATCCCAGCTCCCACCCCCCAATCTGGATAAAACTCTTCTGAGACAGTTTTATAACCTAGACCATCAGTGGTATTCAATTATTTTTAATTAGAGGTTATTTTTAACCCAGATCGTTTCTGTGATGAAATTCACAGCACAGCTGAACAAACAGTTTTGCCTGCACTAACCGTGCGTGGAGAGTGCCCGAGAAGGAGCTTGTGGTAGAAACTTCTTAAACCAGACCAACTGCTAAAGAAAATGTATTGTGGAACTGCAACTAAAGTAATTTTGTTATTTGATGATATGGTATCTGTAAGAAACAGGCCTCAAAGATGTATTTTAAGATTACTTTATATGAATTTGCATCATAATTCATGCTGTTTGGTTCCTTGTCTTTCATTTCAAAGAAAACAAGGATGAATTTTATATACAATTAAGTCTATTAAAAATAGCTATAATTTGTCTAAATGTAGAAACTATTGCAGTTAATTAAAATATGCACTAGCTCAGAAGAAACACCTTGGAAATACATCTTTTTGTGATTAATTGAATTTATATTCAGTGCTGTTACGGTAAACAGCGCAGTTGTTCGTGCCCTGGGTTCTCATTGTACCTAGGCTCAGAGCCCTCTTTCCAAACAGAAGATTCAAATGACAACACCATCACTCCTGACAGTCGTAGCAGAGAAAGCATTTGCTTTTGACCAAGCAGGCAATCATACACTTTCTAGAGCATTTGTATTACAAAAAAGGAGATTTGATCCATAAACCAGAATTTCCAGCCCAGAAAATCAATTTGGTTGTGGGATTTAGGAGTACACCTGCAAAAAAATTAGTAGTGTGTGAGGTAAACTGAATAATAGTCCTCTGAAGACATAGAGAGCCTTTGTTAGACTTCTTTGCCTCTAGTAAGGGTTAACATGCAACTGGTCAATACAGTCATTGTATTTGATACTTCTAGTGCTATTTCTTTGAAAAGGTTTCAGATTACTACAAATATTTATTTTCCATTTTGTCTATATATATACTAAAGAACTGGATATGACAAAAGGCAATTGACCTAAACTAAATGTTTAGGTCAATTCTGATGTGAGATTTGCCGAGTTTTCAGTCAATTTATGTTGACTGCCTCTACGTATGCAAACAAACAGACTTTCTGTGTGCTGGCAACCAAGCTGACCTCGTTTTACCTGTGTTTTATCCCAGCTTCCTGTTCACTCCTGCAACTGTCCACATAAAACCACTTGTGCACAGTATTGTTTGAACCTGGGCTCATTTACACAACTGAAGATAGAGGTTTATGTTCAGTTTTACTTTAAGTCAAACAATAACCACAGCTATTGTTTCCCATAAACTGATAGTGATGATTTATTTTCATTTAAAATCTGAATGAAGTGGAAACTACACAACTTTTCCATGTCTTTTTTTCTTCTTTCATTCCTCTTCCCAGGCATAATGTATGATTTAAAGTGGATTCTAAACAGAAGAAAATTACATATTCAACCAGTGAATAATTTTTGTTTCTGTTTAAAAAAATGTTTTAAAGTAAGACCTGGATTTACAAGTAAGCAAGTAAGGATGCCACAGGCTATCCACTGAAAATTAAATCCCACCAGTAATCTGATACAGCATTATATCTTTACTAGTATGATAGCACTGTCACAGATGTTTTACATCCTACAACATGCAGTAAATTAAAGAGTCCTTGGAGGCCATCACTACTTGACCTCTTGGTCTGATTGCTGAATTCCAGGCATCGAAAAAGACAATACTTTTAGCAATCACCTGCATGCCAGTGCAGTGTCTTGTTAATGCTTGCCTGCATTTCCTCCAGTTCTTGGCAAGTATAGCTTGGGAATCATTCCTATCTGAGAAATGTGAGACAGTAAAAGTCTTGGGAGAAGCGATCTGACAAAAGAGAGTTGTAATTTGAAGGAGAATTAAACTATAGTGAACTAATTTTTGCACTAGATAATCCTCTCACATATTTAGTATGCTTTCCTTTTTGTGCATTGTCTTTGTAGGTTTGATTTCTCTCAGCTTTGTAAGGTGTTTTTAAGCAGGCAAGCCCTTTGAATGGTGTCTTTCTTATCCAGAAGTTATCTTCACATCTGCTACAGCAAGTCTGGATATCCCCCTTTGCATTTCTCATAGGCAGGAGGATGGATTTTGATTTGCTGTAATGTAATACAGCAGAGCCATCAAAACCCATGTATGACCACCACTCCACTGACCAGGTTGGGAGAGCATGTGGTCCTCAATTCCAGCTGTGCTGAGCCCATCACACAGTGTTTTTCAGTACCAGTGAATTCAGAGAGCCAGCATGTCTACCTGGCAGTCCTGCTTGGCACTCTTTGCTTTCCTGGCTCAAGTAGCCACTTACTTGTCCCATCATCAGAAATATTTCATTTGTCACTGTGTGAGCTGCCCATGACCCTGGAACATACATTTGACCATCTGAGAGTTGTCAGTCCATTAATTCAGTCATACTGAAGGTCAGTTTATTTTTCCCTGATGGCTTGTTGTAGATGTTTCCTCCTGCAACTGTAACAGAGGAAGAAACAAGCCTTGCCTCTTTGCATTTCCATTTTCTAAAAGGAGTAATATTGCTGCCTTTTTTGCTACCTTGATTCTGTACTCTCTCTTCAATGTATGCATATTGTTGGCTCCTAGACTCATGAAGTTACTGCTAGATGATCTGGCTGAAAATAAACTCATTTTTATACATACATACACATGTTACATATACACAGATGCACAAAAGTAATGTTTTTCAGCTGAAGCAGTTCACTGCCCTGCCACATCCATGTGGCTCCTGGCATAGGGGGCTGCCACCATGGCAGATGATGTCAGCAGCCCCTGTGAGTGCAACTTTAGATGCCAGACACGTTTGGTTTGGTCAGGAAACTGTACCCCTAGAGGAAAGCCAGACTTAGAGCGCTTCGCTGAGGCTCACCTCCCCACCCCCTCTTTTGGCCCATGTCCCTCCAGCCTCCCTGACAGGTAGGCTCCGGGGACTGAACCAACAGAAAACGGTTTACCACCGTTGTGGGTGTGGGGTTAGCTTACACTGCTTAGCGCCACGAAGCAAGTCACTGTGGCCTCAGAGGCACCCAAGTGGGCTCAGGCAGCGTGCTGGGAGGGAAGCAGCAGGACTGCCGGCCCTCAGCGCAGTTCAGCTGCTTGGCAAAATGCACACATCCGCCTGGCTCCAAAAGCTGGGCCAGGGGCTGCTTGACCTGCTGCACGGGTCTGCCGCGTTCCCCCACTTCTCACAAACCCATCTTTAAATGTAGCTATCTGGTGACTACATCCATGCTACAACAGCTTCAGACTGTACCATTTTAACTATGTTCATGTAGTAGAAATGTAGCTATTCTTTGTCCAGAAGACTTTTTTTCCTACTATTTTATTGATACTTTGTAAGAATTTCACTAGTTTATTGAGGCACAGTCTGGCTTACACTTTTTGCAGCCTGGTGAAGTTGCAAGTGAACATACTGTTGCTTTGTTTTTCCCTTGATGTTTAACAGTATGTCAGGACTGTGTGAAGTCTTTCAAAATAGAGAATGAATGACTGGTGTAATAAGAATTTATTTTAATCCCATTTCTGTATTGGTTTTTAGCTGAATGCAGGTAAGCAGCACTGTGTTAGAGCAGAACCTGGGCTTTCAGGCTGGGCTAACATGGCATCACCGTGGAAAGATCAAAATATAGCCAAAATAATGATACTTAGATTGCACTTTTTACTTAAGCATATCAAAGTTAACAAATGTAGCATTATCACTCTTATAAGCAGTGGGAGAATGAAGTATGGACTTGATGACTTGGGTAGCATGTTGGCCAGGGACCACTTATGGTTCTTTCTGTGCAGCTCTCTTAGACTGGCAGCAGCTACAGAAAGAGCTGCTGCCTTATCTTCAGCCCCTGCAGCTGGATTTACTGGATTGTGAACAGCTGTAAGTGTCAACAGGATCCTGTCATGCTGGACTGTTCAAAACTACTTTGTCTCCATCTTCATCAGATAAGAGATGCTGGGGGGTGGGAGTGGGGGGGAAGGGTGGGGAAGAAGAGAGGTACTTTCCATCTGAGTAGAACTTGGCAGGTCTGCTGAAAGCTTGTGAGAAGGCCCATGCTGCATTCCAGGTGGTAGGAGGGAAGAAGGAATGCTATACTAATTCTCCCTCCTGCCAGACTGATGTCCAGAACAGATTTTTCATCACAGATGAAACAGCAATATTTTGCCATGTAACTGTATCCTGAGGGACTGTTAAATATTTTTTTTTCTTCAGTTTAGAGTTAAGTCTGGTCTGTACTGCTAAAAAAATTAACCATACAAGAGCTGGAAATCCTGCTCTGGCAGACATTTTTACAGTACACAGAGGAGCATGGATGCTGATGGAGAAAACCTTGCCATGAAACTGTTTGATGCCACAGTCTTCAAGATGTACAACCCATCAAGATGTAGGATATTTGAGACTGCAATTGGTTTTGCAAATCCACAGAACAGAGCTAAAGTGAATGAATTAAATGTTTCCTTAGGCTTTAACTGTGAAATGCTGATGATGCATTTTAACTTTACTCACTAGAGCTTCAGTAACTGCTTTCAGATCTGTACGTAGAAAGTAGGGGAAGGAATGCATCACACGGGTCCATGACTGAACTCTCAGGCAGTTTGGCAACTGGAACCTCTTTCTAATCCAGGCAGTTAACCAACATTTCAAGTCTTGGCAGCTCGTTCTTTTCTGAAAGAAGGTGATTATAAGACTATGGCAGTAGAATGACAGTGCAGAGAGAAAGCAGTAAACCTCTCTTAAATTCCAACTCTGGGTAACGAGCTCACATTTTTATGCACTGGTCTCACAAGAAAAAAGCAGGAAGAAAGATTACTCAGGACTACACTTGCATACCTTCACAAAATTCCCACTAGCTAGAACAGTAATAACCTGTGGGTCTCTCACGGCTGTTTTCTGGAGCTAAAATAATGCTCACAGGCTCACAAGTCTTCATGCAGAAAAGGCAGTATTGCCAGTAAGAACACAGTAACTCATACATAAGCACCCTCAGCTTACTCAAGCACTTATTTTTTTCTCCTTTGGACCTGACACACTGTCTTTAGATACCAAAAAAATGCGTTAGGATAACTAAGATAGATGAGACGCACATACTCTCTCACAATAAAAACCTTTCACACTCTTTATCTAGTATACTCAAAGATGTTGTAAATAATGTAGAAATGCTGTGTCTCAAGCTCTTACTATTTCAGTCCTTGAACATCTCAGTCTGTTACAAATTCTGTTTTTTCTGCTGCTGTATGTATGTGAACGGAGAAATTGCTTCTTGTTCAGCCATGTCCAGCAAAAGAGATTTCAGCCATGAACTACCAGTTAGCAGTAACTAAGGTCTTATATTAGAATTACATGAACATTTAATATGTTCTAAGTGCTTTGAATTGTGAACTCTGGAGCACCTGAAGAACCATCTATCCACCTGCCAAAGACCACTTAGTCATATAAAATCCTGACTTATCTTTTACAAGTAAATTCAGAAAGGTTACACATCTGGAATAGAATTTTAAGTATTAAGGACTTTTTAAGCCTGCAACTTGTTTGACATTTCTTAAGTCTTTGGTGTTTTGAGTAATAGTGCCAGGGAACAATTTAAAGAACAGTAATTGCTGTTAAATGCATGTGCTGCAGAAGTGCTTTAGAGACTTACAATAAAAAATAGGACTGCAATACTCTCATAATATTCAATCTTCAAAAGTTACAACCAGTAGGTTGTTAACTATCAAGGAGATAAGAATAAATAAATAATTGCTTAGGATTAGTGGGGCAAACAGGTTGGTTATATATATATTGAATTTAACACAAAAAATAGAATTTGACTAGCTAAATTGGGTCAACAATGGCCATGACAGTGAACACTTTTAATTAAAAGATATTTTACAGTTTAAGATCTATCGAGCATGATCTTTGGGAGTTGGACTTGATGGTCCTTATGGGTCCCTTCCAACTCAGGATAGTCTATAATTCTAAGATCCTGACATTCATAAGATCACAGAATACATGACAGGGTTTGGTTTTTTTTTTTCTGGATTTCCTGATCTGTGAGAAGACTGGAATGACAAAAGTGCTTGTACTTGAAAGAAAGTTTTTCTTTGTGAAGACCAATATCAGGGTACCTTACAGACAGTAATATTATATGAGGATCATATTCTTGTCTATATAGAAAAATATTTAAATGTATTTGTTTTCAATGTTATATTTTTAGTATAAAGAAAGAATAATTACCATAATTTTATTATAAATCTTAGCTATTTGAAAGACAATAGAAAATTATTTATATTTTATAGTATCATTTGCCTATTTTTGAAATTGAAGTTTCTTTTCTGAGCAGAGCCATAATAAATACAGCATATGTGCATTCCCTAATTATTATGTTTATGTTAAAATAAATGTAACATATGTATCTTGATTTAAGATAGGAAGATCCCATTTGAGCTTCCTCGCTGTTCCCATGCTTAAACAATGCAGAGAAAATGGCCTGGGATCTAATTCTCCCTCCTTACTGAATTGTGGTCATGACAACCATCTGTACAAGGATAAGCTTTACAGTATTGTCTTGTTCAAGGGTATCATTTTGACATTATGTTGTGTGATACAATAAGGTAATGGAAAATAATACTGTGCAGCAGTTGGTGCTCTCATATACTGCTGACTTACATTGTTTTTGTGCGTTTTGGTTTGCTTGTTTGATATTTATGTGGCAAGGAAAGCATATAAAGAAAACATCAACCTTTAAATAAAACCACATTAACATTTGATAGAAGAGACATTGACTAAGGGAAACACCGCTGTTTCTGACTCTTTAGATTTATCCATCTTCACTGGGTACCAGTGAATTTACATTTTGAATATGAAATTAAATTTTCCACTGCTGTGGCAGTAAGATTTTAAAAAGCCAAGATGTTGGTTTTGTATATCTTTATGGCAAGAGCTTGCCTAAGTGTATGGAAACAGAAGTAAAGACAGTGTCAAGTCATTATTCTTTAGCTCCTTCCAGAAATACAGCTATTTATAAGATGATGTAGGATAAAACTGAACATATCTGTTATTAAACAGAATCTGACATAAATTTCTACACAAGAAAGCTCTTACTGACATTGGAAGGAAGGCAATTTAATTTTGCTTTGGTCACTCTGCCTCAAAGTACATGCATAATATATCTAGAATTGAAAATACAGCAGTCGAGTTTGCTTGGACTGTGTGTTCACACACTTTTGAGGTATTAGGGGAAGACACAAAAGAAAGTGAGGCAGGGAAGTTAATTCTAAAATCATGACATACAGTCTTGCCTTGTGGTAACAAAAGAAATAACTGGTTGGTTTACTGCTAGCACTGAATAGAAAGCAGACAAATGCTAGCCAGAGTAATCACAGGATGGGGCCATGCAGCTCTGTAACTCTGCTGTGGGGTTATGCAAACTGCATTTGGGAGCAATATTTTAAGAACAGGGAGAGCAGAGCTAGCGTGTGCCTTGCTGGTCAGGAACTCGTGTTTGGTTTATGGAGGTTTTTTGGTGCTGCTGGTTAAACAATTTACATTATAAGGCAGTGATTCTCCCTTGACAGGTTTTAAGTAATTTTAAAGATACAGCAGGACAGCTGCTACGACCCTCCAAGTACAACACAAAAATGATGTGAAAGAGCTAATTGTTGTCACTTGATCATGCTTATTCTGATGCTCATTAGAAAGCTTGCTTTACAATTTAGCTAAATACTGGTTCTCATACCACTGTTGTGATTAAAAAATAGAAAGTTGTATGCAAGTGTTATCTCAGATTGAGAGCGGTTTTTTTTTCTCCTGCTGCTGAGCCTTTTCCTTTAGCACTAGTGAGCAGGACCTGACTGCTATCACAGTATGTGAACATCAGTGAAGAGCAGCCGGGGGCTTTGTGCTCTGCAAGTTTGCAGACCATCACAATTACTGAACAGTGTCTAGTTAGCATATCCAGGGGAGAACTGTCCTCTAAAGCTTGTATTTAAAACAACCGTAAACAAAAGATTTTGATAAGTACTGCTTTATTCTAAGCAGAGGAGTTGGCCAGAATAAGCCGTACTCCCGCGGTCTCCCTTGCTGTGCCTTTTCCTGGGGTGGGAAACTGATCCAGTGTCTTGTTTTCAGTGGCTTCTCCTGAAAGCCAGCTTTGAGAACGTGGGCAGCATGTGCAGGACACAGACAGGAAATAGAATTTCACCCTGCAGTCCACTGAGTCCAACCATTCCCCAAGCATCCTGACCCCACTCGGTGAGATCTGATCCAGTAAGCATTCACGTTTCAGCGTTGTGCAGAGGCCTGAGCAGCATGGTGTAAACTGCCTTTATGGGGTTAGGGTAGGCTTTGCAACACAGCTGCGTACTGCTGTGCTGGGCATCTCCCGGGTTTAACCATGGGCACCGCAGAGACTGATCTAATGCCGCACTCTAAGAAACTATTCACAAAACCAGTCTGTTCTGTGATGGACTAACCTGTTTTGCTTAGCTAACACAGCTACTGCTAGGAAGAGAACCTGAGGTTCGGCTCGTCTCCTGGAGTGGCAGTGCCCCGGTGGCTGTCGCCGCAGAGGAGCGGCACTCTGCTCGGCCCGCCGCCCAGGTACCTGAGCCGGCCGCGGGCCAAGCCTCGCCGGTCACCAAGCCGGGCACCCTCTAGCTCTCCCTGGATCATTCTAGATGCCAGGGCCGGCCCCACCGATGCGAGGAGCTAGGCCACAGCCCCGAGCCCGGGTGATGAGTAAGCGGTGGGGCCGGCACTGCCCCGACAGCCTCCCTGCAGGTGCGGTAGGGAACAATAGGCGGCGTTCGGCGAGGCAGCGCTCACCCCTCAGCCTTGCCGCAACGAGTTCCGTACTCCAAGCAGGGATATCTCCTTCGGCAAGCACGCCTAAAGTAGTCCCTCTTTGTTCACCAGCGGCAAAGGTTCGACTCCACCTGTGTCCTTCCGCCGTGGCGCTCTTTCTCCCCACCCCCGGTCCAGGAGCTGCCTGTCGGCGCAGGCGGGGCTCGCCGGGGCGGGGCTGAGGCCCTTTGTGCTCCCAGAATGCACCAGATTCTCCTCCGCGGGAAACAAAAATGGCGAGGGGCTACGGTGGAGCCGG
>VXBZ01009878.1:1293104-1367572 GCA_013399135.1 Heliornis fulica | reverse complement strand
GTGCCGTATCTCGTCCTCTCCACCCCTGCCGCGGCCGCGTCACCCGTCGGGGAGGGGGGGGTGCGAGAGGCCCCACTCCGGCGCTGGGGGCCCCGGGGGCCTTTGGGGAGGGGGAAGAAGCTCCCTTCGAGGCCGGCGCAGGGAAGCCAGTAAGGGGTCAGTGGTGCTCTCCAGTGACCAAAACAAAAGGAGCGGAGGCAGCCCAGCTAGCGGGGTCCGCGGGGGTGCCGCAGCGGTGAGCCTGCGATTAGGCCAGCGCTAAATGCGTTTTACCTCCTCGTCTGAGGACGTTGTCGGAGTAGGCGGCATTTGCTCGAGTGCGAAGAGCGCAGCACAATAGAGATGGTGGTGTTCGCCGGTAACTTTGTTTTTGGTTTCTTTTTTTGTTGCAACGCCTAACCTCTTAGTCTCTGTCGAGCTGCGCAGTTTGAATGTGCTTAGAGTTTCGGGTTTAGTCCGCTAAAATGTGATAGGTGTTGCTGGCTGTGAGGTTGTGCGGCTTGCTTCTTTTGTCCTTGCGTTTTGTAGGATAAATGGGTTGATACTTCTGTTAATTAAAGAGAACAATATGCTACTGTGTTGGATGCTCTTGGCGCTGATATTTGTGTTGAGGTACTGGGGGTTGTCATCTACCCATGGAGTATGTGGGAGCTGCTCAAAGGAGAGGGCCTGGGTAACTAAACGGAAATGCCCGCTAGGAAAGCAGTGTAACATGGTGCTTGTTTATGGAACTGCTGATTATTAGGCCTCCTTCGTGATTTCCAGAGGCCATGTGTTGCAATGGACAATAGCATGATTTTCTTCTTATTTAGTGCAAAACAAAGTGATTGCTGCTTTATGCTTAAACCATCAAAAGTGTTATATAATAAGAAAACATATTAATTGTTGTTTGTTAATTTTGGTCTGTAATCAGGCTGGTGAAAGTTAACAAGTCAATGTCCCTTTTTTGAGAGCTCAAATTACAGCTAGTTTTAAAGTGAGGTGAAAAGAAGAAAGGTTAGTTTTTTTACTACTAAGATACACATTAATAGGGCCATAGCTTTTTAGGAGGAGAATAAGGGAAAAGAAAGATCAAAAATATGAAAGATGGTGTATAACAAAGTAATGAAAGTGAGAAAGATCTCTGTTAAGACCTACAAGGTGGTGAAATGTGGATCTATACTGACAATATAATGTAGTGATGTTTTCTCCATTTTATGTTTTTTTTTGTGAAATACAGCTGTGTGGTTTCTCAGCAAGTTGCCCTTACTACTGTGGGAGGACTTTAAAGTTAGATATAGGTTGCTTCTCAAAAGTTGGCTTGTTGTGACTAATTGCATGTTGAGAGAAATATATTTTAAATAGGTGAAAGGCATATGCAGTGGTAGGTGGTATCAAGGCTGGCTTGGTACATACACTTCTGCCTGTCCTTCCCTGCAATAGGAGATCAGGTAAAGCGTATGAGAAGAGCAACTGTAATCAGCAAGCTGCAGTTTGTTACCTGGAAGAGACTTCTGTATTTTGTTTGAGATAGATGAGATTTAATGTAGTACTAGAGGCACCAAAAGTTGCTTTAAAGCATATTTTGTGCTAGTGGTGGAGAAAGCTTAAGAAGGGAAGAAACTAGTGTGACTGGAAACCAATACCCATCTTCTCTGAGCTTGTGAATTGACAATACTTTTTGTATGATTGACCTCTGAGCTTGCTGTAGAGTTTGTTTCACATTCTTTATAGCACTTCCTTGCAGGAAACTGAGGGGAAGTGTGTCTTTGAGTAAAATACACCAAGAGAAGAATTATAAAACAACAGGTATTGTTGGAGGGTCCTTGGGCAAGGTAATACCTGTTACTGGAAGCACAGAAGCTAATTCAACTTTGAACAATCTAGAATTCAAGTTGATGGCCTTTCTCTAGAAGGTAGAATCTCTATCGAGGAGTGAAATCAAGAGGCTTGATAGTTTTTTGGGTTTTTTTTGAGGAAGAGCGCTAATTTTGAGAGTGTTTCTGATGAGCCTGGACGTACTTATTTCATTAAATATCTTGGAGGATAATAGTAATTTGGTTTAGATTATTTATTTTTAGTTTCTGTCTACGGAATACTTATTTGTTGTTGTGGACTAGACTTAAAGAAGGAAAGTTTACTAGTTTTGATCACCTCTGAAATCCTTCCCCCCAACCCCCAGCTTCCAGTGCAAGGTCAGCATATTGCCTGTTATCTCTTTTGCTGCTTGTGCACATGCACGTGCTGTATTCCCTTATGTATGCTGCTGGGCATCCAGTATTTGGATAATGTAGAAACCTAAAAGGCAGTTGCTGTGTTCAAGGATGTGGTAAGTTTAAAGATGATCTGATATGAAAATAATTATTGTGACTGTACACATTGTTCTCTCCCTGATTCTGCCTCTTCTCTTTGTGTACAAACAATGATAGTCAATCTCAAGTAAATGGCTCTTGCAGTACAAGACTGCCCTATGCTGTTTTCCCACACACTAAATACTTCTGGGGAAACAAGTTATTCTGTAATACTCTTTTAAAGATTAATACTTTCACTTTGCATATCAAATAGAATTTAAACACTTATTTTTTGAGGGAGAATGTTAACAAGTAAAACTAAAATTGCAAAAAGTTGTATTATTATGAATGAGAGAATGTACTTATCCTGGTGGCTACCTCTTCCTTATAGTGCAAATCAAGGACAGGATTACTTCAGAGGGTCAAAAGATGATTCGGGTCCACTGAACTCATCCAGTTTGATATCTTTCCATATCATCTAACGAGTTCTGCATAGAAGGAAATAATCACTTCCCCTCAACCTTCTGTTTCTGTTCCTGTTCATACAGCCCAGGATATCACTTGCCTTTGCTCACAGGATACACTTCTGGCTTGGGTTCTGCTTTCTGTCTGACCCTCCAGTCAATCTTGCAAAGCTGACCTCCCCCACACCTACCCCCAGCCACTCTTAGCCTGGGGCTTTTCCTTCAGATGCAGGCCTTTTCTTGTCTCTTCAATTGCATTTAGGTTCCTGTCAGCTACTTCCTTTGGCCTTCCTGAAGTTGAGGTGACATCCACACTTCTCTCCCCTCATTCACAAATCCTACCATTTGCAACATGGAAGGTGGTCAGGTTGGTCAGTCTGTGATCCATTTTTGGTCAATATTTGCTGACTGTTCGTGGTCATCACCTTTCCATGTATCCAGAATGTCTTCCGTGACTTTCCTGGAGACTGAAGAGAGGCCAACCACCCTGTGGTTCCCTGGGTTGAACTTTTTGCCTGTGCTGAAGATAGATGTAACATGTTGCCACTGTCTAATCAATGCAGATTACCCCTGTTCTCCACAACATGGGGTAAAGAACAGCCCCATGAGAACAATTACTTTAGTGCTTTTGAAAGCAGCCTGTCTGGTCCCATGGGTCTGCATGAGTCAGGTTTGCATGTTTAAACGGACATGTGCAGCAAGCCAATTCACAGGCCACTCGAGCAAGCAGTACTCAACAAATCTGCTGTGCATGGAAGCTGAAGTATCAGTTTGGGCAGAAAAACTGTCCTATCAATGGTTTGAGGGCAACCTCTCTCTAGAAGCTGCTCTTTGCCAGCAAGATGAGAAATTGTAACTTGTTTACTTCTCAGCTGTACCCAGTCAGATATAATACTGCCCATCATGTTCAATTGTGATTTATTCATGTGATACTTTACTATCCCAATAGGGATGGTAGTGGTTAGTTGGATTTTTATCCTTTGAAAGAGCCTTATATTCAGCTACATTTTTTTGCTTTGAATTCTTCCATCTGGTTAGATGCTTTAAAGAAATTTATAGTAAATCACAGAAGATATTTCCATTAGTGTGGAGTTTAAGTACTGCTGTGCTTTCAAAAGTATATCCATCACATTGGCTGACAAAAGTAAGCCTTGCTTCTAAAAAAATAAAAGTGGTAAAGCTAAGCAAGTCCCTGGAACCCATTCAGCTGATTAGTAGTCAGGTCTGTGAAGGCCTAACAGCAGCCTTTAGTCTCTTCACGGTAATGCATGGCAGGAGGACAAGAGGTAACACACATATCAAAATATGATAGAAACGTGGTAGATTCTGATGGGAGGGTGGAAATGTTTGTTCTGCCTCCACTGTTAGGACAGTTCAGCATTGGAACAGGGCCCCAGTGTGGCTGTGTGGGCTCTATCATGGGATGCTTTCAAGGGCTATCTGGATAAAGCCATCTGGTCTGGCCTTGGGGCTGGTGCTAAACAGAGTAGGACTAGAGAACTTCTGAGAGCACTTCTAATGTGAATTGGACTATTATCCTAAAGAAATATAAAAATAAAAAATAATGTATTTCTTATTCTCCAAATGTTATGCTTTGCCTTTAAGTGATGCCTGGGTTAGAATTCCTTTTTTTCTGTGTTGTTGTTCTTGTGGCTTAGGCTTTTGATTATATCAGGATGCAAAATAGTATAAGGGTAGGACGCTTAAAGTGTATCGGTGTTCTGCAGAACATTGGAAGCTCAATATTAATTTGGCTACATAAAGTGGCATAAAAGGGTAGACTTAATGTAAGTTTGTACTGGTTGAAAAATTAACAGCAATTTACAAGTATAATAGTCTGTGCATAATTGGAACGGTTACTGTTGTTACAAAGTTTGTATTATGAAAAGCAACTTCTTGTGTTCTGAATCAGTGATTGTAAGCTTGGGCCCATTTTGGAGCTTAAGTATCCT
Organism: Heliornis fulica; assembly: GCA_013399135.1. Classification (NCBI taxonomy): domain Eukaryota; kingdom Metazoa; phylum Chordata; class Aves; order Gruiformes; family Heliornithidae; genus Heliornis; species Heliornis fulica. Next base: position 1,362,886 of record VXBZ01009878.1, on the reverse strand, counting down.
GTTAATTTTGTTGTTTTGGCCCAGTAGAACCCTTTTATTTGTGGGAAGGAGGTTTGATTGGCACAGTGACTAGATAATGTTTGGCACGTGATCTTACAAATAGCAGAGAAGATGTGACGAAGATGGTAAGAAACATATAGTTGGGATCCAGCATCTCTTCAGCTGTCAGAGTAGTTGTATCCCAGTCACAGGTTAACAGCTATGTTGGAAGCATATCTTAGGCCTGGTTATGTGGTGTAGGATAAGCTAGCTAAGATCGTGGCTTTTGGAAAAGATATATTTCCCTTTGCTGCTGCCTCTGTCTGTGAGTGCTTGCTGCTTACCTGTCTTGTTCAGTCACCAGACTCTTCCAGGGAGCGCTTTAATTTTTGTTAAAGTATCATAAAATTAATCCATATTACAGGAAAGAGAATTGAACAGAAAGCTTTTGGAGAAGTCAGCTTGTCATTCCAGAGCTGATGGGAGGGAAGCAAGCTGCTGTATTGGATAGACCATAGGTAAAACAGCCCTTGGTTGTGTGTTGTGAATGCTTACTAGACCTCCAGTCCGTGTGAAGTGTGAACTGTCTGGTTTCAGGGAGAGCAGAACAGACTGCTGGTTTTTATATACAACGCTTCATAGTTCAGCTTTCTCTAAAGCTTAATAAAAGTGTAGTTTGCCTGTATCTTCAGACACAACAGTTGTGATTAATCAGCAGTAATGTGTCAGAACTTAAACTGATTATCTCTAATTTTCCTAAGTTATTTTGTTAGAGCTATGTGATACCACATTTTGAGAGAGTTTTAGGATCTGTGAGCTGTCTCAGTAACATACTCTCTGTGTATTCTCTTTTGCCAAATCTGATGGGCTCTCTAAACTTGTTTTTGTTTCAGTGTGATTTGTGTTTACTGGGAATAAATGAATTGTCTGTATGTCCCACTTCTGAGAAGTCCTGGTGGGTTCATTTTCTTCTAATATGCTTTGAGCATTTAGGTGTACATTTGGTATATTTAACTGGGTCTCTAAAAGTATTTGTATGTGTAGGGTAGCTATCATCTGTTATTGTTGTAGTATCTGTGAACCGGGCAGCCCTTCTGGAAAAAATTTCTTGAAGTTAAGTGGATTGTCAATGAAACTGTTTATAGTTCAGTCAAGCGATCTGGCAGTGCCAGTTGAAGGAGTTTGTGTCCCAAGTTGCTTGTTTGCATTTGTTCTGTTGTGCTGACAAACCATTATGTGAAACAAATCAGTGAACTGAGATTGCTGAAAAAATAACTCTGTCAAGGGAGCCTTTCTTAACAGTTGTTTCACAGCAGTTGCTAGACTGAAGTACAGGAGTGTGAATGACCTTAACCTTGCAGCATTGCTGAGGAAAACAACACCTGGAAAGAGGGAAGAGTGCTTGGTCTTTTTTTTTTATCCTCTAGCCTCTTCACATCTTTCCCTACTTTCCCTTTTCACTCTTAAGCTTTTTCCTTCTGCAGGATTGGTGTGGAGATAGAGGCATTAAATGAACATTCAAATTTTCTGACCTCTAATGAAGAGATTACATTCTTGCAAACAAGTCAAAAGTAACAGAAATCTGGCTTTGATTTTGATAATTACAATACTTTGCATAGGAAGTTGTCATGGTCCACAAGTCAGATTGATTTAGGACCAAAATCCAGAGGGATTTTACCATTCCTGTTGGCGAAGAATGACAGCTATCCGATGCTGCTACAGGACATTCTACGCAAATTCATTAAGTAGATGAACAGAAGGTCTTCTCTCTGTCTTGATTGAGAATATCTGTTACTGATATAGACCCCAAGGTGAAGTCAGTGAGCGTTTTCAGTACCTCACAAGATGAACTTCTCAAAGAATGACATATTTGAATATATAGACACATTTTACTGACTACACAATGAAGGGTTCTTTGGCCACGTAAATGCTTAAGGCTTCATTTTAAGTGTTTGTGTAAGAACATAACCACAGTGTTTTGGTTCTGAGTGAAGAATGTAAAGCTGGGGTAGATTAGATGTGCTGTATGACATGCAGTGTAGCTTAGTTGTGCAAATTAAATGAGGTAAATTAGACTTGTATATCTGGTAAATATTTCTGAAACTTAAGATGTCTGTTGGATATTTTGCACTGAAAAGTTTTAAGATGATGGGAAAGTGTTGCTTGAAGGTTGCTAATTGTGTTGGTAACTGTAAATGGTATGGTAGGGAGGTGCGACCATGTAGGGAAGACTTGAAAGCGAGCTTCTAGAAAATTTTGAAACTCTAATTGTCAAAGTTGGCAAGCAAGAAGTTAACCTCAGTTTGCATTTTCACTTAACTTCAGCGGAAATTTTGATTTAATGGTTGGTGTGTCTTTTCTGTTACTCCACTACAGTGGAGCAGAGTGGCAAGACAGAAAGGAAAGCTATTAACATTTTAGGCATGTAGCTTTCACACTGGTCTGCACAAAGATTCTTCCAATTTTTTTGTGTAATGTGTCCAGAAGGAACTTCAGAGATGCCAACTTCAGAGATGCCTACTTCAGGTAACTTAAGGCTTGATAATTAATGTAAACTTGTTAAAACAATAGTTCTTCTCACTTAATCTCCTTAAAAAATGTTGATGGAATGTTTCCTTGAAGAGGAACTTGTTATCCATATGGAAAACAACTGTTAAGCTAGCTCCCAGTGTTAGCTTATTGTGGTAACTAACCCCACTTTCAGTTTGTGTTAGATAAACCATAAACTGCCACAGCAGGATCTACTTCATGAGCTGTTTAGTCATCAATTCAGCAATGCTATCTCCCACAAAAAGGACAATGTGGACAATGCAGAAGTGTCAGCTTTATTGCTTCAGACCTTCACTGTGTCAAGAAACTTCAGTGTCTGAAGTAGCCATTGTGTATTTAGGCTGTTGTACAAGTAACGTTGGACTCACTTAAGTGATTTGTGCCAGAAAATGATGCACAATGCATTTCTGTTGTTTGAATGGAGTTAGGGACAAAATTAGATTTGAAAGAATGTCATATGCTTTTGAAAACTTTCTGATCCAAAACTCAAAAATACTAGTGGGTTTTTAAAAGGAAATCTGTAGTTGATTATGTATAATAAATTGTATTTTTTGCATACTATGTACAGGTTCTTTCATACCTTTTCCAGTACTGGAAAAGAAACACAGATATAAATAAAATAAAATATAACAATAAATAAATAAAACCAGATAAAAAGCCGTAAAAAGTCTTCAAACCTCTGGAAGAGAGTCCTGTCAAAACACTTGTTAAACTGTTCCAGGGTGCATTAGTGAATTTGCTAGGTGCTTTGAACTGCACATGGCAACTTATTAATCAGTTTAATATGTTTGATCAATTTAATATGTTTGATCAAATTCATAGTAATCTGAAGTACCTACATGCTTTTTGTAGTGATGAATCCTTTCTAAGGAAAAATTATTGGCCAAGACCAGGCTGTAGTTTCACAGCTATTTCTTGGCTGTTCTGATCAAGCCTTGTCTGGCCTTTGAATGTTGCTTGCTTTGTGCTAAGTTGGACATTATTTTAGTCAGGTTGGGCAAACTGATGAAGGCAGAACTGGCTGGCTTCAGACATGTTTACTTCTGAGCCTGTTTGGTTCTTTGGTGTATGAATAGCTGTGCAGAGATACAAAGAAGGCAGTAGAGAGTGTTAAGTGCTTCAGGTACCCTTGTAAAAATGTAAGATATTGTGAAAGATATGGGACAAAATCTTGCAGCTATGTACAAAAGATGGCAAGTTTAGATGATGAAATACTCTAATATGGAAAATGCATAAGGACTCCAAGCTACTGAATAACAAATCTGCTGCTTCTCATATCTGGGAAATATATCTGGGTGGGTCTAAATATTACAGGGTCATGAAGGGATGATCTGGAAAATTACACTGTCAGGTGCAGTGATGAACTGTCATACAAAGTGACAAGGTGCCACCTGTGAAACAAGCCAAAAGTGTTGCTTTGCAGGTTCTGTAAAGTGTGTAGGAAGAACCAAAGAACAAAATTCCATTGAGAACTAAAAGAACCCAAAGACATTACTTCTTGAGACTTTGGATCCACAGCCTGCAAGAGACCTATAGGATATTTGGGAGCAGAGTGCTGTTTTAAGTTTTGTCTGTTCCTCTGTTTTTTCCTAGTCACCTGTCTGAATGTTTCTGTATTTAGGATATGGCAGGACTCTGGTGGCACAGTTGTACATGAAGATGCCAGAGTTAATGGGCTTGGTGGAACATTTTGCTGGCCCACTGTGGCTCTTCTTACTGTCATGTTATTTAGGCCCACACTGACTAAAAAATGATTAAAACTCCTTTTATTTGGAGTGTAGTGCTTGATAGCTAGTCTGAAATAAAAGCATATTCACACTTTATAGGCTATATACTGTGGGGTTGTATGAGGAGAAAGGATTATTGGCTAAAAACAACTCAAATTTCAAGTTGTGTATGAAGAAAGGTTGCAGGCTATCTTCTTCCTTGTTCTTCTCTGATTGTTACAGAGGAAAAACTTAACTTACATTAGATAGTTGACACGTAGCAATTCTTTCGCTGCTGGAAAGCTATAGCTATACATAGTGGCAAAGCATGATGCTGTGTTGGAGGTACCTGACTTACTGAAGACCTTGACTTAGTGCTCCTGCTATTTTCCTCTTCTGTCTGATTCTTGTGTGTGGGCGGTTGTATGAGATTTTTTTTTTTTAATTCCAAGTAACTGCTTACTGCCTCAGTTGTTGACTGGTAATCTCTCTATCAAGGTAGTTGGCTAGAAATGGCTTAGGACCTTGTAGCTTCCTTGGAATTTTAGAAAATTGTTAGTAACTTGAGTTCAGTGTGAATAATCCTGTATGGATTTCTTGATGCATTCTTTGATGCTTCTAGTGACTTTATGATGAGTCTCCAAGCTGGAAAGTGTGTGTGTGTATAAATACGTATTTATATTATTTGATAAAAGTTTAGACTTTTATAAAGTTACTATTTGATAAAAAGTGTAGACTTTTAGAGTAGCAGAGGCACTGCTATTAATGGCATGTGAAGTCAAAAAATATGATTGGGATTTTAGTTTCCTGAAGTTCCGTAGTTAGTTAACTGATTTCTAGTTGTAAATTATAGTAATATTTTAAAATTATTTCTATACTTAATTTTTTGTTCCCTCTCTTTAGAGACTCTACAGCGGTGGGTAATTCACTGGTCCATAAGCGGTCTCCTTTATGTCGAAGCCATAAGACCTCAGCATCTCTGACCAAGCTGTCATTACGTGATGGACAGAAAACCAGAAAGCCACTGTGTAGATTTGAAGAAGGTCAGGATGTCCTAGCTAGATGGTCAGATGGCTTGTTTTATCTTGGAACTATCAAAAAGGTAAACATTTCTTTAACTTCACTGGGTTTTTACAGTATCATGTTGGTTAAATACTATGGTATTATTTTCCTAGTGATACAGATGTTTATCTGTTTAGACATTTTACTCATGCTTCCATGGTATTTTTGTTTTTCAGATAAACAAACTGAAACAGAACTGCTTCATTATATTTGAAGACAGTTCCAAATCCTGGGTCCTCTGGAAGGACATACAAACAGGCAAGAACTTCAGTGAAGTGGTCATTGTTTGGTATTTTATTTGTTTATTTTAACGGATCGGTAATCTAACCAATTACATTATTGCTCTTCGGTATACAATAATATATATTTACTGTGACTCAAGATCGTAAATTAAGTAAATTAAAAAAAATTCAGACAACTCTGTCATTGTAGTTACTTTATTGCTGTTGTTTCCTAATGTGCAGGGATGGGAGAATACTTTTTAAAAAAAAAAACTTTTTTTTTTTGATGGGAATAGCATATAATACTGTCTTACCAGAAAGATTCAGGCCCTAATTTACACCAAGTTTATGTCCTCCTATTGTTTTCAGTTGAAACAACATGACATGGACAGAAACCAAAGACTGGAAAATTCTAGGTTTGAATGGAGTGTTCACATTTAAAAGAAACTCCGTAACTGTTTCACATAAGAAAACATTACAGATTTTGGCATGTGATATAAATAATGTGTAATCATCTATTAGCCTTTTTCCAGATATTTGGAGAGCAGCTAGTATTTTGATAATTAATGCTAATGGAGTATGGATGACAGTTTCAGTGACAAGGCCTGATAATCAGTTGCAATTTTCTTGTATAAAGTCAATGAAAATCTAGTCTGGCTCTCAGATTCTTGATATTTAAACATTTGGTCTACTACTAGATAATTAGTATTCGTAGTAGTAAAAAATTCCATGACCTTATTTCTGAGAAACTCGTAAATTGATGAATGCTTTCGTATAGTACTAGTTTATGGTCTCTTATCATAATTACCGAATTTTAGTGAAGGTGTGTGATAATGTGTAGATTAAGTAACTTGTATTTAATTTTAATTAAAATGGAATTAAAATTAAATAGAAATAAAAAAAAAGTTCTACTTGACAAGTTGTATAACTGGAGCAAGATGTAGTCTTGTTTTCAGTTTGCAAGTTAACTTTTTTCTTACCTGTACCGTTAATGTATGGTTTTTGTATGCTTGTGGAAATGTATACATATTAATAACATGTCTCTTAAGAGTGTTGGAGTTAAATATTAAGGCACCTTGAGCAGATCTGTCAAAGATATGTACCATATTTTGCACGTATTTACATGAAAAGTAAACTATTGTATATACAAAACATACTTATCAGTTGTCCAGCTAAGTTTTGTTTATACATATATTTTAGCCTTCATTTACATTATTCAGTTACTTTTTTTGTTAATGTTAAGGAACCATGGATTGCATGCTAAATATGTAATTTACAGCCTATAAATATCCAATAGTCAGTGATAAGTACTTGTAACACGTACAGTTTTGTATAAAATGTCTGAATTCATATTCTTTAGGCAGTTAGACTCTGTAACAACATGTTTCTAAAATGCATGGATCTTAAATGAAATTAGAAAGAAAAAAAGAAGCCATATGTGTAGCAGCCGTTCCAACTGCTTGATGCAAACTGAGAAAAAAATCACATTTTAATCTTTCTCTAGGAGCCACTGAAAGTGGGGAAATGGTCTGTTCAATATGTCAGGAAGAGTATTCAGAAGCACCGAATGAAATAGTTATATGCGATAAGTGTGGGCAAGGTAACTAGATTTTGTTCTATTTAATTCATTTTAAAAGATATTTTGATTTGTTCTATGAAGGAGGATATTTGCCTGGCTATAATTGATCTTAAATTTTATAGCCCTGAGCCCCTTTTAACAGCTCAGTGAATAATGATAATCCACGTTAAAATGACTTAACACCTGTTCTGTAAGTAAACTTTATTTTTCCCGCTAAGAAAATTTAAAAGAATATTCTGGATGTGTTAATGATCTCTTCAATCAGATTTTTGGCACTTAGTGATGGGTAATGCCTTCTACTTTTGCATTAAAATTTTATACAGTTAATTCTCTGTAAGCTTCTTTTGCTACTAGTAACAGTTGGAAATATTTGTACAGGTTATCATCAGCTGTGTCACACACCCAATATTGATTCCACCGTGATTGATTCAGATGATAAATGGCTCTGTCGACAGTGTGTTTTTGCAACAACAACAAAGGTGATTCTAGAAAAACACTTCTTAACAAATCCTCTGATGCATGCATATGATGATTTTGAACTTGGAAAAAAAAAGTAGAAAAACCTTTTCAGTTATTTTTTTTAACTTTGATTTGAATGGAAGTTTTTTATGTTGGGAGTTAATATTTATTTCTAGAAAGAGTCTATATTTGTTTTCTGACTTATGCTTAAGTAAATATGCTAGTACCAAATATGAGTGGAAGTATTCTACTTAATAATGGAAACTTTTATTTTTTTAAATATACTGTTTCTGAAACTGTTAAATTCTACGAATATTTTTGTGAACTAATGTATTTGTTTTGTCACAGAGGGGTGGTGCACTTAAGAAAGGACCAAATGCTAAAGCACTGCAAGTCATGAAACAAACATTGCCATATAATGCAACAGACCTTGAGTGGGATGCAGGTCATAAAACCAATGTTCAGCAGTGTTACTGCTATTGTGGAGGACCTGGAGAGTAAGTAAACAGATATGTAGGAACTCTTCTGCATAATGCAGCTGCACGTTTTGGCCTTGATCCTGTAGACTTGTTAACTTGTTTGTTTCTGTCAAGTCTTGGTATTATTAAACTTGATATAAAGCAGAATTTTGTAAAATATTTATTTTTAAATGTCTCATGGTAAATACTGACCAGAGATTTTATTCTCCCATCATATCTTTTAGTTTGTTTTAATTTTGGCATGTTATCATAGAACACTACAGTTCATTCTGTAAGGATTTTTTAATTGCTACAGTTACTGTGTAGAGATTGGAGTTTAATTTTTCTTGCAGTTCTAGGCAGTGGTTTTTGTCTGCTTACCTCAGCTGTCACTAGGCACAAATAAAAATGTATCTAGAACTTATTAATTTAACTTTGGAGTAGACAGCTGTTTGATTGTACTGTAACATACCTAGAGTGTAATTATTGTGGATATATAACATTGTATTCATTGTAATTGGCCAGGGAAAAGCCTTTTTTCCTCTCATAACCTTACAGATTATTCTCCTGATCCTTTCTTAAAAGAAAGGCAAGAAAAAGACTTGTTAAGCAGGTGGAGACAAATACTTTGGTGTTTGCATGGATGAGTGAAAAAAGTAGTATTGAAGGTTTGAAGGCAAGGCAAGAGTCTTACAAAGTAGCAAAGCTTTGCATGGTTCCTTCTCTCAAGGGAGAAGCTGAAAAAGGAAAAGAAAAAGTACACCGTGAGGCTTGTTTTAAGGATTCAAGTAGTTGAATCCTCAGAACAAATGATAGTGACTTAATATAACTGTGCTGTGCTTTGTAAAATAAAGGAGTTGGTCTGATATGTGAAAAGGAGCTTACCTAGAATTACTGAATTCTTATTCTCAAGAATTAGAGGGTGATTGTCAGAGGAAATTTTTTTCATCATTTAATAATTCTTTTGCAAAACTAATTTATTGTTCTTAGTAATTCTTTTTGAATAATGATTTATTATGAAACTAAATGTTACTGAAATAGCCCTACAGATACTCTTAAATAGTAAAAATGTTTGGGTTGGAAGATCCCTTGCTATTTAATTGTAAGGAAGAACAACTTTCAGTAACTTTAACACCTTTTGTTTTTCCTTTGGTTGGTGAAGCTGGTATCTAAAGATGTTGCAGTGCTGCAAATGTAAACAGTGGTTTCATGAGGCTTGTGTGCAGTGCCTCCAAAAGCCGATGCTTTTTGGTGATAGGTAAGAAACTCGGGCTGTATTGTCATTTTTATGTAAAATGTGGAGGGGATCTCACAAGAGCTTTTATTAAGGCATCTGTAAGAACAGTTTTTTTTTTTTTTAAAGAGTGGGTTAACTTTTGTGTAGAAGACAATATGAAATCATGTTCTGCCCCTACGAAAATGCAGTTACTCATCTGTTTAACGAAGGAGGGTGGAGTGGTGGGTGGTAGACAGGTAACCAATGGCTGGTTACATTCAGGCTGTTACTGACTCCACTTTGTGGGGAAGTCCGCTGTACTGGAGGTGCACGAAGGTCAGAAGCTTTAAAGCAGACTGCTTTAGTGGGCCTGCAAGTTAGCTAAGGGCTTTCAAGTTCACACTGTGTAGGTGATTAATCTCTTCTGTGTAACAAGTAATATTCTTCAAGGTAGGCTGTCTGTGTGTGTACAGTTGTAGTTTCTATAGGGAAGGATAGTTAAACTGTGGGGAGATCTATATCTTCTGTTCCTTTGTGATGAATAGAGACAAAAGTGCAAGAGCACTGATCTGTGCTTTCATTTTAAGAGAAAGTTGGAGAAGATGAGAGAACTGGAGAAAGAATCAAGAAGTACCTTTCTATCTAAGGCACTTTGTTTTAGCTGCTGTTTGTCTGACAGAACTGCGTTAAGACTCAGGCATGCGTAATGTGTCCTTTAAATGCATGCTTACCTGGGTGCACAGGTCTCTGGACCAGAGAATGGGAGTGGGGATGAGCCTCTTCACTGATGCAGTCACAGGTTGAGGGACTTACAAGGTATGAAACAGTAGTAGCAGGATAACATTGATCTGGCCTGTTAGCAACACACATTGTGGAAGTTGATAAAGGAATGTGGAAGGTGAAGGGACTCAAATTTTATATGGATGGGTTTTTAGTGTGCTTAAGTTTTTAATTTTTTCATAACTGGAGTGTTAAAGCATAAACAGTGTGTGTGTGTACAGACATCCATCACTCAGACACATGTACATATACATATGTCTGTGTTTTCAGGTTTTATACATTCATTTGCTCAGTTTGCAGTTCTGGACCAGAATACCTCAAACGTTTACCCTTGAGATGGTAAGCATGACTGAAGAGTTTAATATATGCTCAGATTTTCTTTTTGGTGCTTTGATTCTCCTTGCATAAAAGGAAGTCTGCTTGCTGTCTTCAATTGTTTCCTGAGTTCTTATGCCTTTGTATAAACAGGGCAAGTTTTACTTGAAAATTTATCCTTAAATGCAAAGATTGCAACTGTGTATTATTCCTGGGATTGTTTAGTAAAGTAACAAGCAGCTACACACCCTCTGAAACTTGAGATCTGTGAACCAAGTCTCTTGCAGGCTTAGGGTCCTGCTATTAGATAAGCCAAATAGAGTGAGTACTGGAGTACACATCCTGACATACTTGATAGTAGATTCCTTGATGAGACTTAATGGTTAGTTGTAGTTCGAAATCCTTGAACTAACACATACTAGAAATTATATCCAGTTTAGTGCTAACAAATATGGAGGAAATTAACTTGTTAAATGTTAATTCACCAAAATATTGCATTAATTCAGTACCTACTCAAATATCCCATGGTTTATACCAGTTTTGGACTTGAAAAGAAGATCACGACATAGAGATGCAAGTGATATTCAAAGCGGAAGGGATCACTTGTATAAGAAATAACAGGACACTTCATAACTTCATAATGTTGTTTTCCAGATTGTGTGTATTAAGTTGTGCTTTGCATCCCTCTATATTGTATTAACATATTTTCTATTAAAATATTTCAAAGAAAAAATAAGTGGAAGAAAAAACCCCTTATTCTGTTTTGATCCAAATATTTCTAAATTCTAGGGTAGATATAGCACATCTATGCCTTTACAACCTAAGTGTTATTCATAAGAAGAAATACTTTGATTCAGAGCTTGAACTCATGGCCTACATCAATGAAAACTGGGATAGATTGCATCCTGGTGAGGTAAGAATTGGAGTACTCTTTCTTGTTTGTTTTTCCTCACAGTTCATACATATGTCCTGAAAGTTAAACTGTTCGTTTCATAAAATTACGAAGTGTTTTATTCTGGACGTTAAATCTTTATTACCTTAAAATTTGGTAATCCCAGATAATCACAGAACATTAGGAGTTGGAAGGGACCTTGAAAGATCACTCAGTCCAACCCCCCTGATCATCTACAGTAGATCACATAGGAATATGTCCAGATTGGTCTTGAACGTCTTCAGAGAAGGAGACTCCACAACCTCTCTGGGCAGCCTGTTCCAGTGATCTGTCACCCTCACTGTGAACAAGTTGAAACAAGTGAAAATGAGGATACCATCTTTAATTTCCTTACAGAAATAGAATGCTTTGTGGTGTATGTTTTTCCTGAGTTGTTACATAAGTTATTTTAGTATATGATCTATATGCAAGCATTTATTCTGTTGCATATGTGTATTTTGTTTTTTTGTGTAATCATTGCCTGAGTGCTTTGATATTTTCATGTGCACAACCAAATCTAAATATTAAACTGATTGAAGGTGTTATTACATGCAATATATCAGGGTCTTAAAGGTATAATGTGTAACAAATTATTGTGCACAATCATTTCCTTACTTCTCTCTTCAAACATGGCGGTGACCAGTGTGTGTCCAGGTCTAAAGATCGTTTTGGTCCTTTTTCCAGTCTGGTTCTGCTGCTTGTCAAGGCATCTTGGTTTTCCCTTAATACTATACTCTTTTTCCAGCTGTTTGGTTTACTGGGCAGTTAGCATTAAAGAAAATGTATTTCCCAAGCAGAACTGACTTGACTTTTAACTAAAAGGAGCAGTGTGGATATTTGTTTCTGCGTGTAAGATTGGATGCAAAATCTATGACTAAATTGGTACTGGCATACAGCTAGTAGAGAACATAACTTGTGTGTGTGAAAATAGCTTGGTGTTGAAGGTGTTTTGTTTTCTTTTAATTCTGGTTGTATATGACTGGTTTGAAATTCTCTTATCATGAGTACATCTTCTATACTTTTTTCAGTAAATTTGTTATCCACTTGTGCTAGAAGAGAATTAGTCAAATGTGTGTTCTTGGCTTAAATGAGTAACCACTTTCCATAAATAACAAAATATTTCAAGAGACATATGTATGAGTGCTAATAGTTTGTTAGTTTGTTAGAAAAGCAAGCAAAGTCTCAAGCAAAGTACTCAAAGACTGTCATTATGAGTAGCCATCTAATTTGCTTTGATCAATTCTTAAGCTTTAAGATGACTACACAAAATGTATTCTCACACCTTTTATGTGTGAATTTTATGTAGAATTAAATGTTCTGGCTCTCAGTGCACAGTTGAACAAATATGTAAGCAGTGTTTAATTTTTTACTTTTGTTTCTCTCAATACTGAGGGAAATGTGGAAGTAATAAAAATTTTATTATGTCAGATAAAGTTATCTGGATTTAATGTAATCTCATGTCAGAATGTCCAGTCAGAGTGGCTGTGGTGTGGTCAAGGAGAGTGGAGTTACCTAGCTGCCATTGACTTGGAGCACATGTACCATTCTGAAGAAGTTGAAAGGCTACAGTACTCATTGGGACTGCTCTTCCCCCTTTCCTCTTTCAATCCATCAACACTCAGTTGGTGAGAAAAACATGCAACTAAGGGGAGGAGTAAGGAAAGGGGAGGTACAAAAAGGAAGCTCACCTCTTAAGTGGTGCTTTCCTTTTCCACCACTTTCTACACCTTCGGGGAAGCTAAAGTCTGAAAGCTACAGTTTTGAAGGGGTGGATTTTTTTTAATAAATGCACAGAGATAGTTGAGGAAATCTTCAAGTCTTCTTTCTGAAAAGACTTTAAATATCTCAAGTTGGAAAAACTTGTGATTTAAAATATATTTCTTTCAATTTTTTCACTAATTTGTTTCATCTAGTTTTGAAAACATATTAGTTGCAGAAAGAATAACAGCAGCAGTATAATGGTTTTAGGGTTTATATAATATTTTTAGCTTGCCACTGTTAGAACCGACACTGGTTTCTTTCTCAAGTTGCTTACAATTGAGTATGAAGAGAAGTTTATTAGCCATAGCCAAGAATAGGAGGTCTGATTATGCCACCTAAGCTAGTAATTTTTAGCATGTTAATTAGGCTATAAGGATATGGTAGCTTTCTGTAGTCATGTGCAGACCTGTGGATAGCAATGGATACTACTGAGTGGGAATGGTGAACATATATTTAAAAACTCACCACAACAACAAAGAAACCCACAAATAAACAAAAACCCCGAGTTTTTACATTTTTTGGGAGTGCTGGTGGATGAGAGACTCAACATGAGCTGACAATGTGCTCTTGCGGCCCAGAAGGCCCAACGCATCCTGGGCTGCATCAAGAGGAGCGTGGCCAGCAGGTCGAGGGAGGTGATTCTCCCCCTCTACTCTGCCCTCGTGAGACCTCACCTGGACTACTGTGTCCAGTTCTGGAACTCCCAACACAAGAAGGACATGGACCAGTTGGAGAGGGTCCAGAGGAGGGCCACAAAGATGATAAAGGGGCTGGAGCACTTTTCCTACGAGGACAGGCTGAGAGAGTTGGGCCTGTTCAGCCTGGAGAAGAGGAGGCTCCGGGGAGACCTTCTAGCAGTCTTCCAGTACCTCAAGGGGGGGCCTGCAAGAAAGATGGGGAGAGGCTGTTCAGTAGGGCCTGTTGTGACAGGACAAGGTGGGGTGGTTTCAAAATAGAGGGAGGGATATTTAGATTGGATATTAGAAAAAAAGTTCTTTACTGTTAGAGTGGTGGAGCACTGGAACAGGTTGCCCAGGGAGGTGGTGGATGCCCCATCCCTGGAGAAGTTCAAGGCCTGGTTGGATGAGGCCCTGAGCAACCTGATCTAGTTGGGGGTGTCCCTGCTTCTTGCAGGGGGGTTGGACTGGATGACCTTTGGGAGTCCCTTCCAACTCTAATACTGTGATTCTGTGATTCTGCAGTCAGGAAGACTGACTTGCACAAAATTAGTGTTAAAAGCTTGTTTCTTATGAATATATTTATTCATTTATTTATCTGTTAGTGCATAAGAATCTTTTTAGCATTTCTGTCTGTCGTCTTTGGTCAGAATTGCATTCTTTAAGCATTTGAAGGTGGGGATGTGGGTATTGAGCTGCAAATGTTTAGTCTGCCCTCTAGTAGTCATACTAATAATGAAGCTTAAACTGTCAGCTGTATTGTTGAAGGTATATTTACTGTAGAGCCAATAGTATATAAGTTCTGGAATTTGGGCATGGCAATTGAAGTAGGTTTGCTTCACTAGAATTAAAAACTAGTGGTCTAAATATAAACATTAATAACTTTTATTTTAAATTCCACTACATAAACATGTCCGTGTCACCACCATACTTATGCTTTGTGTCTCTAACTCTAGTTACTAAGTATGCAGCTTTTCAGAGAGAAGATTCCATGATTTGGTGGCTTGATAAGGATGAGCTCCTTCATGCTTTGGTGCTAAGAGGGGTTTTTGCCACAACTCGGTCTAATCTCTAACTTTTCAGGGCCTCTTCCATTTTTTTGGTATCATGTTGAGTAATGCTGACAACATTGGGAATTAGGTGCTGCAGTAGGATTTTGGTTAAAATGATCACCAGTAGAATAACTGAAGTTCTTGTAGAGTTACTCTTTACTTGCAAGTTCAGTTAACTTGGGAATATGTAATGCCAGATGCCACAGAATAGTTCTTGTCAGCAGTCTTGGGAGCGCAAGCAAGTAATATGTTTGAGCACACTGAAATTCCTTGATCCCTTTCTTGCACTACTTAAGTGAAACTCAAATTTCTTGCCCTCGGCTTGATCCTGGCATGAGTTCGGGGGAATCCACAGGATATAGAACAGGGATTAATATCCTTTGGGATTTTCCGCAGTTAATACTTTGTGCATGTTTCATATCCAAATCTGTATTTAACAGTAATTCAAATTAATTGGAGTCTTTCTGTTATTAAAGCATTCATGAGGTTAAATGATTTCATTTCACAGCTGGCAGACACACCAAAATCTGAAAGATATGAGCATGTGCTGGAGGCATTAAATGATTACAAGACCATGTAAGTTATTGGTAACTTTTTTTAAATGCTGTTTGCCTATTTGATCTGATGTAGACTACCATCTTCAGTCTCCTTTGCTCAGTTTAATAATCACTGAAACTGCAGAGAACATTTAAATTCTAAATATGTTTCTATTTTAAACAGTAACATTACATAACTACTTGAGTGAAACCA
Source organism: Heliornis fulica (assembly GCA_013399135.1). Classification (NCBI taxonomy): domain Eukaryota; kingdom Metazoa; phylum Chordata; class Aves; order Gruiformes; family Heliornithidae; genus Heliornis; species Heliornis fulica. The sequence goes on along the minus strand of VXBZ01009878.1, from coordinate 1,347,390 downwards.
AGATAATGAGGGGTAAAGAATTAGCTTCCATTTTTTCTACTTCACATTCTGTATTTGGGAGCGAAGTTTGTGTTAGGAGAAAGAGAATAAGCTAGTGTTAGAGTGAATACTCTAGTTAGCATTGTTTTGTCTCGTGTTTACACTGTTTCACAAGTTTCATTACCTGGGGTCATAATTCACAAAATTAATTTGAAATCATCTAGGTTTATGTCTGGAAAAGAAATAAAGAAAAAGAAGCATTTGTTTGGCTTGAGAATTCGTGTTCCACCTGTGCCACCAAATGCTGCATTTAAGGCTGAGAAAGAACCGGAAGGAACTTCTCATGAGTTCAAAATCAAAGGCAGAAAATCATCTAAACCAATCCCTGATGTGAGGTAAAGTAATTCAGTCATTTCAGCAATGCTGTGATGGTAAATTGGGGCTACTTTGGGTATGTTTTTTTGGTACCTACAGACAGGTCCTTTGTGTTTTTAAGTAACTGTAAAGGTGGACTAATTATGAGAGCTTTTTTATTAATTAACATTCTATTTAGGATCATTATTAAAAACTTAAAATGAAATTCAGCAGTAAGAACAAAAGAAAATATCCTGACTTTGCTGCCATTTGGGGAAGGACCTCTTGACTTCCTGAAGGAACAGTTTAGCTATAATTCTAAATAGAAAGTATGATGTGAAGTTGTAACTTGTGTTAGTAAATAATTTTTACCAAGTGTAAATCATGTGAATAAACATGTAACTTGTTTGTCCCCCTTCAACATTACGTAATCAGTGATGTCACTAGTACAATCTTGTAACTCCTTATGTTATTCTAGAGGCAACAGTGTGTAACTTGGGTAAATCAAAATTGGCAGGTACATAATTATTTCTAGTGCAATGTTTTAGCAATAGACATATAACTGTATGTTCATTGCCAAGGGGAAGCATATATTCAATGAAAATTATCTTTACTAATACAGAAAAAATACAAATTTTTTTCTAGGGACTTAAGTAATGGTATAGAAAGAAAGGGGAAAAAAAAATCAGTAGGTCGTCCACCGGGTCCCTATACAAGAAAAATGATTCATAAAACTCCAGAGTCGTCTCCTCTGGTAAGGTTTTGCTATGATTTTTTCCCCTTACCCCTTTTTCCCCTCTAAGTGGATTATTTTTTGTGAAGAAAAACATAATGAATTAATCTGATTCTTGATATTTCACTTTTTTGCTCTAAAAGAAAGTTGAAAGAATTACAACTTGGACTTGTTTCTCCTTTTCTTAGGATAATGAAGCAGTTCCAGTGATAGAGAACCCAGCCTTGGAATTACCCTGCACTGTTGGGTAAATTGAGAACAAAACAAATAAAATTCCCTGTAAAATTTACAATACATTATTTTTATCTGTTTGCTTCTGAAATGTCAGCGCAGTTCTTAATGTGGAATTATTTTCATTACATGGCAACCCTGCTGTCCTGCATATTAGGAAATCTGATGGAACTGCGCATTCATCCAATACCTCAGATGTGGAATCCACAGGTGCTGCCAGTATGAAAGAAACTACCTCATCTAGCATTTCCAGACATTATAGGTAATTATTCAATTACTGTCATATAAGATCATCAATATTTGCAATATATTTGTTTTAAATATTTTTTGAAAAGGGGGAAGGAAACAAATGGTTCTGCGAAACATTACTCTTGATAGTCAGAAGTTTCAGAGATCCTACAAGAGAAGAGTATCCTTGCCAAAGCATGATACTAAATCTGGCTTCATCAGAACTCATGGTTTTATGTACTTCCAGTCAATTCTGAATCTTTAACTTCCATGAAAGCTGGTGCAGGTAGTTCAAAGAAATTAATCTAACGAGATTAATGAGGATAGGTGCTTGGATCAGAGATCCAAATCAGAAACCCATGATGTACAGATAGGTGCACAATTTTCTGACCATCTTTGGCCTAGTCATTGCAAATGCTGTTGTGTTGGTGTACTTTGGCAAAACAAAGTTGGAGATGAGGTAGGGTATTGACTTCAGTCGTGAGGCAGCAGTAGTAGAGATGAAACGGAGGTAAGGGTATTGCAGAACTGGTTGGAGAATATATAGAGCAGAGTTGAGGATATTGCCAAGGGGAGGTTATTGCAAAGGGGTGTAACATTGAGGATGTCATAATCTAGTGAGATTTGGAGTAATGAGCAACTAAGAGCTATAAATTGTATAGGGAAATCTAAAGAAATGGAACAAAAATATAGAACAAAAGAAAACTAGTCTTTTATTAGTTCTGCTTCCAACACGTAAATCAATAAACACTAGTTCTTTACCTTAACATGTAGCTACATTCCATTTTCTGAAAAGAATTGAACTCTAAGTACACCCTGACCTTAGTTGCCTAATAAAGGCTACATAAGGCCTGAATTGTATCCCAAATTTTCACAGCTTTTTTTTTGTAGGCTCGTGTACTCACGTTAAATAATAGTAGGTATACTGTGACTTTCTTTTTCCCTACAGTCGGTAGGGCATGAATTTTTTTTGCACAGTTTTCCTAAATAAATTATTAACTACAATTAGTTTTTCGGCAAATATATTATTTGAATATTTTCCTCACAATTCGAGCAAAATTAAATTTCTCTTTCATTGAGGTACATGGATCCTACATCTATTGTCTCCTCGTTCTGTTTTATGCTATCAGATGCTTTCATAAGTAATTTTTTTATGCATTACCTGTTACAGCTTGCCTTTAAAAGCTCATGTTTAACTTGTAGGCTTCCGAAACTGTTACCCAAGGTCTTCAGTAATTTTTACCCGTTATTCCATTCTATTTTATTGTTAGAGATGTGCTTTTTTCTTCAGTTGTGTTATGTGGAGTCTTGAACATCAAAGTTTGCAATCAAATAGGTTTCACTATGTGCAAATTATAGATGTAGGTTTTTGCATAACGACTTATTTAGTGGGAACTTTTAGTATGAGTGATTTATTCTTGGTTAATGTCAGAAGCTTCTTTGTTTGTTACCAGCTACAAATCCATGTGACTTTGAAATATATGAATTTCTGAAGAAAATACGTTCTATAGAAATGAGTAATGTAGAGGAAATTGTGTAATGCATTAGTTCGTATTTCAGAACTTTAATATATTGAGGTGAATTCAGCTTGGGAAAAATAATTATGTATGAATTTGGTTTTTATTTGCAGTCTTAATGTTAAGTCTCAAATGCTTTCATAGTTATAGCTTCTGTAATCGAGGCTTACCTGTGTGATCAAGCTGGCTTTCTAAATTTCAAATTTGATCACACATTATACAGATTCTTCTGAAGAATAACTTACTTAAAAATGGCTTTAGGCTGTGTCAGTTAAAATAGTACTGTCTGCATACCTAGGCATAAGTTAATATCATCAAGTAACCCTGATATATTAACTTAGTACAATATTCCTTATATAAATTTTACTTTGCAAATGCCATCCATATTTATATGTGGCTCTTCATAGGCCACCGATAGCTTTCATTCTCTTTTCCACTGATAAAGATAAGTTGTGTGGAATTAACTTATGATAGAGCAAATATTTTGAGTAAGTTCCTTGTAGTTAATACTGTTTATGGGTTGGTTTCTTAATAGTTTATCTGACTCGAGAAAAAGGACTCGTACAGGAAGAACATGGCCTGCTGCAATACCACATTTGAGAAGAAGAGGTCGCTTTCCACGAAAAGCGCTCCAGACTCAAAATTCAGAAATCGTAAAAGATGATGAGAGCAAGGAAGATTACCAGTATGATGAACTCAATACAGAGATACTTAACAACTTAGCAGATCAGGAATTACAGCTCAATCATCTAAAGAACTCGATTACTAGTTATTTTGGTGCAGCAGGTAGAATAGCTTGTGGGGAAAAATACCGTGTTTTGGCTCGTCGGGTGACGCTTGATGGAAAGGTGCAGTATCTTGTGGAGTGGGAAGGAGCAACTGCATCCTGACTGTAGGACTGAACATTATGTTCACTGCACTGTCATCTGTAAGTACAGCTCATAATGCAGAGCCACAAGAGAAATGTCTTTTAAATGTGTTTCTAAAAAAGACAAAACCAGTTTAGCCTTAACATGTAATTGTTATCATTACAGCTCTTGTGATAAAGACTTGACTTTTTAAAATCTGATCTGAAACGTAAATTTTTTAATCTGAACACTGTTAGATTGTTTTAGGTTGGGATATTTTGGGTTACAATTGCTTAAAATTGTGCATGTTGTTTTTTAAAAGAAGACATTTTCTAGAGAACATTCCATGGATACAGTTATTGTGATTTAGAGAAAATATTATGTAGATAGCACAAATCTTTGAAAAATTTTGGTTTGTTTTCTTACCCAAATGTTTGCAGAAATGTATTTCTATTTCAATACTTCCTAGATTTCATAAGTGCAGTGTATATAATGCCTACTGAAGACTGTAAAATACTGGTTTTCTTTGAAACAAAGTGTAAAAAAACAAAAAAAATATATTGAGCCTGTAAATTGCTCTGTGACCAGACTTCATTGTCGTCTTAATATATTCTTTGTGTGTGTGCGTGTGCGCATGTGTGTGTCTATATACATATGTATATATGCACACACATACTTGTGCATGTATATATATGTGTGATTGTGACCTATGCAATATAAATTATGGGATCAGGCAGCTTCTGAGAATACATCCCATAATTCTTTTTTCAGGAATAGTTGCCAGTATTTACACAGCAGCATTTCTTCTCAGGCTTATTGGGTGCTGTTGCTTTCTACGTACTAAGGAAAAGTGTCAAAGCAGTGCAGTGTGTTCTGGCAATGGGTGCAGTCATTGATGTTCTTATGCTCTAGGTAATATGCCGTTATTTTTCCATGTGAATTAGCTGGTAAACAATAATGCAGGATCTGAATATTTTGGAATTAACTCTCAAATGGTTATTTCTAGTAGAGTTACTGTGGCACACTGATTGTAAATTTTGTGTCCCAGTTACAACTGAAGTTGACAGGACTCACACACAAGATTGCTCTGTATCTGTAGAAACAGTCATATTTTGATAAATGTAGTATGAGCGAAGTGTATTGCACAGGGTCAACAAACAGTTTGTTGCCATTTGAAGTAACATTACTGATTTTATTACAACATTACCTCTTTAGTTTTTATAAAATATACCAAGTTTAAAATTGATGTTTATTTACTTGTTTAAAAAAGGTCTCTTGCCAGTATTAGATGTTTTTTCCTTTATCTGCTACTTTTGAGGGGTTTTTAGCCAAAGAGTAAACAGAAGAACACTTTTACTTTGGTGGTTATTCACTGTACTGTGTAAGGTTAGTTTTTGTACATTCTTACAGTTTACCACCAAAATAAAATGATGTAACATTTGCAAATGACAGAGTGGTTTCAAGTGTATTGCCTGGGTTAGTATGTATTTGATCCTTTACATGATTATATGACTTTTTCTGCTTATTTTGAACATCTTGAAGCAGTGATTTTTTTTCTTCCCTTTCTGTTACTGTATAGCCAAAGGAAGCAGAAAAAGATTTTTTTCATGTGCTTGGTTTATGGCTGGCCAGGTAATACTAGCTTTATAAAAATGCTAAGTAAAAACTGTCACTTCTGTTTACCTTCACTAAAATGTGTGGTTTTTTCTCACACCCTCAGCTATTAATTTAATGTTGCCTTGCCTATAGCTGCAATATTTTGATAACACAGCAACTTTTATGTTAATTTTTGAATGTTTATATCTTGGGATAATGCAAAATGTAAAACCTTTGTAACCTTACTTACACTATCTGTATCTGTCTCTTATTGTTTCACTTTATCCAAGTCCTTTAATTCTAACTGAACACCAGCAGTATTTTCATAAAGCTTCATTTAAAGATAATTATTGGAATGTACTTGGGGATTGGAGGGGTGGGGAGAGCAGGAAATACTTGTCAAACTTAAGCTGTCCATAGATGTAACTATTGTGAATGTCATAGTTTCCTTTCATTATGGTGGTTGACTTGACTCTGATGTTCAGTTTGTATTTTTGGAATTGCTTTTTTCTTAGAATTAAAAGACCAACTTTAAATGTGTGTATTTTCTTGAGAGAGAAGAATGACTTTTGGTTCTGTATTGTGAATTACATACTTGTATCCTCCTGTCCCTTGTTTCTTTATCTCTAGCTTTCCTATTACTGTCCTGGAGACACTTGCGCTGCACCTAAGACACTAATTAGTGTTCCAGCTATGCTCAAGGGATGCTTTGTTACAAGGTGTCATGTACTGGAAAATGCTGCAATAGTGCTGGTGAAAATAAGCTAGAGTAGTAACTAAAGCACACCTACAAATGCCTTTCTCTCATTTTATGTAAACTTCATTGTATGTAGTGCTGGAGTGTCTAAAGGAAAAATGCAAATGTTGCTGTACCTAATGATTTCATTATGGTATGACTTGATCATTGTATGTATGCATGTATGTAAATATATGTAAATCAACTTCACTGTGGTCACTGATTTAGATCCATTTCTGTGTGTATTAGATTTAATGTCTTTCCATTATATATTGTTTGTGTTAAAGTAGTACTTAGGTGGTGAACCCTCTCTTGAGGCTATTCTAGAAACGTTAAGTGTCAAGAACAAGACAGCAAAGAAATAATGCCACATTACTGATCAGAGCTGTAAAGTAATTGTCACAGCAAGCTACTTTTCAAATCACTGTTCTCAACAAAAACATCAAGGGGAATTTTTAATAGAAACTATGCTTTTCTATGCATAACAGACATATTGAGATTGCAGAGGAATTTTGATAAATCTGTGTGATATGTGAAGCAAAGGTCAATATTTATATTTAACATGGAGACAAATAAACCAAAAATTGCTTTGATGGTGAAGACAAGCAGTTTGTTATCTAGGGGGGTGGAGGGAAAGATAAGTGCATAAACAGGAGAATGGTCATGCCTTTGAAACATCCTACTAAAGTGATCTTCTAGTATTGTATTTTAAAAGGAAATTGGTGAATTGGGATTGGAACATGGCCAAGCTGGACATGGAGCAAGAGTCAGTGCTGAGATGAGCTGACAGGATCATACATTCTGTGCACAGAGGGAAGAGGATGCAAATGCCATGCAGGTAATGCATTTAAAATGTGTCACTTTGCTAGTTACATCTGCCTGAATGAAAGCTCATGCTGCAGTTAGGGCTGTGATGGCAGGAAATGGTGTTGTCTAAAACAAGAGAGAAGGGCTTAGGATAGTGAGTTTTGTTGATGCTAAACTGAAGCTGATGATGGCCAAACAACCATCTGGGTGTGTCAATCTGTTCAGATCCTCATTTGGTCAGAAACACAGTAATGTGTGAGGAAAGAAATCAGCATTGTCAACCTCAAGCCTGAGTTGATTGATTTATAGATTGATCATCTATAGCAGTGTTGTAAAGAAGAGAAATGTAAGGGGAAAGACTTGTTTGGAGTCTCTGCAGAAAGTTCAAAGGGGAATGACCATCTTAGAAGAGAGTACAGGACAAAAGAAAGAAATATAAGACAAGTTCTAATAGAAGCTGTGCACAGTTGAATGATGAGCTTGGAATTAAATGCTTATGCTAGTTCTCATTTCCATCATTCAGCAACAATGAAACAGAAGGTTTTTGTACTGTCATGATACTTTTATCTGTTTTGCATTTCTGAATCCCTTAATGTTCCTCTCGGTTAGCTCATCTCTGCTATTCTTTTTATCAGATTTTTTTTTGTATTCCAGTGTTGAGATTCATATACCCTAACATCAACAGTTGTTATGGTTTATATTGATACCAAAATGTATTGTCTTGCTGATACAGCTTTTGAAATACATCTGTAGCTCATACAGTTTTCAGGTCATCTCCTAATAGGTTCACTGATATTACTTCACTAATGTGCGTTTCTTTCACTTGTTCTGATTTGTTTCTAGTGTCTAAATTCTGTATTCTATTTTTCTTCCTGTTATTAGCTATTCTGTTTAGCATTGACTGACTTCCACTTTGGTTTCATAGAATCATAGAATCATAGAATTTTAAGGCTGGAAATGACCCCTAAGATCATCCAGTCCAACCATTAACCCACCGCCACCAAGTCTACCCTTAGACCATATCCTCAAGCACTGCATCTACCCGTCTTTTAAACACCTCAAGAGATGGGGACTCAACCACCGCCCTGGGCAGCCCGTTCCAGTGCTTGATGACTCTTTCAGTAAAGAAGTTCTTCCTAGTATCCAACCTAATTTTTCCCCGGCGCAGCTTGAGGCCATGACCTCGAGTTCTGTCGCCTGTTACTGGGGAGAAGAGACCAACCCCCACCTCACTGCAACCTCCTTTCAGGTAGTTCTAGAGTGCAATAAGGTCTCCCCTCAGTCTCCTCTTTTCCAAACTAAACAACCCCAGCTCCCTCAGCCGCTCCTCGTAGGGCCTGTTCTCCAGACCCTTCACCATCCTTGTTGCCCTTCTTTGGACACACTCTGGAACCTCAACGTCCTCCTTGAAGTGAGGGGCCCAAAACTGAACACAGTACTCGAAGTGAGGCCTCACCAGTGCAGTGAGTCTTTCCTAGTCTTCTGTTTACTTCGTGTCCTGTGTGGCAGCATGAACTTGCAGTCTTGACATCTGCAGTCTTACTGCAAGAAGCTCACTTACTTCAAAATCTGCTTTATACCAAGAAGCTAATTAATAGTTGTGTGGTCTAAAGAAAGTTTATTTTTCTGTAAGCACTATTTCTAAGTGCTTCATTTGTGCTTTGTCATTCCCTAATGAACACTCAGAACTCTTGCTCTTACTGTGTCCCAGTGTGGTAACTTATTGCTTTACTATGTACACATTTCTCATTCATAAATGTTACTACGATTGCCTATGTTCTGTTTTTTTCACCTGCTTGCTCTAACTTGGTATTCATAACTTCATGAATAGGTTGCGTGATAGCATGGCTGCATGAAATCATAAAGCAGGAAGATGGTAATTTTCTAGAGGTTATCAACAACAGAAATTCAGGGAAAGGTAAATGATAAAAAACTGGAAAGATCTTTAAGCTATTACAGTATATTGTAGTGGTAGCCAGAGGAGAAGGTGAGCCTTAAAAGAGAAAGATTATAAGGTAGAATTAAGAGCTGATCAAGATGATAATGCAGAGTTCCTTGGTTAGGGGAAACTATGCTTTGTGCACAAAATCCACACTTGGAACTGTCCTTTCTGCTAAACTGACTAGGAAGGCTAGCTGGCTGCTTGTAGAAAAGCATAAATTCATATGTATGAATACATTTAACTTATGTGCAGATAGACAAGTCTGAGAAATACAGCAAGAAACACTTGAATTTAGAATAGGAATGTATTGTTTTTGAGGTATTTAGGTGGGCTGTGAAATACTAAAAGGACAGCCTTTTATGGACCGGAGGTTTTTTTTAATTAAAACATGTACTAATTCAAATCATTGCCTTCTTTCTTCTCATGCTTTTTCTTCTCTCATTGTGGTAATGAGCCCAGGTATCATAGGCCCTCACCTGCCCTAGCATCATTCAGAGGTAAGTGAAGCTTTTGAATAGAAGCTCCTATTTGGCTACTCAGTGCCTGAGCCTGCTTCTTTCTTATGAGTCCGGTGGTGTCATCCTGTTGGGAGAGAAGGGACTGGGCACTAGGATTTCATGAACAATAGCTGAAGCGTGTTCAGTGGTTTGGAGGTGTGTGGGGTCTGGTTCTTCTCTCCAGAGAATGTAATCAAGAGTCTCCTCATTAGTAGTTTGGAGCTGTGTTTGATTAAACTGTCAGAAGCTTTTTGAATGAACAGTCATGGGTATCTTTGCAGTTTCTTCATTTTTACCACTCCCTGAAATAATCCAGCATAATGGAAAAATATAGTAGTTATATACCCAGTGTCAAATCCTTTTAACATATTTTTGAAATGAAGATACAGACTACGGATATGTGCTTTTACAACTTCCCTCTTAACTTTATGCTTTCCCCTCACAGCTGCAGAGTGATGAATCATAGAATGGTTTTGGGCTAGAAGGGACCTCAAAAGTATTGAATTCCAACCCCCTGCCATGGGCAGGGACACCCTCCACTAGCCCAGGCTGCCCCAAGCCCCATCCAATCTGGCCTTGAACACTGCCAGGGAAGGGGCAGCCACAGCTTCTCTAGGCAGCCTGTGCCAGGGCCTCACCACCCTCACAGGGAAGAATTTCTTCCTAATATCTAACCTACATCTGCCCTCCTTCAGCTCAAGGTCATTCCTCCTTGTCCTGTCACTCCCTGTCCTTGTAACCTGCCTCTGTCCATTTTTTCTGTAGTCCTTTCAAGTACTGGAAGGCTGCCCTAAGGTCTCCCCAGAGCCTTTTCTTCTCCAGGCTGAACAACCCCAACTCTCAGACCTCTGACCATCTTTGTGGCCCTCAAGACTTGCAGGAGGTCAGTGTTTACTCTAACAAGTCCATGTAGTGAAGGATATCTTTTTTCCCAAAAAGTTCTTACACTTTAAGGGGAAGGGACTTGTGAGCTGTATGGTTTCCAATTCTTGTTTATTGTCCTCAGAGCATGAAAGAAAATTACGTAGTTTAAATTCTGGTGAAACTTCAGCAGTGTAGGGGTGTTCAATATTCATTTTGTTACTTTTATTACCATTTTATTTTCTCTTATGAATGAACAGTTGCTTTAAGTATATCCTTTGTTTTGAAAATAAAATGGCAAGGCATATAGCTTTAGGTGTGCTTTGCAATAATTCATGAAAAAAGACATCAAATATAGCTCAGTCTACATAATTCCAGGCTACCTTGATTGACTGTTAGGGCTAATGAGTCTTTAGGACAAACTGCCATGTAAACCTTGCTTTTAAAAATAGGAGGAAAAAACCCAACTAACTTGCTGTGGCTGGTTGAATACATTTTTTAACAAGGTTGTCATGAACTCAGGCTGGTGCTGCAACCTGGCAAATGAGCTGAGTTAAAGAAGGATGTGCTGCAGTGGACTTGTGTCCGTCTGAGGTACAGGAGTGGTGTATGCAGGAAGCGGGTACGGCAGAAGCCGTCTCTTCTCACAGCACACTCTTCAAGACCAGGAAAGACAACTTTTGAATGCATTTCTCATGACTTGTTCAAAATGGCTTTTGATGGTTCTCACTGTGCATGCACCTCAAGTCAAACAACTCTTCCTTCTACCATTAGTTGCCTAATCTGGCAATTTATTGTTGTATTTAAGTAGCTTATGGTACCTACTTCCTAGAGTCAAAACACAGTACAAAAAGGAAGTTCCTGTTTTGCTCTTGGATCAGTGTGGTTAGCAGGCTTCTGGACAGACCCGAGCTTCTTGGGAGTCTTACAAAATGTAAACTAGCTCAGATTTGTCATGTATATTACTTGATTATGCTGAAATTTCTTTCCAAAATTCTGAGCTCTGGTTTCAGGATCTTGTGTATTCTCATGAGTACTGTGAAAATATTACATGTTAATAGCTACTAGTAATGTATTATGGGATTGACTGCTACAGCTTGGTATTCTGTGATAGTACTGTTCTCTACTTTTCTGCAAGTATTTTTAATACATTGATTATACATAATCAGACATGAAAATACTTATGTTGAGAAATTCTTTTAGAGGAGGAAAATATAAAATTAATGGAAGCATTCAACAGGTCATCAAATAATGGTACTGAAAAATACATTTAGGTGGTTTAATTATTTCTGTGACTTAAGTATTCATGTTAACTGGAAGCATGCAAACATGCACACAAGTTAGAGGAATTTATCAAGACAAAGTACCTTCTGTAAAATTCTTTCTAAGAAGGGTTTGTGAGGACAAATGGCCATTGGGTTAGAGCACAAGTTTACACTTCCCCACAATCTGTTTCTCAGTAGATTCCCCTTTCTTTTTGGTTGGTTTTTTTTTTTTTGAGGTGGAAGAACTTGGGACTTAATGAGAATAGTTTCCCAAATTCAGAGGTCTGACTGAATACCAAGCTGTCTTAGGCTGGCCTAAGGGTTCTACTTTGTCATGCTTTGAACACAGACCTTTACCAGTTTCTGTAGTATTTACCTCTGGTATAATAAAATTATTTGAAAGTATTTCTATTCTGGAATTCCTTCTAACTTAACAGCCCACATAACTGGAAGCTATGATGATCTGAGTGGAATAAACTGCAGGTGCAATATAGAGGTTTCCATCATCAGATGCCATGTTAGGTAATAAAACTAGTTTTTATGTTACAAAGATCAGATGCTTATGTAAATCCCAAGTTACTTGCACAGATACATTTGGTTTTCTGTTACAGAACAGAAAAAATTTAGTGGAAAAAATGGAAAAGCTGCATTACTAACACTGAAGTTCTTGTTATCATAGTGTTCTTGATCTTTTGTAGCATTCATAAGTAGTGTATTAGTCCTTCATTATAAAACAAAGAACACAAACACAGGTTTCAACTTCATTTATTGAAAATCTGTTTTGCATAATTTTTTTCAACATCTGCAAGTCTTAAAACACTTAGTTCTGAATAAAAAGTTCATTAAGAAAAAAACCTTGGATTTATATTCTCCTTTGTAAATCTTGCATCATCAAAAGCATTCTACTTGTCAAAATCCAAATGAAAGCTTAGCTGCAAGTCTAAATGCCAAATCCTTCGCCTACAGTAAACATATTCCAGCTGCCACAGTCAAAGCACAGTTACCTTTAAAGTTAACTGTTTCTTTTCTACAGTGAACCTTGAAGGGGAGAAAATACAGTTGCAGCTTGATTACAAAACAGTAATCTTGCAGATGAACTCTGCTCAGAATTGTTATTTTTCCTTCTACTGCTGCCTGCTATTTGTAATCTGAGAAACTGCTGCAGTTCAGTCTTGTGTCTTTGATCAGAGGGGTCTGCAATCATTAGCAGCTTGAGCTAATACACCATACTGTTTTGCCACTGTCAGAGGCACAGTAGAGCAGCTGGGGAACCTAATCCCTTGAGGTGCCCTTGGAAAACTCCTCAGACCCCATCTGTTGGAGGTCAAATCTGAAATCTAGAGTCTAGTAGCTTTGAAACAAGAGGTAGATGTTTGTCACAGCTTCACAGAGCTGGTTCTGCATTTTTGCAGATGGTTTGTTAGTATCATGCTCATGGTGATCCAAATGAAGATGGATCTCTTCTAGTAAGAGGGGCAGAGACTTAAGAGTTATTTGTTTGTCCTGAAGCTTGGAAGTTGGCTTCCGTGAGCTTTGGCTTATGCCCTGATGTATATTTGTGGTATATTGCTACTCAGATGTTCAAGGAAAAGGCAGAAATATTATCTGCCACTCAAGCAGAAAGAATTTTTTTTTCCTAGACTGTTCTAATCATGGAAATAAGCTTTCTAATTCCAGTCAGTTTAGAATAGAAAGCACCATGTGGAAAAAAGATATACAGAACCCTAAAAAACAGGATTAATTTGGACACAGCCTTGCAGAAAGAAAATGGAGCTCAACAGCTGTTGCAGCCTCTCTATCATGAGTTCTGTAAGGAATAATACTTTTGTTTATGAAAACTATTTTAGAAATATTGCTAGGGCCCATTGTCTGCTGTTGAAGCTGAAGTGCTGTTTCGATGTGCTCTGGTCTTTGATAGCATCTGCTTCATTTGAACAAAATGTCTCTTCGTGCATCTGTTGAATCTGTTTCATCTCCATAAAATTTTTAAACACAGAAAATCTCAAAGTTACAATTCTGCTGTTCATACCCCGATGACCAACAACAGGCAGAACACTAATCCCTACACTTTTTAAATACACTTTAAAAGTGTCTTTTAAGGAGTGTTTTTTCAAAACACTTTTGGGATGAAATATAGTTGAACACATTTTTACAGTATTTCAGTGACTTGGCATACTGTGAAATCACTAACTTCTAACTATGAAGTTAATTCTTACACACTAGCTCTTTTGGCAAAAATTCTCTGCACCCTCACTACACCATTAAAAGCCCCTTCATCTAGAAATTACTGATTGGAGGATGGATCTGCCCTATTTAAGTGATAATAATATGCTTTCAGTTGATACTAATGTTTGAAGCATGTAGTCATTGCTCATGTAATTTATGACTTATAAATAGCCAGATATGGAAACACTGCTTATGAATTGAATGTACTTAGCACAGCTAAAAGACTCCACAATGTGAGCAAAAAGGGAGAGTTTAGGTGAACAGCTTTGGTTTTTCATGCCTTTGTAAGTCACCCTATTACCTGCTGCATCAGTCACAGATGTAGTAGGCAAAAACTAATACAAAATAAATGGGCAAATAAAGGATCTCAAGACTACATAAATGAATGTAAAGGTAATATTTTCACACACACCCCTCTTTATTAAAGAGATAATATGGAAAATGACTATTTGAAAATTATTAAATGAGGTTTTAGTAACTACATCTTTCCAAATCAAACTTCAAGGTGCATGTGCACATTTCTTTGTACACCGTATAGTCACTTGTCTCTTTAACCTTGTGTAACAGCTTAGAAGGAGAATCAAGTTGTACAACTACAGGACAGAGAGAGGTATGAACAAGAATTGTACCTATTTTTTCTCCAATTCTTTTCAACACTGACTCAATTTTACCTTGGTAATTTTTTTTTTTTTTTTTTAAGCTGGTGTTAGTCTGCTGTATATGAAGTTCTCATGTTGTGCTCATAATGTTAACCCAGTGTTTCTTCACGGTACTGAAGAAAATGAGAATTTTGAAAAACATATAACTCTGAGGACACATGACTAACCCCAGACTACCCGTGCAGGCCCCAACGCTGTAAACACTTAGGCACATACGTAAATTCAGTGTTTAACAGCAAATAAACCAATGGTGAAGTTACCACTTAAAGTTCTACATGAAGAAATAACGGTATTAACATTACTTTGCGCACGCACACTAAGCACCCTGTTCACTCTGTGTAAGTCAGGCATCATCGACAAATGCTACACGTACTAGAAAAAATTGTTGTTAGCACTTGCAGAAGTGGAAGAGCTCAGGGCAAGGCATTCTGTTCACATCAAAACAAAAACCAAACAAAACAACCCCAACACCACCAACCGCCACCTAACAACAACCAAGAAAGGCCAACATAAATTGAAAACTGATGGCTACTGCCTGTTCAAAAGAATTGGGAAGGTTGTGTTTTTATCTTTTTTCTTCTTCTCATTACTGTAGTAGTTTATTGCTTCCCATCTCCCCCCATACATGTTAGACTGTTAATATTCAGTATGATCCTAAGTTCTACTTTTCCTCTTATCTTCAAAGAGACTTTTCAACATGTAAACCTGAAGAGCTGATACCACCACCATTACTCCCAAGTTGACCATGGACCAGAAATTCACTCTGTCAAAGTTGCTTTCTTGTATATTTCGGTCACGAGCTTCAAATGCTCTGAGCAGGGTCTGAATCTGGACGCTTTTGCTTAATCTGGCTTTGACACTGTTGATAGATTCCTGACAAGTAACAAAAGAGTATTTTTTAGAAGAAAAAAAAAAACCCAACAACTAAATTGAAGTTATAGCTTGCAACACATACAGAATCTTAGCACTGTATTACCACTTGTAACTTAATTTCTTGACAAGTAGATAGCTTTCACTTTAAAAAATACGCCTCAGGTTTCATTAACTTTTATAGCCTGGTTATTGTAATATCATTTAAAAAGATTTAAATAGCATGGCGTTAAAGTTCTATAGTAATTGGACTTTTCCCTTTTACCGGCTAGAGAGGTGAGAAAGAAGTCAGATCTATAGGGTTTTTCTGTTATTATTCCATCTATCTTTAGGACCTGTATTCTAGGTATTCAGACTAGTAAAAAACAGTGATCTTCGCAGAACTAGTCTCAAAACAAGTTATGTAATAACAGGCTCTTCCTGCTAGATAATCAAATTAAGGTATTTCTTATGCCATCATCAGGACCATATCTATAGCAAAAGTGCAGTAGTACATTAATGTTACATTCCTTTTTTCCACTTTCACTATAGTGGATATAAACTGCTGTTTCAGCTTTAATGCTAAAGCAGGATTTTGACAAATTGCGAATAGGACAGCTAGAGGTCCTAGAAAGGACACCTGTGTGTCTCGGGAGCAGAGGAAATTCATGAATGCTCTGACCATATCAGCTCAACATCCACTCCTTATTTTGCATTTACAGAGTAAACACCTGGTCCTATAATCTGTTTCATGTGCAACATAATACACAGTCACAACCTAAACACTAATCTGGTCAAGTGGTGACTTATGTCATTGATAGCATTTTGGGATCCTCGGGCAACTTTTAATGGGCTATCTCTGCAGTAACAGTAAATTTTAAAAAACAAAGTACATTTATAGGATGCTGTAAATAAAGTTAAACTTAGTAGTGGCATTTTCTGTTGCATATTTAACAAATATTTCAAAAGAGCTATTTTTGGAAGGCAAATAATTTTATGATACTAAAGTTCATGTGTTACACAATGAAGAATATCAACATCACAACAGAGCTTTACAATTTTTTTCCATTTTCCCTAGAAAATTGTTTCTTACATAAACACTTAGTAGTTTAACTTTAGAGTCCTCACTAGAACTTTCATGTAAAGTCCCAACTTAAATAAATAATGGCATAAAATACTAATGTACTAATACTACTTTGTAAGATCTGCAAGGATCTCAAAGACAAGTTCTGCATTTGCCTTTGTTTTGGAAGGTATACAAGAAGGTATCAATTCTATTCAAGTATTGCTTGTGATTAGCATGAGAGAGTTGTATCACAGCTTTCCCTATAAAATTTGTTTTTCCTTAGTGTCTCGATTGCCAAGTTTAAAGATCTGGACAGCTTTTAGTATTTATATGTGTATGGTACATGTATAAACATTTAAAATCTTTAAGTTGTTTAAAAATCTGAATTTTGTTTACTGCAAAATAGAATACAATACATTCTTTACACCAGTATTAAGTCAGTGTTTTGGGGTTTTTTTTGAGTTTCCAAAGATACCAGTTGTCTGTAGCTATGAGTAAATGAACACTGTCTTACTACACCCTACCAAGCACTAAAACCAGTGGTACAGGAACACCAAGTGATCCTCTCTACACATTGGAAAGCTTTGGCTCACATGTAGTCTTCATCTTACATCAAACAGGGTGAGCATACAGTTTGAGCAAACATTGCTGTTCACACAATGTCTGCCAGGATGACCCTGCAGTGTAGTACAGATTAACTCCTGTTCATCAGTTTGGAAAGATGAAATATAATGAGGGCGTGTGTGTGTGTGACAACACATGACAACCTCCACCCTGAATATAAATAATGCATAAATTAGGGAAAAATGTCCTATTTTAGCAGTAGGGAGTAAGGAAGCTGAATTTGAAACACTGAGAGCTAGGCCATTTCTTCTTGCTGTTTATGAGTCCATTCTGAAAATATTCTCAAACTTCTGCATGGAAGGAAGAGCTCCATGGTGCTAAGGCTCCAACTATCGGTAAAAGCAAGATATGGAACTGGAATAATTTCCAGGATAATGCACCAGACCCCATCAGAATGCCTAGATGACAGTTATGTTCTTACATTGAAAAGAACTAAAGATAAAATACTAACCAGGATGTCTTCCAACTTCATATCCAGGAGATCTGTGCCCGTAACGTACTTCTTCCAGTCTTCTTGATCTTGTCCATCTTCTCCCATGTTGTCCAGGATCAGTTCAAAGAAAATCACCTTCTCAGAAATGGTGCTGAATGTGTTGTCAAAGCAGAACATGTAATCGCCATCTTCTGTTTCCACCCTGCGTATATAAGCAAAATGTAATCAAATTAGCTACACGTTTTTTGTGCTGGTTCTAAATAGTGAGTGTCTGTAACCAGACTTTCCTCTTTAAGACTGACAATCATGCACTTAGAAAGAATTGAATATGCTTTGTATATAAAAATAACATCTTTAAAGACACATTATAAATTGCAGTCACAGCAAAACAATCCCACTCAAGGCGTAAACTGAAGACAACAGCTTACTTTTATTTTCATTTTTTTAAGATTTTCTAATCATTGTTAATTGTTACAAAAAAGCTATGAATAGAATTCTTACACTCTATAGAAAAAAATTACAGTAATTACTATATGTTTTCATAAAAGGACTGGGAAAACAGTGGATTTTTCCACTTATTATTTGTATGACTAACATGATCTTTTAATATTAGATGTGGACACCTTTTTCAACTCCATGATGTGTGTTTTTCACTGACCATTAACAGGTACCATTAAAACAAATATCCTTCACTTCATGGTAAGATTAACATGAAAAGCATTCAGTCTTAATAAAACAGGTAACTGCTTTTCTCAAACTGTCGTATTAGAAAGTCTTTTTTAACACTAAGGAATAAAAATTACTCAACCTCTATTGTAGTTATTAAGGAAACCAGAATGGTACTTTATGTAACATTTCTAAGTTTTAGTAAGATTATAAACTTACGTATGAACTCCATCTGATTTCCTTTCATCAAAAACTAGAGTTTCACCTTTTGGAGACAACAGATGAAAATCAACATCTAGTCCTGCTCCATCTAGAACCTGTGAAATAAACAGAAAAACCCTCCAACCAGTGGAATTCCTGTTTGAATTTCTGAAAGCAAATAGGAGAGAATCAGAAAGCTGAATCCGTCTGTAAGAGTTCTCACTAAATTAACTGGAAACAAATTAAAAACTGGTTCAACCCAAAAGGATTTTAGCTACTTCAAATCTTAAACTAAGTATCGTCTAGTCCTAGGCTGGGCTTATATTGAACCTTTTCCTAAGAATGCGTACCATTTCATCAACTGTCAGAGTTTGATAACTTGTAAGAATACCAGCAGATGGCCAAACCTAGCATTTCTGTAGTAGAAATAATTTGATGGGTAAGTACCAGCATTAGTTCAGTGGTAGAAAAGAAATATAACAACATAACAAATATCCATTGCTCTTATGTACATACACATGTATATTTGTAAAAGAACACAATCTATGCAGCGTCATCCCTAAGATCTCTCTGTTGGGTTAATTAACAGTGTGGAAGATGAGACTTAACACCAAAGCTGTACCTCAGGACTCACCTTTTTATGCAGATTTCAGGTTTGAATTCTCCCTCGGCATTCTCATTTCCCAAAGGCAAAAGGATCTGAAGGCCTTTGGCTTCCTGAACTTGTAAGCTGTACTGCTTTAAATGCGTAACATGGCTACACTTGTATCATGGTATGGCTGCACTGCAGAAATTCTCTATGGGGAAGGTAGTAACTGCGTAAGGGTGCAGAGAGGAATGATTTTTATGACATTACTTAGGTCCGCACTAGATGATTTTTTTGTTTGCTTGTTTTCCAGTGAGCTAGCAGTCTGCTCCTCTGAAATTGAGGGCAAAGTTTACACTGACTTAAAGTGACACAGGAGACTTACCAAATAAAAGAGAAAGGACAAGGAAAACTGTTGGCTAACAGCTGATCCAATTAAAAACCAGATCTTTAGGGCTATGACATGATCTAAATGCCAGAACAAAGCCTTGTATCAGCATAGCATTCATTGCATTATGTCTTTGGAGAACGATCTGCATTCTTAAATATATTCAGTATGCTGATGCTTCACCCACTAGTAATTAAGGAAAAAACACATTTATTCAGTACAAAATAAATTATTTCTAACAATATACAGGGCTCCTTTTCTGAACCAGCAAATAGATGAATTGTTACTATTAGCAGTAGTGATAATAATTTTATGCCCGAGTAGAAACAAATCCACTGTTATAGATATTTGTTCTAAAACAAAAATATTTTATTGTGATTAAAATAAAATCCTACTTGGCCAGTGCACAATACACTTCTGTTTTGCTTATGGCTCTGAAGAAAGCTTGAACTCCTTAATCTCACTCTTGCTCAGTTCTGCATTAGAAGATAATCAAGAATTTCACTTTGTAATTTCAGTTTGTCAGGGGCGGGAGGACAGACAAATCCCAGCCGATTCTGAGTCACGGCAGCAGGATGAAACAAGCCTTTATTTTAAGGGCGGGGGGGGGGGAAGCACCGAGGTCTATCCCAGAGACGCCTGGGGAGCTCAACTCTTGCCGAGTAGAGTACCAAGGCTTTGGCATTAGTCTAGTTAAACGAGGGTTACAAGAAAATGAAACCCACCCTTGAGATAAAAGGTGTTTAACGTGACGCCGACATGGGCAGGTAGGGGCTTTGTGCATCGGCAACACTGTTTATGCTTTGGAGCTACGCAGGAGGTCACGGCCATTACCGCGCTACATTCCTGCCGCCGTAGCGGACGGCAACCCGAGCTTCGGCGAGGTTACCGAATAACCCGCTACAGCCATCCACGGGGCGGGGAAAGTCCCGTTCTCTCCCAGAGCCACGGCCTGTAACAGTTGGTGTGCGCCAGGCCCGCACAGCCCAGCACGGCGGCCAGCGCGCCTCCGGCCCGGAAGCAGGAACCGGCGGAAGGCCGGCGGGGCCGCTCGGCGAAGGCAGGGCGCCAGGATCCCGCTGCCTCCCGAAGCGCTGCCCGCGCTGCCGGAGGGCCGCGAGGCGGCTCCAGCCGTGGCCCGGCCGAGGAGCACCCCTGGGAAGGCGGGAACGAGCTCCCGGCAGCGGAGGCGAAAGGTGCCTGTGCCGCCTCTCCTGTAAGGGAGAACCGGCGGCCGAACCGTTCAGCACTGCCCACGGCCCAGAGAAGGCAGTGCCGCCGCGGCAAGACGCGGGACCGCCCGGCTCCCTTCAGGACAGCCCCTCGCCCTCCCGGGGCGGCCCCGGTTGGCCCCGCAGCCGCCCTGCCCAACCTGGTACTCGAGCTCCAGCGAGGCCTCCTTGCGCATGGGCTGGTAGAAGCACTCCTTGCGGCCGGCGGGAAGCGTGAAGGTGAAGTCGCTGTCCAGGGAGGGGCTGAACTCGGCGGCACCGGACAGCGGCAGGAGCAGCGTGAAGCACCCAAGTAGCGGCAGCAACAGCCGGGACCACAACCACGGCCCCATCCCGGCAGCTCGCAGCCCTCTCCGTTCGCGGAGCCCACCGGCCGCCGCGGAGCGAGGGGCGGGGCAGGCCCCGGCGGCGCGGGCGGGACCGGGCCCCGCCCCTCGCACCGCTTCGCCAATGGCAGCTCAGCTCTCCATCCGCCCGCGGTGCACCGCGGCGGAGAGATGCGATTGGCCGGCTTGACCTCAGTTTGATACGCGCTTCCTCCTACCAGGAGCGAGAGCGACGGCTGCGCAGCCGCTGCTCGCAGGGCGCCGCGTGAAGGGTGGGCGGCACATGTGCTGGGTGGGCCTCGCGGAGGAGGCGGGCACAGCCTGGTGCCCCGCGGTGTTTGAGGCGGAGTGAAGGGTGGATTGCGGGGACTTCTCTTGCCGAGGGAGCGGTGCGTTGGGAGCGGGCGTCGCGCTGTCGGTACATCTCTTCTTGGAGCCGAGGTGTGGCCCTTTTCCGTCTCTCCTGTTTCCCTGGGGCGAGCGGCCGTCTAGCGGCCTCGGGCTGGAGGCAGGTGAGCGTCCGACACCGCCAGTTCTGGACTCGCCCGGGTCCCATCGCTCTGGGTCCCCGGGCCGCGGCCCCTTCCCCGCGCCGCCAGATGTCCTGTAGGACTGCTGTCGATAAGCCGTGTTACCGCTTGTTCCCGCGGCAAAGACTCGGTGCTGTCCGGCCGCCCGGGGAGGGGGCCGCGTGGAGCAGTCACGAAGGCAGAGAAGGGATCGCAGCCGGTCCCGACCTGCGAAGCCGGGCGGCCTAACGACATCCGTCCTGCTGGAGAACCGTCTGGCCGTTTCCCAACTTAACAGCTCAAGGCCGGTGCGCAGTCTTACTTGGTGCCGTGAAGGCTGCCCCCGCCCTCCCCAGCGCTGAGGCTTCCATCTGCTGGCAAGGCCTCTCTGCTCGGGTTGTTTTAAACTGCTGGTCGTTGGCAAGGCAAGTCTGGTGTATGCGCTGTGCTTCTTCAGGCACCCTGCGCGGTGCACGGGGCTTCTGAAGTTACTGGGGTATGTTGTGTAAGTGCTGTTGGCTGCTACTAGGTAGCAGGCTTCTTTTCCTGTTTTCATGTGCGGCAATTCATGAAACTCCTACTGCATGAATGTATACGGAACTCATGTGCTCGAAAAAGATGAAAAAAAATTCCAAAGTAATTCTTATCTGGTGCGTGTGGGAAAGGGTAGTGTGCAAAATGTATGTTTACATTTTATTCAATTCACTATTGTCTTGTTTTGTAATTTTCTCCTTTCCTTTTTTCTATTTGCCTTGTTTTGGTATCTTTAAAAGCGTCTCGTGTACTTTTATCAATTTTGTAATATTAAATATTGTTTTAGCCATATCTTGGTACCGATGGAATATAATATGTGGACTTGCTCTAAAAGTGCTGCTGATGAAGACCTGCTTGCAAACTTACAGTTGTTACAAAATCAGCTGACA
Organism: Heliornis fulica; assembly: GCA_013399135.1. Taxonomy (NCBI): domain Eukaryota; kingdom Metazoa; phylum Chordata; class Aves; order Gruiformes; family Heliornithidae; genus Heliornis; species Heliornis fulica. The sequence goes on along the minus strand of VXBZ01009878.1, from coordinate 1,325,108 downwards.
AGAACTGAAAAAAAACTACAAACTGTAGAGGAAGAGCTTTCAAGGTATGAGCGTGTTTGGGAATGATAACAGCCCATTGCTGTAGTGTAAATTGTTCTTGGTGTAATGGATTAGTGTATATAGCTCCTTTTGTGCTTCTCTTTCAAATGCTTTTTATGAATGATCTAAAAATAATAAAGAAAAATTTATGTAGCAACTTTTTACTCTCCCTCCTAGCACTACATCTGGTGAATATTATGGCCACTGCTCGGATGAGGCTGTAGGCTTTGCTCTGGAGGACCTTGGTCAGCCTAATTGTAACTATAAAGGCTTTTCCAACTCTAAGAAGAATACTGATAAAACATCTTGCCAGGATTTTCAAAGAAAATCTGAAGTAAATATTGCACTTCATTACTTATTGTTATGACTTATTCTGGTCTTGGCAATGTTTATAAATGTGGGTTTTTTTGTTTTAGGGATTGGAAACACTCGTAAACATAATAATATTTGAATATATTTGTTCTGCGGAGTTTCCTTTTATGTGGTGTATGGCTTACATATATGCATATACAAGTGTGTGTATAAAACATTTTTTATGTTTAGTCTTACTCAGTGTCCACAACCTCTGATAAAGCTGTGGAAGAAAATGAATGTTTTAAGGAGAAGCTGGACATCCTTACTGACCAAAATGCGTCTTTGGTTTCTGAGAACCACTACCTGAAGAACAGTGTCATTACTATGAGCTTTGAATTGAGGCAGTCAAAAGCAAGAGTATGTATCTTTTCTGTATTCATATAAAAAAAACACTCGAAACCCGAAAAACTGCCCCAGTGATGATGTAATCTGTAATTCCAGGCAGAACATGCTGATTGTTTTGTCTCAAACTATACACACTTAATACTTCAATTCTGAAGTTTAACATTCTATCTTTTCATAATATTCAACACTAATCTCAGGACAGAGTAGTTTGGAATCTATTTCTCAGTGAGCAGAAGACTTATGTTAATTATGACTTCTGTCAATTTGTGCTCCAAAGTTTAATCTAAAGTCAGTAAGTTACAGAATGAAGAATACATAGTGTAATAAAATAGTTCAGTAATGTGTTTAGCACTGTGTTCATGTGTCTGAGCCACATTAATCTTAATGTGAACACTAGTAATTTTTGTAAGACATAAAATGTTGGCTTTTCCAGTTGGATTAGTACTGCTATTCTGAAAAAGAGAAGGTAAGTTAGATGGAAACCCTGTATCTAAAACGGTAATGGTTTAATATATAATTTTATGTACAATATTTTTCAGGACAACTCTATTCTTGTATTTGTTTTTATGTAACATTAATAAAGCATACCTGTGGTTAATGCTTTTTGTTTGAGAAATGGTATCTCTAAGACAGTACAAATAAGTAGGTAAATGAAATGTTTGACTGTCTTGCAAGGAGAGAACAAATAATGGTCTATAAAGTCTTTGGGAAAGGCAGGAGAGGAAATTGGCATATAAAGAAATCATTCTTCCAGACAGTGTATCACACTGAATGCAAGGGAACTGGAGGATGATAAATGAGCAGGAAATGGGAAGTCAGTTGTGTAGATGAGTATATGTATTCTACAGTTTGGTTAGGAGCATTGCATCTTTCAGCAAGTAGATTGTTTTTACGTTTCACCTGAATATATGCAAGTAGTAATGAAACCCCAAATATGTTTGTATTCCAGATCTCTTATCTTGAATCGACTTTAGGTACACATTTAGTCAGCATTCCAAAGTTAAAAGAACAGATTGCAAACCTGGAAGCAGAAGTTTTAGCTCAAGATAAAATTCTGAGGTAACAAGTGTATTTTTAAAACAATGTTTTATTGTGTGCTGGCTAGTCCAGTTGCCCTTTTGGGATGATGTAATTGCTGGTATTGTGTGTGTCACGTAATCTGGGCCTTGAAACTTTAATTTCTGAGCTATATACAGCAGGAGGGAAATGTTTTATTTTGTACTGATACATTTATGTGGGAAATGTACTTAGAGAAATGGAGAAAATACAAAGGACGGTAAAAGAAACGAGTTTATAACATACACTAATCACGATTGTGCCCTTATAAGGGTTTGTATGTTACGTGACTGGGTATCTTCTATGGTAAACAAGCATACATATTTTCAAACATGACTATGCATCATGTTGTCTAAAGGATTTATTCATGAATATATTAATCAAGGCAAACGGCCAAATAAAACTAATGTAAATAGTGACTGTCAGAAGGACACACTGTCAGTTTATCTTATGATCTTGTGCTAGATAATATTCAGTTATTATCTTAATAAGCTGTCTTTACAAAACAAGGTTATATAGCCACAGAGCTTTTTCCTACATGTGTATCCTGACTGGTCACACTTATTACAAGAGAAATGGTGATTTCTGTGTTCAGATCTTGTGGCACAAAGTCAGGCATCTGGGACCTTGGCAATCTTGACACCTCTTGGTAAGGTTTGGACACCACTCCAGACTGCAGACATATTCCTGGGGAGTCTGAAGACTATGAGTATTCAGAACCTAATTTTGAGAGTCACAGTGTGTTTGACTAGTGCTTTTCAGACATGTGCAGAGCAACAAAAATCTAGTTTCTTTACCAAAAAGTTTCTATGCTTTGCTTATTGATAGAGATACAGAAGATAAACTAGATCAAAGCCAGAAAACAGAAATGGAAAGAGAAAATATGTTGCAAAGATACAAAAAGAATTATAAAAATCTGAAAATGGAGTTAATTGAACAAAGCAAGCAAGGAAAGAGGTAGCTAAGTAATTTTAGTAATTCAATAATGATTCATAAGTGTTTATTTCAGTTGTATTAACAATTATCTTTTGCTTTTAATCAGTAATTGCAACTGCTTACTATTCTTGGGCTGAGCAAACTAAAAGTGCTGTAGGCTAACACTGTTTTGTTTGTTATTATGAAATCCCTTTATCCTTTTCTCTGAATGCTTTGCCTTCTCCAAATGAGCCTCCCAGTCCTTAGACTGAGAAACATGGATCTGAGAGGAGTCTGTAATGAGGCACTCGCCCGTCTCCATGGTTCCCTTACTGGAAGAGAGGCAAACATTAACTGGGCCATGGTACTTCTGTGCCTGTGTTGGGTGTCCTGAACAGACTGCGTACCTGAGCTGTTCCAAGGTTACTGTTCCAACTAGTGAGTAACGATGGAGGAAAGTAAGAAAAGGGGCAGGACTGCGAAGCAGTAGAGTGAAACAGTAGGTAGTCTGGGTTGCTGCTTTGAACAGTTGCTCACCTGATGTCAACCCAGTCTCAGCTTCCTTTATTGATGCCATATCTCCAGCATCCCCAAAATAATTTATACTTTGGTCAGTTTCTGTCAGTCTCACCATCATGACAGCTCCCTTCAGTATAAAAGTCTTCAGTATAAAAGTCTTTTCTAGTTTCCGCTTAAGCACTCTGAATTTTAGGGACCACTGCTATCTTTTGCTGCTTTATCAGGCACACTATCCCAGTCCCTCAAACAGGCTTTTACTTTTTCAAGGGTTTGATTCAAAAAACGTGGGTTTTTTACACTTTTAGTCTTACTGTAATTTTGTTTATGTTAATATGCAGAAAGGCATTTAAAATTAATTTGTCTTACGAAACCTTTATCTAGCGCTTGCAAAGTTAGAAGTACAAAGGCAATTTCCTGAAGCAGACAGTTTAGTAGTTGGTTTTAATAACTGGGGGAGATAGTTACATAATGACTGAAATTTGTGATTTTTAAAATTGGTATGCTTCTTTGTAGAGCAGAGGAGCAAAGAAATGAGGCTTTGTTGAATGTGGAGAAGCTGACAAGAGCTTTCAGAAAGTATAAAGAGAAAATAACTGAAAAATTAGAAAAGGTAAGTGTTTTTTATTCACTTGCTTTTGCCATACTATTAGGATTTTGCCTCTTCCAATAAGCAAGGTGGCAAACAGTAACAGGTTCACCAGTGAGTCTGTTGTTTCTGCTTGTTGTTGGCAAAGTCTGGGACAAGGTAAGCAAGTTCGTGGTTATAACTTCAGTTATCCAGTTTTAAACTGTCTTCACACAGCATGAGCAGTCTGCATCTTTGAGGCATCCTAATAATGCTGTTTTTTCTGTCTTTTGCCAGCTGGAATTTTGCATTTAAAAAGTATATGATCCTTTAAAAAGAACTTGTTTTTGTGGTTTGTTGTTTGTTTGTTTGTTTGTTTTTTTTAACTCCATCTGTATAGCCTGTCTGAAGAAATATGAATTGGAGAAGAGCAGTGATGAAAATTAATTTATCTCCCAAAGTTCCACTGGTCAAAATTGTTAATGCTTCTGGCCTTGTGGGAAGAGAAAATAAAGGCCTGAGACAGTTAGCTCTTTGTGGTGGTTTTACCCTGTCTGGAGGTCAGACTCACACCAAAGTCACTCTATCACTCCCCTCTTAGCTGGACAGAGCAGAAAATATATATTGGGAGGCTTAGGAGTCGAGATAAGGACAAGGAGAGATCATTCCACAATGAGCGTCCCAGGCAAAACAGACTCAACACAGAAGAAAGGCAAGAAAACTATTGTTGTACATTAATGAAAAAAAATCTTTTTAAGGTTAAAGCTGAAGAAGTAGTCTTGGAAAAACGCTTAATTAATTGTGAAAATGAAAAGGAGAAGTTGAATGAAAAGTGTGTCAGCTACAAAAAGGATCTAGACATTCTGGAAGAGCAATTAAGGTAACACCAGCTTTAAAAAAAATTCTGTGCTGTTATTTGAGAATAAATTGCATGTTAGAACTGTCAGTGTGAACACGCTGCTCAGCTTGTGTGGTTCAAACCAAATCAGGGACAGTATCAGTGAACACTTAGGATCAGTATCAGCAATGCAACAGACTGACTGTAATACTAAACAGGTAAAAAAACCATTAGCAAACACAAGTTCCTACATTCTTGTCTATAACTAATCCCTAGAAGTTCTAATTCCTAATGCCTCCACATACTCGTGGTAACAAGCAACATGCTGAGAAGTCTTTGGGGAGCATAGGTTCCCTTGCTCCCACGCTGCTTCTGTGGGAGATGTGGGCACTCTGGCTTTACACATAGCTGTTGTGCTGCCTGCAGTCTGCCAGTGTCCGTGCCGATGAGAGAGCACCCTGTGAATTTGCTTACACTGCTAAGTGTGAATCCATACTTGTTGCACACCATATTGTCAGTCCTTAGCTAGAATGAAAAATGCTTTCGGTAAAGCAGTGAAAACTTTTCTAACCTTTGTACAGAGGTAATCTTAGATTTACCTAGATAATCCTAGAAGTAAGTATAACTGTAGTTACTGTGCGTTCTTTTACTGCTTTTAATAACAAAAAATGTAGTTGCCTTCTCTATGTTGAGTTATACCTTTCAAATGGATATACCTTTTCTAGGCAATTAAAGGGAGAGCATCATAGCACAAAAGAAGAAACGAAGACTCTAGAGGCAAAGAACATTGAGATGGTATCAATGCTGACCCAATCTGATCAGAAGATCACTGAGCTTGAGCGTGAACTTAGTGAAAAAGACATAGTACTTAGAGAGAAAAATGCTCTAGTAAGTGAAAATGCAGAGCTGAGAGCGCTTACTGCACAGCAGTGTAACCACTTGAAATTATGTCATCAAGAAATTGAGGATTTGAAGGAAGAACTCAACGTACTGGAAACTGTTATTTCCCAGTTGTCTTTAAGGACATCTGAAGAGGTACAGCAACTGATGCATCCCTACAAATTGTATTGTGTGTCTTAATTCTAAGTGCCATTGAATGGAAATCCTGTGATGTTCTTGAGAAATAATCTGAGTTACTGTTTTCAAGATGCATGGATTAAAATTTTTCTTAATTTAAATACTTTCGTCATTTCGTTCAAGATGAAGAAATAGCTGTTTTGGAATTGATAAACCAGCAAGCATGTAAAATTATACTTTCCATCCTCTGCTTTATGTATTGATTTATCAGATGTAGGTATAATGTCTAAAACATGATAATGTCCTGTTATATGGCAATGAGGTGGTTCTCAGTAGAACAGTATGACATTTCCCATATGACAGACACATTGCGTTACACAGCCAGAGACAATGTCTCAAACCCAGCAATGTAGAAATTAGAGCCGGAGAGGTATTTGTAGGAACATTTTGGGTGTTTTTCCTGGGAAACAGAAGGTACAACTTCCCTGACTGTGCAAATGAACTTTTGTTTTACCTCGATGAATCCAGGTTTATAAGCCTGAAACCTGTACTGGAGTATTTTACCACTAAACTGAGAGATTGAAGAGTCATGTAAAAAACCCAGAATTGTGAACTGTGGGGTTACTGGAGGAACTGTTTGGGAAGTCAGGAAGGGCTAGAGAGAGATCTGAGGTCAGGAGTACAGTTTACATCTATTTTTGAAGTATAAATATGAGCAGCTGTAATGAAAACAAAATTGGAAGTATGCTGTCTGTATGACTTTGGAATTGCCAAAGTGACTTCTGCTGAAGAGAACAGTAATTTTGCATAAAAAAATGTTTTGGACTTTTGTAACCATAGACATTTATTTGGAAGGCTCTAAGAATTGTTTTAGGGCACTTTTGGAAAAAGCATTTGGAATTATTCTAGTAATGTAATGGAATATTTACAAGTCATGTATCAAGGAAAAATGGTATTAATGGTGTATTACTGATGGATTTTCTTGGTAGTATCTCCATTTACTTAATTTTTCACAGCAGATAAATTCATGCTTTAGTGTCTGTACAAAGATATCTAAAGGAACAGTCTCAGTTTCAGAAGACCTTAATGCCTTTTATTCTACTAATATGAGACAAACCCGCAGTGCTCTGCAATCACTTAGGATTTTAAAGATAAGTTATCCAAGCTTTTAACATCCTGGCATGTTGTCTAAAAAATGTGTATAAATGTAGTAAAGCATGGGAATTAATCACACTGTGAAGCAACAAAAAGTTGATTTTTGTATTGATTTTGATTTTCCTGTAACTTTCAGTTTGAATGCCACTACTTGAAACACCAGCTATCCAGTTCCTCAACAAAAGAAATTCTCTCTGAATCCAGTTGTACATCAAATAAGCCTTTAATTGCAGACCTAAGGTATAACATTTTTGATACTGAATTATGGCAAGAACTGGCAGATAATGAAGTGATGTGACAACTAGCATGTAGAAAGAATGTTAAATAATTGTCTCTTCCTTTATAATAGCAGTAAACTGGCAGTGAAAGAAACAGAAATTCAAAAGCCTCATGCAAATTTGATTGTCTTTACTGGAACTGAGCATCTTTCTAATGATATCGAAGGACAAGGAAATAGCCGGTTATGTGGCCTGGAAACAGAGCCTGTCAAATTGATCAGAAGTCAAGGAGGTATGCTTACTGAAAAAGCTGTGCAGTTCTGTCTGATTAGTCCACAGAATGTGAATTTTATGTTGAGGTTTAAATTGATTTTGCTATGTTTTTTAAGTCTATCTCTGCCAGCTAACAGATGTAGTTTAGTTGAATAGGGAGCATTTTGCCACTTGGGAATTCTGGAAATTGTCGTGTTTTCTAGACACGGTATTCTTTTTTTTTTCTGATGAAGTTACTTGTTCAGCAATAGGTAAGCTTTGAGTTGTGTTGAAACAGAAGATTCTTTGTTTTGGTTTGGTTTTTTTTTTTTCTTTGTGCAAGTTAAGCTAAGGTCTCCATATTTTCTTTGATTTGTTTCTCTGTTGCCAAATTTTTGCAGTGTTTTCTGTGATCACTGTTAAGACTGCTACATGAAATGACTTCAGGGCACCTATATAAAGATGCCATTTTCTGTTTGCTTTCTTTGTTGGATTTGTTGGGGTTTCATTTGTTTCTATGAAATACTGCTTTCAGTTGCATTAGAGGGAAAAAGGAAACAGTCTTGTTTCCAAATACTTTATGTGTTAGTTCAATATGGTGTTTTTAAATTATATTCTCTCTTTAGTTTTTCATGATTATTTGCTTGAGTGCTGGTTTGTGTGCTCTTTTGTAAATTCATCTTACATTTATTGTTTCTATTTTGAGAGAGGAGAAAGTGTCAACAGTTGGAAATTATCAGCAAACAATTTGAAAAGGAGAGGCAAAGGTTCCAGAAAGAGATAGAAGAGTTGTTCACTAAACTGAAAAAATCAGATGATGAGAATTCTTCTTTGAAGACCAGCATGACTCAGAGAGCCAGTCAGTTTCAAATAATACAAGAAGACCTACTGAAGAAGGTTTCAAAAACTAGTAGCTTAGAGAAAGAAGTAAGTTTATTAGCAGCACTGAAAAAAATAACAATAGTATTGTACAATAGTCCAACTGCAGTTGCTATATTCATTTATAAATTTTTAAACCAAGCAGAAAAATATAAAGGTAGCAGTCTTAATTTGTTTCACTGTTTGAAATTTTATTTTAAAACTGATGTAGTTAGTGGGCTTTACTACTACTATTTTGATTTGTAACTGGAAAATACTTGCAGTCTTGTTGCTTTGGTATGGTTGAATAAACCAAAAATCTAAGAATAATCTGTAATCTAAGAATGATCTGTATTATAAGAAACAGATGTTGAAGGAACAGTTGTGCTTTTCCCCATTAAATGTTAATACAGTTATCAGAGATCAACATCATTACTGGAGAGTCAAAAGAAAGAACTTAAGCTTCAGCTAGCTCTTCTTGGGTTCAATAAGTTGAAATGCAAATGTTTACGTTCGGATGCTAATTTGTTTATTGAATTGCAGCATAATGGGATTTGCAGTGTTTCCTAATTATGATCATAAATATTACAAATCTGTAAACAGCTAATTTACTCAAATGGTACTGGCAGTTACTATGAATTGGATACATTTCAGGGAAATCATCTTAAATTCTTCTTTATAAGTAATAAAGTTTAAAAGATCATTAAAATACCACAAACAAACCAACAAAACCGAACCAAAACAAACCAATAAATAAATAAAGTACTAGGATATATTAGTATTTAGTAGTAGCCAAAATTAAATTTATGGAAATAAAGTATATACGGATGCTTGAACAAGCCCCAAACAGTTGTCTTCATGCTGTTTTGTGCCATTTTTAATTTCAGATAAAAAAGAAATCGTCTCAACTTTCTGCCCTCGAGAATCAGTTGGAAGAAAAGGCCTCCGCTTACTCTGCTGCTGCAGCAAGAAATATCTCTTTGGAGCAGGAACTCATGGTAAGATGTTCTCACTGAGAAACTACATTTATGTAAGAATACATAAATTGAAATTAAAGTTTAAGTTACAGCAGTATTATTCTGTGTATTCAAAATGAATAGACTTTCAGATTTGCTAAACAGTCTGTGCAGTTTTTGAAAACTGATTCTTGCTTCAAATAAAACATCCCTTTTGCCTGGTTTTTGGCATTTTACTTTTTTGTTATGATGATGTATGCAATGAGAATCTGCTCCTATTGAAATCAGTTGTAGCACTGCAATTTATTTCAGTGAAATACATGTAGACCTGTGAATAAAAGTCTTCTAAATGGTAGTAAGTGAAGAAAGTGATCTACTAATTGGAATGTTGTAAATTCCAGTCTGGGTATTGTTACACAAACTTTTTTAGTTTTGGGAAAGTGTCTAAGGTTGCTAGTAAAGAAGCTATTTGTGGTCCTTTTCAAATGGAAACCTTTTAAAGATTTTACAGATTCCATCTATCCACGTGAACACAGGATTTAGTTTTGTTGTTGTCAGAAGTTTCTATAATCTGTGCCAGCAGTCAATCTTGGCAGACACCTCATCTCTGTGTAGTGGCTGCATTTAGCCTATGTTACAGGCGTCACATCCTTTGAGATCAACCTGCTGTGTATAACTTGAGTATTTTCTGTGTTGTTCTCTTATGAAATCTAGGACCTCAATCAGAAAATTAAATAGTGCTTTATATCACAGCTAAATATTTTTTGTTCTTGCTGTTTCGCAGGGAAAAGACAAACACATTCATGAATTGGAAGCAACTATCATCAAAGAACGTGAGGAAATAACTTCTGCTTTTGAAAAAGCAAAGTTGGCTCACCTTGAGCAGCACAAAGAGATGGAGAAACAGATTGAACTAGTAAGATCTCCCTTGTGTGCTAGTCAGTGTGAGTGATATACTTAGTAACCTTTCTCCTATATAATTCTGAGCCATGTGTCCAATTAAACATTTATATAAAAATGTTTTATCTTCTCTCTGCATTTCCTGATTCTAGTAAATTTTCCATTGAACACTACATAATCTCATGGCTTCCCTCTTAGATACTTATATCCTCTTTTCTGCTCAACTGAAGAGAAATAGGGACTTAAGGAAAAAAACTCTGCCAGCTTGAGTCTTGTGAGCATGGGTGTTTTTCAGTCGTTAGAGAAGAATTCTGTTGCTTCATGTGATAAGAAGTAGAACTGTGGCTGTTTCTAGCTGTTCAAGAGGCTTGTCATCTTTTGCTGAAGAACATACCGCATGTCTTACTGTCTTGCATGATGATGGACAATTACACTCTGCCTGCCCTCATTCTCTTTAATTCTTCTGTTGCTTTATAATATTGTGTGTTCAGGATTTCTTTGTTTTTAAGACTGTGCAATGCTGTTGATGGCAGGAATGTATTTTCTTTTAATTCTTAAAGCGGCGGGTGATTAGAACTGAATGATGCTTTTAGATGTACACATTTTTTTAAAAAGATTATTAAAATAATTAACCATGAATTACTTATGGACAGCTTCAGACCCAGCTGGAAAAGAAACATCAACAATTCATTGAACAAGAGAAAATAATATCTCTTTTGCAACAAGATGTTATATCTAAACAGCATCACATTGAATCATTGGATGGCCTGCTGATGGAAAGCAGAGAGGTGAGTTTGGCTCATGGATTTTGTTAAATGCAAATCAAACAAGTGACTAATAATGATGAAAAGCAGATGTGTAAACAGAGGGGAAGATTGCAGAAAATTAAAGATATTTATGGTTTTGCTTCTTAATTCTTGTTTAAGTAACTTTGACTGAATCTAGTATAGTCCTCAGCTGCTACTTCTACATACTGTAAAAACTTTAATGACCTTTCATTATTTTCTATCTCAGCATTCTGTTTATGCCTCTAGCTTTGCCCTTGGGCTTCTTGCTCTAATCACAGGAATGAGATCTAGATAAAGGACAATTGCATCTGTTCTGCACTAGGTGGAAAACCAAGAATGTTCTATTATTGCGATGCTTTATTCCTTTCAATAATTCCTGCTGCATATGAAGGCACAGCTATCAGGAACCACATTCACTTCAGAGTAGAATATAAACAAATACAGTGTGCAAGCTATTGTGTTTTAAATACACTGATTGGATTGTTTTTTTCTTGATTCTTAGTGTGAGTTTTGTTAGTTATATTACTGTTACTATATTTACATTTTGTTGCCTTGAATAAAAATATCTGTACAAAATAGGAAATGGAAGATCAAAAGATCAAGAAAGATCAAGGATTGAAGATGCTGAGAAATCAGTTAGCAGAAGAAACAAACAAAGTTAGTAAGATCTTGGTTTATAATACTTTTAAAGTTTGCAGTAATGGTGTATTTCCCTTTATCCATTATAGAAAAACAGCATTGAGGCTGATTTATAGAAATTTGTATCAGTATTTCAGAAGTCATTAACCTAAAGTCTTTAATTTTTTTGTTTTTGCTTTAATTAAACATGGTGAAACCTGCAGTAAGAGATTATGCAATGCATAATTGCTTTATAAAGTTACTGTAGTTAACAAATAGGGCACATTTTTGCTTGTTGTTCTCTTAAATTGTTGTCTAACAAAAATTGTTACATAGCTTTTTGCTCTAGGTATTACATATTTTGGAACTGTAATGTAATATTGGTCATGATTTTAGCCACCTATACCTCTTTCTAGTGTTCACCTGATAATTATTTTTCATGCAGCACTTGCAACAGTATTTTAATAAACCATTGCCATCTGATGATTTACCACAGTCAGATTTCAAACAATATTAAATCTTCAGGATATTGCTAGGAGAAGATACTGGTAGTGTAGCTTGATAGTATGCTCTTTCTGAACTTGTGTTGGAACAGTTTTCTACCTGAGTGGCTTTGTAGTTTTTGAGATGTTTTCCAGAGATTTATAATTAAGACCCATTATCACTTCTATTCGGAAAGCTCTTGATTCGAGTGGGGAGGGAGGAATGTAATTCAATATTGTTTAGAAAACTGGTAGCATTGAAAACATTAGCCAATCTGCAGCTAAATTCAGCATGATTCTTGTGATGAGAAAAGTTAGCATTTCAACCAAAGAAAAATTTAATTACTATGGCTTAGAGACCTCTGGAGGCTTGTTCATTGTAACTTTTGTCTGTTTGAGGTTGTAAGATATTTGTTAGACATTAATCAAATCCAAATTAATCGTTAAAGGCTGAAATAGATTAACAGTAACATTGCTAAAATTTTTTCGTTTCCTTTTTGGTAGAATTCCGGCACTGTCTTTCAGTGCATGAGGAAAAAAAAATGCTGTTTAGCTTTCTGAGATGAATTGTATTAAGATCTGAATCTTATTTTTGAAAAAGACTTGTCACAACTCATGTGTTCGTCATTTCAAACTTATTACATAAAGGATTGTATCCATGCAACATGGTGGATTAATGGTTTGATAGTAGGCATATGTTTGCTTTAAATTCTAGCTACTGACTAATACTCGAATATCTTCTCATAACTGATAGATTCATCTGATTTAAACACGCTCCACAGTATTGCAATTTAGCGTCACGAATAATTTTAGTTTCTGAATTTGATTTCGGTTTTAAAGCGTATAATAATAACATTCCATGCTTGTATTAATACTCTTTATGTAAAATGCAGCTTTTAGACATTTTACACAAAGATTTTAACACTTTTTTAACTGGTTAATAAAAACATACATGGAATTTTAAGTATTCTGTTGTATTCCACCAGCAACTTGAGTCAGTAGTAGACTCATGTAAAGAAGAAATTGCACTGTATTTCAGTCACAAGAGAATAAAGAGATATTCGAAAATCAGCTCAAAAAATGTCTGAAGAGGTAACGGCTTGTTTTAGCAACTCCTATTGCAGAGAACACTTGTTATGAATTACTTAATCCAAAAGTTTGTGAAATAAGAGACAAAACATTTACACCAGGTACACCAGGAACTGTAAGCTGAGAAAAGTCTACTTCTTTGTGAGAGTAAAGGGGTAAATCATACCTAAGAAACAATGGATAAGCTTAGGGAAAAGAAGTACCAAGAAAAAATGAATTGTTGAAATAAGTAACAAAATCAGAAGTCAATGAAAGAAAGCATTAACTTGGGAAAAAATGGAGAGCGCACTGTTGCAATATAACAGGGCCAGGGAGGTGATAATCCCCCTGTATTCTGCACTGGTGAGGCCTCACCTCGAGTATTGTGTTCAGTTTTGGGCCCCTCACTTCAAGAAGGATGTTGAGGTACTGGAGCATGTCCAAAGAAGGGCAACGAGGATGGTAAAGGGTCTGGAGAACAGGCCCTACGAGGAGCGGCTGAGGGAGCTGGGGTTGTTTGGAAAAGAGGAGACTGAGGGGAGACCTTATTGCACTCTAGAACTGCCTGAAAGGAGGTTGCAGTGAGGTGGGGGTTGGTCTCTTCTCCCCAGTAACAGGTGACAGAACTAGAGGAAATGGCCTCAAGTTGCGCCAGGGAAAATTTAGGTTAGATATTAGGAAGAACTTCTTTACTGAGAGAGTCATCAGGCATTGGAACAGTCTACCCAGGGAGGTGGTTGAGTCCCCATCTCTTGAGGTGTTTAAAAGACGGGTAGATGCAGTGCTTGAGGACATGGTCTAAGGGTAGACTTGGTGGCAGTAAGTTAATGGTTGGACTGGATGATCTAAGGGTCATTTCCAACATTAACAATTCTATGATTCTATGTACATAATGGTATGTTTCAGTATGTTATTGGTGAAGAAGTCCTGGGCATGAGATAAGTTTTATTTCAAGCCCTTGAGTTTTATCATACTTTCCACTACCACATGAAAGCAATAAAGAATTAAATTTAAATATTAATAGTATGAAATTTGATTTGTGGGGATGCCTACCCACATGAAGTAATTGGCATAGTAGGGTGTTTATGTCAGTGCTGTCCTAGCTGCCAAGAGATGGGCTTTGGTCGGCTGGAGATTACTAGACTCTGCCCAGAAGTAACTGGGTGGAAATCTATGGCCTGTGTTACACATAAGCCTATGATATTTACTGCTGCTTTCTAAGCCTTAAAATCTGTTTCTCTTACATTGCATGTGATCAGACTGGATGGTGTGTGAAACTAAAGGGTGTCAGGTGAGGTTTTATAAATGTGACCAGTGTTTTCAAAAGTGACTTGAGTCACTGCTACCACTTTGGAGTGAGCAGTTGGGAGTTTGGTTTTTTTCTTTTACAAAACTTTCCTTTTCTTTTCTGCAGAATATTCGTGGTGTATATCACTGAGCAATCAGACCATTCAACACCTGATAAGTTAGGCACTCAGAATTCTTGTTTTTAGTTTCAATGACTATTGTCATATAAGCGGGAAGAAATACAGAGGAAACCTGAGAACAAAATCTCAAGGGGAAAACAAGGACTTTCTGAGAAATAAAGAAGGGTGACAGAAAGAGAAGTAGTTTTGTAACTTCTAAGTGAAAAATCTTTGTTATATATGTTTTTAACATATTGACCAGTTTAGGTATATCTTGAAATCAAGAAGTAAAGAACTGGGGCTGATAAATTACTACTTCCCTCACTTTATAAAACAAAACTCTGATGAATTATGAGATGTATTATGTACTGTTGAAACTGTAGTACAACCAAATTCAGTGTCAGACATTTACTGAATCATAGGAGTGATTATGTGCTCATTAAGAATCAAGAGAATAGCTGATGCAAGTAGAAATAGAAATGTTTTATTCTAATGGAAAATAAATGTTATTTTCAGGTTCATTATTTACAGAAAGAAATAAAACTAAAAGATCAGAATATTCAGGACACAAGTGAACAAAATATTCTCTTACAACAAACCTCGCATCATCTTCAGCAAATGTTACAGCAAGAAACTATTAGAAATGGGGAGCTGGAAGATAATCAAATTAAACTTGAAAACCAGGTACAGTGTTTTGAGAAGCTTCTACATAAAGGCAGATAATTAAATGCTTTTATATGTTTTTGTAATAGCCCTAAAATCTGAATGTTTCTTTGATAAGTGAGTTGATAGTTATAATTTTAGAAATACCTAAAATAAAGAGTTTAATGAAGTTATTTGTCTTAAATCAGGTTCTGAATGCTATCAGAAACGGTAGCTAGCTTTAGAGTGGCTTAAGTACATGGAAAAATCAAAACCTAGAGACTGCAATTAAGGAGTGGTGTATTACAATTCAGAAAGGTGAATTTTTTATATTTACTAGAATCTATTTCTCTTTCAAGTGTAATTGCAAAGTCCTAGTCTTAAATTATATACAGTTTTTATAATATAAAGAAATCTGTTGTGTTAAAGCTGTTGCTGTGTGAGTTGCAAGACAAGGATGTTTATTTCATTGGTATGTAATTTAAAAGTACCAACATGTTTTACATGCTATTTTAGGTATCCAGTTTGGAACAGGAGCTTCATAAGCAGAAAGCATATGCAGAAGACGAATTGAGGAGGGTAGAGGAGAAGCTTCACCTAGCTGCTCGGGAAGCAGATGTAAACAGACAGAAGGTGGATGAACTTAATATTACAATCAGGTAGGTGTAGAATAACTGGGAGGTATATTCTGCAGATAAACATATTGATAAGAAAACTTGCTGTCTGTAATGGTATTCAGCTATATAGTCACACAGTTCAGTCTCTGTATGAGCATAGACTGGAAATCAGAAGGTTTCTAAGAAGCAGAGGCAAGAGTTTCTGGATAGTCTTCCAATGGATATTGATGCATGTCCTGGCAACTTTTTAGCCTTAAGATCACTAAATATATCAAGTATATGTATCTTTGTAAATACATAAAGTTGTTCGTGATTCCAGGAGAGCTCGGTAGTCTTAATACGGTTTTCATTGTGAGAAAAGCCTATTTAAAATGATTTCTTATTCCTTTTTTTCTTCACAAATGCTTGTCATCCTAGAGTATGTAAGGAAATAGACATACATATGTTGCTTTTATTATTAACAAGGTTCATTTTATTCTGATTGCTTCTACTATTTAGACAAATTCAATTGGAGATGGATCAGTGTAAGGATGAACTTACTGGTCTGGAAAAAGAAGTAGCGCAATTAAAAGAAGATAGTGAGAGCAAAGCAATGCAGTTACATCAGTTGGATATTACTTTGGAAGAAGCACGATCAGAGCTCAATAAGAAGGCAAATGAGGGTAACTTCACTATTTGGTTTCTCAGGCTTCCTTTCATGGTGCTGTTTCTCTGAATGTGTTAGATCAGACATTTTTCCTTTTTCTCCTGTTTTATAATCAGTCAAAACATGTGGTTTTTCTCTTAATTTGTTGGTAATTCCATAGTCTAAAAAAAAAAAGCAAAAACCCCTGCTCAAACCAACAACAAACAAACAAACCCAACCCTCCAAACCCCCCCGAACTCCCTTTTAATCTACCTTTGCAAATTCTCACTTTTGTGGGATGCACCTTTATTCCAAGTAAAATGAATAATAAGTAGTTATCCCTATAAATTGATAATGCAGTTTCTTAACATGGTAATCAAACAAAACACATACATTTAATAAAGGCACATGCTGTTCACAAAAAAAAAAATTTAAAAAATCAGCTTTTAAAAACAAATGAAATGCCCTGCAAGAGTCTCTGGAAATAACAAACTTTTCAACCCTGCGTCTTCTGTTTAATTTTACCTTTCTTTTAAACCAGAGGCTTACTAACAATTCTTCCTGCATTCTGTAACATTACATATTCAGTTACTATGTTGTCTCTGTACTTTCTCCTGAACCAAATGTGTTCAGATAAATCTTCATATTTTAAGTCAGTTGTAGATTATAAGCAAAATAAACCCAGCAAAGATGCAGGTGCCATGGCAAGGTTATTGTATAACCTCAGAAGTTAGTGATACTGATAAACACTGATAACTGAAAAATGAGTAGGCAGCAGTGTTACATAAAGACCTTGACTTACTGATGGTTTTGTGTTTTGTCTTGTGTGTTTCTGTGTGTAAAATAGTGAATGATTTGGAAGATAAGCTGCTTCAAAGTGAGACTTGCCACAGAGAAGCCTTACAGAAAATAGTAGAACTAGAATCTGCATTACAGAATGCCCATGGAGAATTAAAAACCACACTAACACAGCTTCAGGAATTGCAGGGTACATTACAGAATGCACAGTCCTCTCTGGAGGAGAGGCAAGTTACTATCATGGATCTAACAACTGAGCTCAGGTAAGCTAATATCTTTTTCATCATGAAAAATCAGTTGTGGTAGGTTTTCCTTAAAAAAACAGCAAGTAGTTTGGATAATCTGTTTTTTATGTAGACAGCTGCTAATAACAGAAAAAGAAAACTGTATTTTTTTGGTGGTTTGTCGAAACGTAAGTTGAAGCAGTAGTGCCTTGCCTCACTTTTATTGCCTAAAAGTAGTGCTGAATTCTTTTTCAGGAATTTTGTTTTAAAATCTGCTAAAATAATTTTCTCAATCCCAAAGTTATGGAATAATTAGAAGGGGAATTACTGTCTTTTATAGTGAAATTGTCCATTTTCCTTTCTGAACATGAATTAATGATACTTTCTTTTGTACTAGTCTTTTTTTTTTCAAGACTACGTCCCAATAACCAATTAACTATCTTGAATAATGAATTTTTGGGAAATCTCCATCTTAGTTGACAGAATTATTATATTTTGGGTTTGTTTCTTTGCAATCAATTAGTTGAATCGCATTTTAGAGTAGTTTGGCTTTAAGTAATATTTCTCATTATTTTCAAGCTGGATACTTGAAGCTAAGCAAGTGAATGTGCTTTAAGCTATTAAACATATGAGAATTTCAGGTATTGCAAGGGAGAAATTGAAGACAAAAAACAAGAACTCCTTGACATGGACCAAGCATTGAAAGAAAGGAATTGGGAACTCAAACAAAGGGCAGCTCAGGTCAGATCATTATTCGTGTTATGTAGCAGCTAACTTTTAAAAAGCCTGCTAGATTTAGTTGCCTTCACATATTGTTCCAAACTGTTAATATAGTTACAGGCTTTTCCACAATATTCCCCTCTTTGTGTTTGGCCCCTATTTTTTAAAATGAGGTAGCTATAGTGCGTTTTTGTATTGACTACTTGAGAGAATATTCTTAAGGCTAAAGAAGATTAGTTTCATTCATTTTGCTGTCCTATTTGTAGTATTGCTACTTAAAACCTGCATATGAGTTCTAAGTAAAAGATTTTCTGCTCTTCCTCTTTTTACCTCTAGATTACACAGTTGGATATGACAGTTCGTGAACACAGGGGAGAAATGGAACAACAAATAATTCGATTAGAGTGTAATTTAGAAAAGTCAGAGTTAAAAGTTAATGAATGCAATAAACAGGTAAGTCCTGCTTCAATTAAAATCCCAATTTCCCTATATGAGATAGGACCTATATGAGATAGGTCCAAAAGTGCTTTTTAATAAAGGGCAATGCTAAAAAAATTTAAATATATGAAATAATAAAATTTTTAAAAAATTACAAAGGAATCCAAAGTCAGTGGTAATACTGGTGGCATTTTTCAGTTTGTTTGGTTGTTTTGGTTTTTTTTTTATTATTCTGATTTCAGTTCAGTATCTGTTCTGATTTAATTGCACATTTTTCACCAGATTGAGAGCTTAAAGAAGAAGCTCCAGTATTCTAAAGATGAGCTTCGTGAAAAAGAATTTGAGTTGCTTCAGAGACATCGGGAAATAAATCAGCTGAAGAAAAAATTGACAGAAAGCAAGAGACCAGAAGCTTTTGAAAAGGTGAAATGTTCTTTAGGAACACAACAAATTATGAAGTTTTAATGCCAATACCATAACTATCTAAAAGTAACAATGTGCTGTCTGTTTAGAATAAATGTAATTACTTCTCCCCAAGTAATTGTATTTATATCCTTGTTTGTGCTGAATCTTAATAATCTAATGTGGAATCAGTTTAATGATTTAATTATAAATGTACTAGCGTACTCTTAATTGTCTACTTAGTGGAGAAATTTGAATATTGATAATATTTAGTAACCCATTCTGGCTATGGACATTGTCTTCCTTGAAATGAAACAATGAGCAGTATGATGAGAGCTTCTTATGACTCTGGTATCTAGGGAAAATAATTCACAAAAAGAGCACTGAGATCTAGCATGAATATAAGCATGAGAGGAGAGAATTTATTGGCACAGTTGATGAGAGTATACAGATAGACTAGAGAAGATAGGTGATTAGTATAGCCCAAAGATGATATAGTAAAGACACTGAAAACAGACCTACTCAGTCATATTCCAAATTGTGTTAAAAATGGAAAATTAAGTAAAATTAAAAAAATAATAGTGCTTACTAAGACTGATTTATTTTTTAAGAGTAATTTTTGCAATGTTTTTGTAAAATATACCTAGTATAAAATAGAGGTTATTGTAATAATCTTTCATTTGTTAGCTGTAAGCTTATTATGTGCTACTTATAGGTATCTGTGTATTCTATTTATAGCATTCCCCATAAAGAATAAGCATTTAACTGGACATGAATATATATGACATAACTTCATAAATATATGTAAATATCAAGGGCCACAGTATAATGTAATGTTATGGAATGTTAGTGGCTGATAAGGCCTCTGTTGTGCCACAGTACAGGCTAATGTGAATGTAGCTGCTGTGGAGCATATATTGGAGAGAACATTTCGTTGATCATCCTGTTAATTTTTAATTTTTTTTCCTTTAAATGAACTGCCTAATAATTAGGTCCAATATCTAAGCCTGTTTTTTTAGGGGAGGGGGAATGTCAGGATGGCTAAACCTCTAGAAATCTTAAAAAAAAAAATATCCAAAATAAAACAAAAAAACTCCAAAATACGAAACCAAAAGAAAAAACCTGTAGAAAATCCATAATGCTACAGTAATATCGATAAAATTTTTCCTCGTTTTAGATCAACAGAAATCATAGGCTGTTTTCTTCCTGAAACTCGATACCTTGATACTGTTGATAGGAATTCACAAATGCTTCTTGAATTGAGAAGCCTAATATTTTGGAATTTAAACACAACTGCAGTTCTACGTGAAACCTGAAGCCTTACACAGAGGTCTTATTTCAAAAGACAGTGCTCATTTAAACTCTATAAATGTTTTAGAGGGACTTTTAATGCAGATATCTTCTTCAGTATGTTCTGCATAATACTTTCCTGTAGATCTGTTAGAACATAATATGTGGTGAAAAAATTGTAAATTATGCTCATTTTGAAAAGAAATGTACTTCAATTACAGGAACAGTGAAACAAAATTCATTAATAACATATGTCTGGAGGGCAGAATTTGAGAAAGAAGGCATGGACGAGATCTGCAGCTAGCTTTCTTGAATTTGTAGAATAAATCTTAATAATGAATAGTAACATTTTGGGACAAACAGATTTAGATGCCCTAAATTTAAAGAAAGATTCTGATCACAGATACTTTGTTTCAGGGGCAAGAACTGAAGGAAGGAATGTTGCCCAATGGACAAACAACAACCCAGGAATGCTGTTGCTAGCATCAAAATTGTGCATTCAAAGAGGAAATTTTATCATTGTATTTGTAATAGATGTGGTTATTTATTTATACTGATGCAAATGACCTTTTTATTTTTCAAACTGGTTTTGAGATTATTGCCTTACTATAATAGCATCTTTATAAAATAAAATAAATTTTGTCTTTTAAGTATCTTGAGTTGCAGCAAAAAAAATCATCTGTCTCTTCTTTTTTCAAGGGTTTTACGATGTGGACTTGTGTTTCACATCTAACTTGTAATTAAAAGCACAACGATATTATCCTATTGTGTTTGTTTGAGAATATTTTCTGTTTTGGTACACACTCAGGAAATTGTAGATACTGTCTTACTGAAATTCACCTGTTTGTAAGGTGCTTTAGGCCACTGCTTGCTTTACTCCAAGCAGTATCTTTCAAATGCAGAGGGTTGTGGGTCAGGGCCATAAAGCTTGGACTTTTTCCCCAAACCAAAATCCATAAAAAAATTACCATCTATTAAAATGGCATCATAATTATTCGTTCTAAATTACAGTTATTTTCCAGTTTTCCACAAATCCTACACAATTTAGCTAGTACATTAGAGATCCTTTTAACTTCACTTAAGTGCCAGAAACTGCAAATACAGTTGAGGCCCAAATCTGAGTCTGATTAATGCAAACACAATTCACGCCCATTAAGACATGTCAGTTGTACTTCAGAACATCAAGTTGACAGCTATTTGAAGTAAAGCGTTGGAAGAGAGTTGAATGTATTGCAACTTAAAGATTAGGTCTAAGTTAAGTGTTTTGTATATTCAAAGTGTATTTTGTCTGGCAAATCTACCTGCAGCTCTGCAGGTGTAGGCGTGCTAAACTCCTTGGGTGGTAGTGGTAGGTCTTCCTTTCACTGTTTATACAAACATGTTACACAGATGCAACTGTTCTACTTTAAGTGGTTATACAAAACCAGGCACACATTCTGCTGCTGTTGACAATGTCAAGAGCCTCTCCTCTGAAGTATTTATGCAGTTTCTAATTATTTATTTTACTACTGTGGAAATTGTGTTGTATCAACAAACACTGTTTACTTATGGAAATGTATTTTAAATCAAGCTGTTTCTCTACATAATAGTAAATGAAAAACATTAGAATTAGGTGTAAGAATTGGAAAAAATTAATCTTTTTTTTACTTTTTTACTTTAATTTTTTCCTCTTTTTAGGCAAACCAGTTTGTCTTCAGCCTAGAAATCTATGCATTGAATTTCAGGGAGATTTTTTTTAAAGCAATGGAACACATAAGCCCTTCAAACAAGCATTTCAAGTGGAAAATGTAACCAATCTATAATTACAGTTGTATCACATCATTAGGGGAATTCCACTTAGTGTTGCATAAAGCCTTGCTTGCTCCGCCTTCATGCGCTAAATATAAATGTGCATGAGCAGCAAAAGCCATTTACCTAATACCCGAATCAGCTAAGTAGCATCTGCAGTAAAATTGTGTATCTGGATACTAACTTCTCTGGTAAATCCGTGGGTCAAACATGGTAAATAAGTAGGAATTGTAATATCATTTTCTCATTAATTTTAGATGCTGTCTTGCTATTTTGTTGCTTGCCTGAGAAGTTAGTGATTCTACCTTTAGTGACATTTAGTTGTTTGGGAGAGGAGGGACATTTTTTTTTCTTCTTAACATCATAATTTCAGTTAAATGTTTCTGTAGATTCCTACTCTTCTTGAGTTACTAAGCAATTTACATTACGCAAATCCTGGATCGCTAAATTTGTTCTTCTGAACCGCACTTCAATAATACAGGGTTATTGAATCTTGAAAACATTTTTCTGTGTTTAATGGCATTGCAGTTAGCTGAATGCTGTGCAGAAAGCTAACTGATTGATTATTAAGGTGGTCTTTTTCAGGTTATAAATTTCACAAGAGACTGATTTTACTTCTGAATGTAGCATGCCTACAGTTGCTCTATGTTAAATGTGAATGGCACCAAATTTCAAGTCCAAATGTCCCTTTGTTTAATTCAGAGTTTCTAGGTAAAGCTGGTGGAGTAACTTCTCCAAAACTAAAACGGAATCTGACATCGTAGTAGTTCTGGTTTGGGTTTTTTGGGTTTTTTTTCCCCCCTCAACTTGTTAACTGGAGAATAGAAAGTGTTCAAAAAGATTTCAGCCTTAGCAAGGATGTAGTGAAGCTTGTCTGCTCAACATCTTACTGGCTGTTCTCAGCTGCCACGTACTCGCTTACTTTCCCTTTTCTTGGTTAGGAACAGTGCCAGGAAATGTGAGAAATCCGTCTAAACAACTCACCTCTTTCCAAATCCACATCCCGATTTTCAATTTGCTTTTTCTGTAAAGCCAATTAGGACTTGTATAATAGTAAGACATGAAGGAAGAAATCAGTTTGTCATTCTTTTGCAAAAGAATGAGGAGGGTGCTGTAAGTGTAGGAAGACTGAGCACCTTGAGCAGAGGAATCTCTTTTTGGTGTAGTTGACTTAAAAATCAATGGAGGACTTGACACTACAAACTGATTAGATCTGTGGCAAGGCTTTTCCTGCAAGTAGTATGTGATCTGGTTATTCCACTATTCCATGCATCTTACAAATGTCTCCTTTTAAAGATTAATCAAATTTTGTATTAAATACAGTCCATGTTGACAATGCAGATTATAAGCTCATGCAGAAGCATCTGCTTCTGGTTTTGTCTAGTTAGAGATTATCCCTTAATCATGTAGGGTCCAGGTGTGCATTTTCAGATTTGTTGACTCAGGAGAGCTGGAGATAACATTAAAAGCCAATGACATTATACCGTAGCTGCATTTAGGTGGTTGCTCATCCAAACAAGAACTCCTGCTTGAACCACCAGGTGGAAAGAATGGCAAGAAGAAATGTCCTTATTACAGGTTGCTCCTCAGGAATCGGACTGGCCTTAGCTGTAAAAATGGCAAATGATGAACAGAAAAGATTTAAAGGTAACAATATATCCATAATTTTTCTTTGTAAAATGATCTTCAAGGCAGTGCTATTTTTTTCTGATATGATTTAACAGGTGTAGTCAGTTTGACTTACTTCTAGTTTTCCTACTACCACTGTCATGAAAATACAGTAGTATTTCTGTACCTGTACTGAAGCTGAACAGCTACTTGGATAGTTTAAAAAAGAAGACAGTAGTATAAAAAAAAAAACAACTGAAAATTTGTATAATATGCTACCTTGTATGTATGTTCTCAGTTGTAGTTAACTTAGATTCAGGTTACTGAAATCTTTGTTGAATGAAGCATGCATACATACCCATTTGAGAATGAAAGAATTTAATTTAGAAAAACAGTTCTTAAACTTGAAAATTTTTCCTTAATGCATGTTTCATTATTCCGACCCTGTGTAGGCATAAGAGAATGAACAGAGGGGCTGGGATTTATCTTTCTGCTGCAAAATGTCATATTTGCTAGGATTGAAAATGGGTGGAAAGGCAAGTAACAGCAATTTGGTTTCTCACACTTATCTCTCACTATATTTTACTGCTAACTGACTGGATGCAGTTTCGTTTTTCTGGGTAATTAGGCCACAATAATGATAAAACTAATTTCTGTTTCGAGAAGTAGCTTGCAAAAAAAGACATTTTTCAACCTGAGGATGCATCTATCTACTGCTTTGTAATAAAATTAATGGTTCGTCTGATAAACGGTTTTGGTTTTGTTTTGTTTTTTCTAAATAAGATATCTCGAATCCAAAATTTAGATTTTAGGTACCTAAAAATATCAACATAACCTGATACCCATTATTTAAAATTTTGGTGATAGTATCTTCATATGCTTCATGTTCTTCATGTACTTAGTGTTTCAATTATCCTTAAGAATTTAGTGATGTTTTTAGAACTACACTCTTAGTTATCAGTGGCAGTAAAAAATAGTGCCCTTCTACTTGAAGTTTTTATTGGGTTTCTGTCCTGATACTTAAGATACAGATGAAAAAGCAATATTCTTTAATATTTCTCAGTAAGACAGCCACAGGAAAAGTTTTATTTCTGATAACTTGCTTCTGGTGTGTTGCAGTATATGCCACAATGCGGAATCTGGCCAAGAAAGAACCACTTGAGGAAGCTGCAGGTCGCAGGCTGGGAAAAACCCTTGAAATTAAACAACTGGATGTATGTGATGAGCAGTCTATTAAAGCCTGTGTCAGTAGTATCCCTGACAGAAGAATTGATGTCCTAGGTAAATACAGGATGTGTTTGTTATGAACATATATCAGTTTTCAATTCAACATTTTCTCAAATCCCTGGAGAAGTTTCATTAGTATATATTTTTTTAATGTGCAGAGTACTAATATTTATATAATGTATTCTGTTCAGGATTCTTAAGGCTTTGTGTAGACGTGAGTGAATTAAAATCCCCCCATGTTTCTGTGAAGTGGGGAACCTTGTTTTCCCTGGTTATAAAAGAGAAACTGGAGTATAGAGAAATGTCTCGGATAAGTTGGTGTAGTTTTTAGTAGATGTGAGAAGAGAACTTTGGCATCAGTTGGCATCTTCATGTACGAGAATTTCTGCCCCGCTGATGAAGAGTAGCACTGCAGGCAACAGTTCTCTGTACAAGGAGAGCAACAGCACCTGGGAGTTAGCAAGTAAAAGAACCAATACAAAGAAAGTAAGATTGCTCACATTTTCTATTGAGAATTGCACTTGTGAAATCATTGAATAAGAAGTGTTTTTGTACAGTTTTGCTAATATTAATGTCTTGGTAAGATAGAAATTGCTTACACTATCACTATTAAATCTTCTTTAATATAAAATTATGGACCTGCTTTTATTTTGACTAGCGATTAAAGCACTGCTTAACGAGCTGCTTCTGAAAACTCTGCTAGGCCCTTATTTGACGTGCTAGTTGTAGTGGAGAATGCCAGTTCTATCAGTCATTCCCTGCTTATAAATATCCAGAGAAGGCAAATAAAAATCAATGGAACTGTGTAGGTTTTGTTTTGTTTGTAGTTTTTTTTTTTAATTTTTTTTTCCCTTGAAGATGTGAATGTTAAAAAACAAGAAGCTGACCAATAGCATGGTTAGTCACTTTCTGGAATAAACTGTAGATTTCTGTTCATTCCTGTGGGTATTGGCTATAACCCCTAATTCTTAATACTGATTTATAAACAAATGCAGATCATCCTTGGCTCACTTTCCTGTAGTCCTTTTATATTTCAAAGAAAAGGCACTTTTCTTACAATGCAAAGTATCAGATAATTTTAATTAAAAGCATAATTAGAAATTAAATAAAGATGTATTTATAAAACTTTAGTGACAGAAAAACATATTTAATCCTTCTTGAAGGATTATTTAAGGATCATTTAATCCCTAATACTCATTTTACTTTCAGATGCTTTCCAGTAAAGATTACAAATTATTGCTTATAGAGGTTATTGCTCACTGTTGTCTTCCATTTTGTGCAGTTAGCAATGCTGGAATGGGGCTCATTGGACCTATTGAATGTCAGACCATAGATGAAATGAAAACTGTAATGGATACCAACTTCTTTGGACTGGTTCGACTCCTGAAGGAGATTTTGCCTGACATGAAGAGGAGAAAGAGCGGGCATATAGTTATAATAAGCAGTGTTATGGGAATACAAGGCAAAGTTGTTCTTTGTTTTTTCTTCATTTGGGCTAAGAGTTCAGTATTCAAAGCCGAAAGCTTGCCTCTTTTTATCAGAAAAGGAAAAAAAAAAAGTAGGAGCTAGCATAGCGAACTATTGTGCTCAGTAATGAAGAAGTCAATTACAAACCCCCACATCACACAGTGATGCTTTTTATGCATCTAGGTGCAGAATGTTACCTCACAATGACTCTGAAGACCTTTAAACAACAAAACCTGCATGCACTATTATTATTTTAGTCTTAACTGAAACTCTAATTATTATTGGTTTTAATTTAATTTTTTAATTATCTTGAAAACAGCTTTGTAGCATTACTTTTTACCTTCCTATTGGAAAAGGTTATGGGGACAGACAGACATGTTAACTGCACTCTATACATTGATAGTGCAATAAAATGCAGTCATGTCCTGGACAACTGTACCATCTTTTTGTAAAATTTTTCTATCCGTAACTCCACAGTCTGATTTTAGTAACAGATAATGATGCTCTTACTCTTGTGTTCCATCCAGTCTCACTGTATTTGTTTAAATTATTACAACAGTGGCATTTTTACCTGGATTGTTCTGTTGAGCATGGGTCCTAATTCAAACTGCCGAAGTTGTGTTTATTACAATATTTACCATCCACCTAAACAGATGGCAGTGCTTTTTTTTAAAGCACAGATGCAAACTGTATCTCTTGCACTTGGCTTCTGTGTTCACTGACAGCCTTTTAGTCTTGCTGATAAATAATGCTGGTGGCATTCTATGTGCAGACATCTTCATACCTTCTACTACAAAATACTTAATATCACCCAAAGTGATCACAGCATCAGTTAGGAAGAGAAGAAGCATTCTTTCCTAGAATGAGCAATTTTGAGAACAGGCAAAAAGTGAGTACTTAGATTCTGTATACACAAGGATTTTTCTAATGTTTTCCCAACAAGACTGTAGAAATTTTGGGAGAATACAAGAGTTTTAAAAACTAAACTGTTAGTATGTTGAACACAATCACATACTCAAGAAGTTTTGTTTGCACCATCAGGTATCTTATTTAATGATGTTTATGCTGCATCTAAGTTTGCTGTGGAAGGATTCTGTGAAAGTTTAGCTATACAAGCACTCAAGTTCAAACTGCAGTAAGTATTGATCCACTGGTATAAATTGTATTTTAGGTAGTTTTACATATATCCAGAGCTATCAAATTTTAAAAGCTTGCTGCTATCTAGGAGGAAGATATTGAGTAGTCTACGGAAAGTCTACATCACTGAAGACATAGAAAGATCCACATTTTTCACATTGCATAAGAAAATAAAAAGGTCTTGATGCTAAAGTAAATGTTTTCTTGAACAGTTAAAGTCTGTGTAGCTTTAGATAAAATATGGTATATGTAACACTTCTGAAAAACAGATTCTTGCATAAAATATAGGAATAACATTAAAATGTCAGCCAGTAATAATTTCCTTCAGAAATAGATAGCATAGTACTTAGGCAATTCACAGATTAAAAAAGTTCAAGTACTCATCATGGATTTCCATTTTATCTTTCTCTATCAGAATGGAGCACAGGTTGACGTAGTGACAGGAGGTGGGAGGAAAGTGAGAAGAATGTGGTGTAAGACAGCATTTAAGAGAATGTTCCTGTTCACCTGTGGGGCTCTGGGTTCCGTCACACGTATATTTCCATTCATATCATCCTGCTACTGTTCTTTGTGTGAAGCCCAACAGTTGTTAAATAGCCATGGCATCACTGTGTGCCTAAACATTTAGCCCTGGCACTGTGGGAGAAAACAGCTGATGTCAGGGGGTTTCAGAGACAAGGTGGCATCCAAACTGTGATTTTTGCATACCATTCTGAAAGGTTTGGAGGGATTTAAAATAAATAGATTTGTTAGTGATACACCCTATATACCAGGGTTTAAAGTAAGGTTTCAAGAGTGTATGATACAGCAAAAAAGCATGTTAAGAAAAGAAAACAGATTGGGAAAAGTCCAAGGTCCAGTGTGAAAAATGACATGAGAAAAGGCTTTAACTCCAGCAGCGGCTGGAATTTTGCTATCAAGGTCAATAGCTTGAGATTAAGTTCTAAATAAAAGCCTGACCAGAACTCAAGTCTAGGAGGAAGTCCTATTCCAAAGAGCACTTTCAGAAACATTGTGGGTGGGAGTAATTGCTGCCTGAGAGAATGTGAGCAGTAACTGTTTCAGGGATTTGCTATAATATACTTCTGAGCAATATAAAGTTTTCCAGATTTGGCAGCAGCCAGAATCTATCCACCCCTAGAAAAATTCTCTATATTGTATTTTACTATAGTATTGTGGAGGGATTTTGAATTATGTAACACTGACGTCTTGACAAAGAAAATCTATACTGGGGCAATTCCCACACCACTTTCAGCTACTTCTAGTTTTATCATGGGAAAGCTGTAACAAATAAATCTGACAGATTTTTGTCCAGAAAGTAATGATTTTTTTAAAATTAACCTTTACATTTTCATAATATTGTGTAAGTTCTTGTTCATAAATCATCCTTAGATTCCACAGCTGTGAGACAGCAGGTAAGAACTGCACTCAGTTCTGCCATGAGTGAAGCTACAGCACTTCCCTGAAATTTAAACTATGCAAATTTCTATGACTATGTGTGGATGGGTAGAGGCAGGAAAGCAATTATGTGGTATGGATTGCTTTTACAGAATGCACTGTTTAATAATGCTGGCTAGCATGTACCTCCAGTGCAACTTCTCGGTGTTCCGTTTTGAGGATGGAGAGGTGTGTTTCCCATGGAGGAGAGTCACTAACCAGTACATCTTTGTTTTCTGAATAGGTTAAGTTTGATTGAACCAGGCCCAGTGGTCACAGAGTTTGAAAGAAAAGTGTTTGAAGATGGAATGAAAATGGATCTTTCAGCTGCAGATAAAGAAACAGCTGAGATGTTTACTAATATTTACCTTAAAAATTACAAACAAATTTTCCAGAGCCTGGGACAAAGTGCTGAAGATGTTGCAGAGGTAACTCATCAAAAATCCTCCATATTTCTCAATTTTTTTTCTTTTCAATTTATGGATGCACGAGTTGGTTGATGGGGTTTCTTTAGTACAAGCAATAGATTAAGTGTAATTTACACAATTTTTAATTATTTGTAAAACCTCAAGAGTTTTAAACAAACCCAAAATAAACATTTTTTAATGTTCTAAAGGAAGTACTGAAGACAACTATGAGTGGTAATTTAAACATACTGAGCTATTAGATGTACTTACATCATCAGGTGCAGTCTGAACATTCCGCAGTGCCACCATCAGCTACACAGGATCCCCACTGTTGTTGGAAGCCTCTCTCCATCTTGCTAGTAATCCCGCTGTTGATACAAAGTTCACTCGGCTATCCCAGACCACCAAGGCACGATATAGTTTCTGGTGCTTGGGGCTTCCTGCAGGACCACAAGTTTATGCTCCCTCTCCTTGGAAAGAGGCAGTGATTTCAGGTGTTTACTGCTTAGGAACAAATAGCTTCAGGATCAACGGAAGGTTCCCAGATCTTGCTGCGTTATGCACTGCTCCGATTCTTTCACAGTGAACTATAAAAGACAGGATCTAGCTATTGTGGGCATATAGGCATAATTTATGGTGAATATTTAGGATACTTAGGTGTAAGTTGCTATCACCATGGAATAGATGAATGTAAACAAGACTAAGAATAAATAAGTACTTCTTATGGCCTTAAAAATAATGTAAATATTTATAATTAAATTCTAGTAAGACTACTTACAGGCTTTTACAGAATTCTGGCCCTTCATTATTCCACTTCTAGTTGAATGAAAACTAGGTTTTTACTTCATTATTTTGGTAAAGGTTTTTTAACAATTTTATTTGTCCTTTTGACAGCATACAGTGAGGATAATTCTTGCAGAAAATCCACCTTTTCGCCATCAGACCAACACCTTGTATACTCCGATGACAACTCTGAAGTATGCAGATCCAAATGGAGATCTACCTATTGATATATTCTACAAAATGGTTTTTCATCATGACAAAATTTTCAGTGCAAGTCTTAACTTTATCAAATTGCTAAGGTGGAGAAGTAGAAAGAGCTTTGACCTTGGAAAACCCTCACAATAAGTACGATACATATAGTGCAAATTACTTGTTGCAGTTTCTGATACCGCCGTATGTTGTTATTCAAATGCCTTTGCTCTGTAGTTGTGAAGATATTCAGGATGTTTATTTGAGCTAAGATATTCAGCTCAATATGTTTATACTTTATAACCTTATAGCATGCAGAACCTTGAAATTAAAATCATCTAACTATAGGTTTAATCTGTTCAGTGATTACTTTTTAAAGAAATCCATTTTCATGGCAACATGAACTGATACTTGCATATTCAGTATTAGCCTGATCCCCCTCATTTATTAGAATGTAATAGAATGAAGTAGATGTCTACTGTATGTAAACTAGATTTAGTATTATAAAAATATTTGATCTTTTTACTTATTAGTAAATTTAGTAATCCCTCAATCAGATTGGTATTCTCATTTTAGAAATCAGATTTACCAGTAATATGTCTAATCAATCTTAAAATGTCACAACTATAATATTTTAGTCACATATATATATATATATATATATATCATAGCATTCTGAATGCTTCCTTTATATGCAATGGTTACTGGCGTACTACACGCACAGGACAATAAAATGTTTTCAAAAGCATCTTAAAATCTCTCTGGGTATTCACTGTTGCAAAAATAACAACATTATGAAGTTATTTAAACACATTAAATGCCTTCAGTGCCTTGAGTGGCTGAAGCTGAGCCACAGGGTCTCCTTTTCCAAACTATTCTCTGCTTGTGTTAAACCAAACTTCTGTCATGAAGGCATCTTTTCCTTCTCTCTCAGCCTAGCCTTGTAAGTCAGCTGAGGCTCATCGGAGGGCTGGGGCTAAGCCCTGCTCTTGTACAGCATTTTTGCTCTGACCTCCATCCAGCCTTGCCTTGGCACAGCCTGGGGTCTGACACAAGCCCACTGCCCTTCAGGCTGAACTTACACATTCCAACTGCAGTCCTTGTTACACTCAAGGGAGCTGGAGCTCACTGGGGATACAGGAACTTGTTTCCTCTTCCCCTCAGTACTTTCTCACTCAGTTTAAATCGAAATCCATGCTGGGACTTGCTATGGCCCTGCCCTGCATATCCCCAAAGGCTAGCTCAGAGGAGCCAAGCAGCAGTCCCTGCCTTGGCAGCTCTTGCAGACACCAGGCACGTGAGGCAAAGTTGCCTTACTTTGCATCATGCCCCTTTTGTTACAGCCCGAGGTGTGGGGGTGCACAGAGACCTCCCCAGGACACAAGGGAGCGCTGGGAGGACAGTACCCACAGCAGCCCTTGTGCACAGCCAGTGGCCTGATCTGTTCCACTCTTAAAACTTCTTTCTCCAAAACTCCGGGCCGGTGCCTGCGCCCCAACATCTGTGCGTGGATGGGACAGAGGCGGCAGTAGCAGCTCGGCAGGAATCCCGCGAGAACAGAGTGTCGCGGGGCTGAGTGAAGCACGACCACGCACTCCTCTGCGCCCCGAGGGGCGGCCAGAGAGACCCCCGGCCCTACTGCGGGTCAGCCCAGCACTACAGCGGTGACAGAAACACCTAAAGCGCGGGTGCTGTCAGCGGCGAGGGCTGCAGCCCCCCAGTATCCCTCGGGTGCGGCTGCCTCCCTCCGCCTGGGGCTGGGCCGCTTCGCTGCGCAGCACGAGGAACGGAGGAGCCGCCAGGGCCGCCGCCCTTCCCCGGCCTCCCGCAAACACCACCCTGGCTCGGTGAGCGGT
>VXBZ01009878.1:1270113-1292805 GCA_013399135.1 Heliornis fulica | reverse complement strand
GTGCGCCCCGGCTTCCGGCGGAAGTGGCGTTCCTCGCAGGTCGAGCCCGTAGTCAGACCGTTTCCGCCTCGCGGCCGCCCTCACCGCCGGGCCGGACGCCGAAGGAGGAGGAGGAGGAGGGCGCGAGCCGAGTTTGGCGGCTCGCCTTCCCTTAGGCTGCTCATAAGGCGGCGGCGGCGGCGGCGCCCGGAGGATGTGGCGGAGACGGCAGTGGCAGGCGCCGCGGCCGAGGGAGTCCTGAACCTGAGCAGCGCTGCCCGGCTCCGCGCACCGGCGGCCCGTTAACGGCCCCCGTCCCGCTCGNGCGCGCTGGAGCCCCGCGTGGGAGCTGAGGGGAGCCCGTGAGCGTGGGAGCTGAGCGGCGCTCGGGGAGCGAGCGTCAGCCAGGATGGCTTCGTCGTCCGGCAACGACGACGATCTCACCATCCCCAGGGCTGCCATCAACAAGATGATCAAAGAAACGCTCCCAAACGTCCGCGTGGCGAACGATGCCCGGGAGCTGGTGGTAAACTGCTGCACTGAATTCATCCACCTCATCTCCTCCGAGGCCAACGAGATATGCAACAAATCGGAGAAGAAAACTATCTCCCCGGAGCATGTCATACAAGGTGAGGTTCCGGAGGCCGTGTGCAGCTGCGCGGGGCGCTCGGGCTTTGAGCCGCTCTTGTCCCGTGGCGGCTTCTTTCTCAGTGGTGTCGCTTAGCTGCATGGAAGACAAAAGGCGTCCGGGGTCTTGTCAGGGTCCGGAGGAGTGGTATGTGTGTTCTGGCCCGTCAGTCGCATGGCGAGGGGAGGTCGTCTTTGTGCGGTTAGGGCGAGTGTTGAGTGTGCTCGGGACCAGCTTTTATTTTGTGATTGAGAGAAGCTTGTGATGCTTTGAGCGAAGTCGCCAGATCTGTTCCTTGTGAAGCCACACCTGCTCTTCCGAACGGCTATGCGGATCTCTTTTGCTGCATGCATCCAGGTCCTGGATGTAGTAAACAGGTCCTGGATGTAGTGCCTTTCAGTTAGAGACTGACAAAGGATGTATATGACTGGGTATGTGGGGATCCGGCTTTAACCCAGTAGTCGTCCTGTCTGGATCCTGTGAAGAGTAAAATATTTCTCTAGGTCTGTTCTTGGGGTCTGATTGCTTAAAATTAAACCTTTGTTACAGAAAACACTTAAGCATGACCTATGCCCACACATCGTTCTCTGCTGTCCACTTCCCCCTACAGGAGGATTGTCTGTCTTTTGTTTTTTCTTTAAATTCTTCTACAAGCGTGGACTTTCCTTCCCTCATCCTTAAGTCTGCAACAGGCATCTTCTTTCAGGTATCATTCATTTTGCTGTTCAGGTGAAGGTTGATACCTGTCAATTTATAGCAGTAGTAGTGGAGGAGTACCTTGATGCCTGGTAGAGATATTAATGGTAGCATTTGCAGCAGAGCTATTTTCAGGACCATGATGGTGTTAAGTTAGCTTAAAGAAATGCTATGATTTTTTTGTAATGATTCTTTGTTTGAAATGAACAAACAAAATCATATTCTGTTGAATTATATTAGCTTACTCTTACCAGAAGAGTTTAAAGAGTTGATTGACTTCAGCAAAACAAAACATGTATAGTATGTGCATGCTTTAATGTTAGATAAAATACTTGTGAATCTGGAAGCCTAGCAAAGCAATTCCATCACAAAAGCGCAGGATGTAAAGAGTGAAACTTGTGCTTGCACTTGGAAATACATTTTGGGTATGAAGCTTCTAAATACATGTATAGTTTCTTCAAATTGCCACCAAACACTTGAGCTCAGTTCTGCACACAGGAATAGACATAATTTTTGAGGTTGAGGACAATAAAGAATTCAAGTGTGAAAGTGTTTTGTTTTTTTTTTTTGCCAGTTGTGGTGGAATCTGTTCCAAGGACCACCAATTGCTGCTCTAGAGTTAGAGCGGGTTTTTTTGAAAATAAATTTAATCTAAAATATACGCGTGTGTATATGCATGTGCATATCATCATCAGATGCTCCCAGACCGAGTATTTTGTTGGGTTCTATGTCTTTGTGTTACTAGAATTTAGAATGAGATCTGATTTGGAAGTAAGTTTTCATGTCCTTTTTTTTAGTCAAATATTGCTGAGGAAAACTTTTGAGAGGTATCCATTTTTGTAATGCTCCAGAGATGGGAGGACTTGGTCTAGGATTTTGTGCTGTTCCTCTCTTTTTAGGGAGGTGTCTGTGTTATTGGCTTCTTCCAGATGCTGGGCAGTTGGCAGATGATCCCGTCTGTGAGACATGAGGGTTTAGAAGGCTAATTTTGGGAACAGTGGTTAGGTGTATACTGGCATAGCATTTTCATCTATCTCCACATATCCTAGACCCTTGCTGTGTTGACTGCCTCTTAATGTAGCTCCATGACAATGATGCTAACAAATTAAGTAATTTAAATCTGTTTGTTGTGTTCAGCCAGATACCTCGTTCATTCAAAATACTTATACCATTTTTTTTAGAAGTAAAATGAGGTTAATGGTCATCATATCACACTGCTCAAGTCTAAACAGAGGCTGTTGCCAAGAGGAATCTCTTTGTACCCTCCCTAGAGCTGTATCTAGCAAGTCTGATCCAACTGTCTGTTCTCTTTGAGAATCTGGGAGAGAGCACAGTTTTCTGTCAGGTTGAGTTTACTGATCTGATCCTATAAACAAGAAGTTACTGGATTGGAAGGGAGGAGCAGGAAGGGTATCTCCAAGGAGGAGGAAGGGCCAAGACTGCAGTGAGTGACATCCTGTTAGAGGTAATGTGAAACTGCACTTGTCACTGTGCTTAGGTGTTTGGCAGCAGTGGTGTGAAGACACCCTTCCTTTGAAGTGTGTGCCCATAGGCTGAGCTGAAACTGTTTGCCCTCACCACCGGGTTATGCCTCTCACAGACCAAGTCCCGTGCTGTGTTTCATTGTGTGGGAGCATAAACGCTTGGCTGGCATGTGCTGTCAACAGCATAGGGAAAGGAAAGCTGAGGCTTCTTGTGTCCTGTGAGAGGTCTGATTTGGTAGGTGTTCTCTGACTATGCCAAGCACTCTCTGTTACCGATAAAACACAAAAGCAGCTTCCCTGGAGAGTACAGACACCAAGGCTGCATAATAGACATAAGTGGAGATAGTCTCAGACTTAATTGTTGAATGTCTTGACCAGGAACCTAGTTATCAGCCTGAGACTCTTAGTAAGCAAATGAGTATCCTTCCACCTTGGAAAAGAAAATACCCAAACTGATAGTTACAGGAGTTGTGACAAAGTAGGATTTTTATGATGAACCAAACTGCCACCGAGTTCTGAAAATGGTGAGATGTTAGTATGTTTTTGAGGTTGTTTACTTGGCCTATAGTTCTACAGTTCTATGTAGAACTGTTGTGCAGTGAGATAGGCTGTGGATTGGTACCAAATCCTGTAGCTTCTTTCCATATTAGGATACTGATAGTGTTTACATTAGTGATTAATGTTAAAAAACCCCAAACACAACAAACAAAAAAACCAACCAGCAACTATTAACGTTTGGAATTTTACCTTAGAAGTTATTTTTGTTTGTAAGGAGCCTAAAAAGTTAAAAATCTCAGATATGAATGATCTCATTGTGTGACAAACAAATGTAGAACTAATAATGCTCAAGTGATTATTCAGTGATCTGCACCATCATGCAGTCTGTAAGAGTGGGAGGAAACTGGGGAAGGGGTAGTTATGACTTGGTGTTTATAAATATGAGAAGTTCCATCCCTGACACTGCATTGGAGTGGTTTATTTTTTTTTTTAAAAAAAGAAGTTGCTTTAATTGTTTCCTGTCTGCTGAGGTTGGGTTAAACACGTTTCTGAAGCTTTTTGGTAATTATTTTAGAAACTAGGTGAATTGAAAAAAGTGTTTCTAGTGTCTGTGTATGGGCTTAGGCTGAACTGACATACTGTCTCTGAAATAATTTTATTATCTCTAAATCAGTTTGTCTTTTTTGCTTTTATTCTTCTGAAGAAATACATATGGTGTAAATTTATTTACTACATGTTATCAGTTGAAGGAATCATAGTCCTGCGTGACTAGGCAGCTGTGCTGTACTGCCCTACCAAAGACAGTGTCATGTCTCCTTGAGTACAGTTTGGAAGCTGAAAAGTTACAGAATGACTTTGGGTTATTGTTTGGTATTGGGTTATTTGGCTGTTGGGTTATATGGTATGATGGCATGCTGCTGTAATTATGGGTAGGAAAAAAGTTGCTTACAAAATTAAGGTTAGAATATAGTCTGAGCTAGTGTAAAAGCTTTTTTATGACATGTTAATTGCTGTTGTGTGGTATTACTTTGGTGCTATTTCTTGAATAGCTTGTGACATAAGGTTGAAATAAAGTAAGATAAAGGTTGTAACAACTACCATTCTGTAAAGAAAAATCTGTTTTGTGTAAATACTGGAAGTGAACCAAATGTTTTATGGAACTGAGACTGGTTTCCAGTATAATTGGTGTTTATGTAATATTTCTAGCATATTCTGTAATAGGCTCTACTCTGGGGTGTGTGTTTGCATGGAGGCATATCCTAGTAAATATTTGCATGGAGGCATATCTGTTATTCTGTAAATGGTGAATCAGGAAACTGTGCCTTCTATCACATGTTCTACCTGGATTTTTATAATCCTTTTGAATTTTTATACTTTTGTATTCTTTAAAAAAACACCACAACTATTTTTTGCAGGATATAGCTGCATTTTGTATTTCTTCAGGTAGGTAAAAGTACCAGAGTTTAGTTCTGAATATATTTTCTTGTGGAGATAAATAGGTTTCTGTGAGAAAACAAGATCTCATACATAGTTTTATATATTTTTGTGTGTGAGCTATGTGTTTTTAGCTTCTTGACACTTGAAATATGAATCAATATTAAAAGATAAAGCTGAAATTCATAGGTCTAATGCTAATTATTTCAACTATCTGTGATCATTTTACATGCATTACTTTTGCTTTGTTATAGGCTGCTATAATTCACCTTCACTGGAGACTTGCAACAAAACTGGATAGGATCCCTGAGAGACTAAAGGTTAACGGTTCAGATAGGAAAGACTTCTTAGTTGTATAAATTCTGCTTGATTCTGATGTGCGCTAGAAGTGCTGACCTCTCTGGTGGTACTTGACCAACCTTAATTTCTCTAGCCAGACAACTTGTGTTCTTAAATGGCATAGGAGAAGAGACAGGAAAAATAGCTGTCAAATCTTATTGTGAATACAGATTTTTGTCACCAGACATTAGAAAAGTGAACAAAGTTGTTACTGTCCTTTTTTTATAGCTTTAAAATTAACAAATCTGTATTATCAAATACTCTGTAAAAGATGACTAATGTGTTTTCTTCCTTTCTAGCACTAGAAAGTTTGGGGTTTGGCTCCTATATCAGTGAAGTAAAAGAAGTCTTACAAGAATGCAAAACAGTAGCACTAAAGAGAAGAAAGGCCAGTTCACGCTTGGAGAACCTCGGCATTCCGGAAGAAGAGCTTCTAAGGCAGCAACAGGAATTATTTGCAAAAGTAAGGGAGGCAATACTTGTATTCATGATGTTGCAATAATTAATGCTCAGGTCTGGTGCTAAATACTTCTTTGAGGTGTGCACATGTA
The DNA here is from genome assembly GCA_013399135.1 of Heliornis fulica. NCBI lineage: Eukaryota > Metazoa > Chordata > Aves > Gruiformes > Heliornithidae > Heliornis > Heliornis fulica. The sequence goes on along the minus strand of VXBZ01009878.1, from coordinate 1,287,196 downwards.
TCCCCTTCCTTGTGAATCGCTGAGGAGTCAAAGATGCAATTGACCTTGTCCTGTGTGAATTGGCAGAAGTAAATAAATAACATGCTGCTACTTGTTACTTCATACTTCTGCCATATAGGACTTTGTATAAAAACACATTTGATAACTATAGCTTTAAAAATCATGGGTTTGGTTTTGTTTTTGCTGTTACTTAGGTATTTCCATTCTACTTTAGAGAATACATTAAGAATTACTTGGCTAAGGATGTAAAAGAGTGACAACTGGTGTTCTAGGATATTACCAGTTCTGATGCATTAAAAAGTGCTCTCTTTCTGGCCTTCAATGCACATGTTATTTCTTAGACTTTGAAAGAAACATTTAGTTGTTTAGAATTTCTAATTTGTTCTTTCTCATCTTCTTTTACTCTTGGCAAGACTCTAATTGGGTGAATTCATGCATAAATTTTTAAAGAGGCAATTCAGGCATAGGAAAAGTATTTGCCTGCAGATACTGTGCACACACACACGTATTCATCCCAGCCTCTTCCCTCCCAGCTTTCCCAGATAGTTTATGAACTTTTCCAAGTTTACATCTCTAAAAGCTATTTTCATTTATTTGCCTTTCTGTGCCATCTTTCTCTCAGCTACTCTTTTTCAACGAGAGCACCATTCTCTAAACCAAGCAATATGATAGCCACCTTGAATTTCTCTTTTTCTTACACAAGGGATGGAACATTTTCTTAATTTGCTTACGCTTAATTTCCTCTGAAAATGTTTATTCAGTTATGTGTTATTATGTGTGATTACTGTGATGTTATCATGTCTGATTACTGTGACCTTCTTTCCTCTTTTGCTGTACTTGTATCTTGCCAAAACAGTGAATAACTCTTGTTTTTCATATTCTGACATGCCAACTATTACAGTCTTAATTGCATGGTGAATTTTAAGGCTTTTAAAGCTTCAGTGTACCATGTAGCCATTGTCAGCCTGCAACGAACTGGTTAGGATAAGTTCATGTGTGCCTAACTTTGGTTTGACTGTACTAACATAGAAGGTTTCTGGATTAAGGATGAGATTCACAAATGATAGTTGGTTTGATACCTTTTTTTTTTACTTACTATTCTGTTGAAATAATTTAGCACAGTATGCAAAATAGAAAAGTGGAAAAGATAAGTGTGTTAAGAGTGCTGCCTCCTGAGTAACATTTACAGATGTGTAAAAAAACATGCGGAAACCATGGCCGCCTTCCGTAAGACACACTTTGTCTAACGAGTGACCCCATGAGGTATGTTCTTTTAAATTCTATAGTACTGTGCTCTAATGTCTAAACTAGGGCAATGCATGGTGAGTTTGACAAGACTGTATGAATGATTTTTTTTAAATACTCTTTGATAGTATAGAAAAATCTTGGCTTAGCTTCAAAGATAGCAGTTGTATTTAAAAAAAATACTAGTGGTGAAAAGATGTTGGAGGTACTGTAGTTATTCTTACAAAATTTACACCAGTGCATGTTCATTTACTTGTGCTAATTTTGCTGATGCTCTAGAGCATGACACTAACACACAAGTTAGTGCAAGAAGTCAGCATTAATGTTATGAATGTTTGGTAACTGTAGTGTGGTTGACTGTAAATATCTGAAATCATTGGAATGGCTTGCACGCTTTATCTGTGCCATAAATGAGTTTAGTTTGCCAGGTACTTACAAAGCTTCTTAGTATAATTCAATGGATTTTTTCTTTATTTTTGTTTTCTTTTTCTCTCCCTTCTTGAAATGGCAAAGCGATACTATAAATATGTGAGTGAGGGTGGGCACTGACAGAATAATCTGTCAGTATGAAGTGCTGAGCCTCTGATTCCTGCTGCATGTGTGTGTAGTACCCTGTTGAGTGCAGAATAAACTTATTTGTAGCAGGGAATCCTATTGTTACCTTGTGTGTGATAAATGTGTATGCCTCTCCAATGTGTACAGGTGCTGCTCTCTGCTTTTGCTTAAAAAGTTAGTGTCTTAAATTATTTTCTGACCCTTGTAACTTCATTACCATTTGAAGTTTGGTCTTCATTGAGAAGAGATTTCTACCTATGTTTAAGTCTTTTCTTGTAATGCTATTACAGACTGAGAGAAATGAGACCCTCATAAGGGAAGAGGCACGTTATTTTGCTTCACAAAGTAAACAAATTTGTTTTGATAATTTTCCAAAGCATCATCTTTTGGTGTCGTAAAATTTGTTGATACTTCGGGGGGGGGGGGAGGAAAAATAAAAGGAAAATTCAGTGCAGAAAGGAGACCGTTGCAGTCCTAGCGTTGACTTATAAAAGCAGAAAAGTTAGTAAGACTGAAAATTTCTGTATTTTAAACAACTTTTCCTTCATGTTCACTCAAAATAGAAATGGAAGTTTTAACTTTGACACAATTGACTAAGCATACTGTTGAAATCAATAGTAGTTGCTAAACAAGTGAAAGCCCTAGGTAGAAAAGCAAGGGGTCATCAGTTGAACATGTTAGAATGTCATGTACTTCTCAGTTAAGGACTGTACCTTACTGTGGCAAAGCCATCCTCGATCTGCATGCCTGAATTTGAGACGGCCTTGCATTGCTCTGTTATCCAAGGTTGCTTGGCAAAGTCAGATAATGGCCGCCTTTATATTTTTGTGATAATGCGTGCCTTTGTCGTATGATTGCATGATTTCATAATTGCAAGTTTTAATATTTGTAAAACAACAAAGTAGGGCTGTTCTCAATTCTGAGTTGTGATTAAATGTTAAGGTCCTTGAAATTGAAGCCTAATATTTCCGTTGCTTTCCCTCACTTAATTTTTCCATTAGGAATTGTTTCAGGGCAGCTATTACAATGGAATTTAAGTACACAAGCTCCTGCCTTTTTGTTTCTGTAACTGTAAATCCTTCAAGTGGTGGTCTCTTCAGAGAAAGAGAATATATATAGCTAAACATCTTGGTACAAACAGTTAAGGTACTTCTAGATGTGTTTCTATATGTACAGTTAATAAAAAATATACAAAAGAAATCTGCAGGTGCACATAAAAGTGCCTTTATGGTGCTTTAGAGATTCTTCACAAGCTGTGTATGGCCTTAACAATTACATTCGTGTCTTTAGGCTAGACAACAGCAAGCAGAGCTGGCGCAGCAAGAATGGCTACAGATGCAACAAGCAGCTCAACAGGCACAGCTTGCTGCTGCCTCAGCCAGTGCATCCAATCAGGCAGGATCCTCTCAGGATGAAGATGATGAAGATGATATCTGAAGTTCACCAGCTGAGTTAATCTTTACTACAAAATATTTTTCCTGCACAATGAAAACAGTGAAACGAATGCTTACCTGTAAGTTTGTATGCATCATGGACTGGCAGTTGGTATTCTAGGGGTGTCTGCTGTTGTGTGCTGTACATGTATAAACTGTCTTTTTTTGAACTCTTGAAGAGTCAAGGTTCAGTATCATATCAACTTTGAATTTTTAATGGTGTATATGGAAATTTTAGATAGCAGTGCGTCATTTGATCAATAAACAGTGTTACAATAAACGAGTTTATAAGATATAGTGAGATTTATACAAAAAGCTCTAAATTCACATTTGCATTTCTTCCCTTTTAACTAAAATCTTAGGATTTTTAATTGTTTTTTTGGGGGAGTGGTACAGTAGACATAATCTGTTAATGGAAGAAAAGCAAGAGTTCAGCATAGTAGGGTCTGAATTCTTAGCTCTTTTTAAAATGAAGATGTATGTGGCAATAAATAGTATATATGCTCAAATACCACACTTGTTAAAATTTGAAAATGATACATTTTCACCAAGCTAGGAAAAGGTATGTTTAATAGGAGTTGTACAAATTCAGTTTTTTTTTTTTTTTTTTTTTTTGTATAGGGGTGGAAAAAAAAATAAACCCATGGTTTTATCATGACATCCTTTGACAGTCCTAACAGAATATATCACTTCAAAGGCTCCCTGGTTTGAAAAACTAACTCTTTTGTTATTTCACTCCAGTTTAATGTTAACTGTTGTTGATGGTATTTTGTAGTCCAGATTTATTCATATTGTTGAAATTTAAGGCTGGAACAAAATTGTTTTAGTTCCACCGATGTAGCTGGGAATGATTAAATATTCAAGCCTGAGGAGGCAAAGCTGAAGCTAAGAGCATGCTTACCATAAGAGGGAATTTATTTAACCTTGATTAGTCATTGCTGTCAGCAGAATGCTAACATTCCCTGGACTAGATTGCCACTGGATTACTAAGGTACCTTGTTGAAAGATAACATTTTCTTCACTCAAATTGGTTCATAGTTAAGTCCAGGTTTTTGATGAACTAGTCCCCAAGAGTGATCACCAATACATGGAACAGAAACGATATAGTAGTCCTTTTGGTAGTTGATTTGAAAGTTCTGTTGATTAATGGATGAGCAGCTGTTCTTTGTGTTGAAATAAAGCACAGTAGTGTCCATTGCTGAGTTTTAATACGTTACTTGAAGTAATACTGGCATATCTTCTGGTACACTAATCTGAGCAGACTAGAAAAGCCACTTGCGTGCTGCTGTAGATGATCCCATAGCTCCCTAAAAGCGTGGATTGTTTTATTAACTTATGTTCTCAGCAAGTTGCTCTAGTTGGAGTTCTTGGAGTGCTGCAGCAGTCTGTTTACATAAGGTTGCAAACAGAAAATGATGTGCCTGTTTTTACATAAAGATCTGAACAAGGCATAATTGGCATATAATCATCTCAGTCACATAGTGACTTCTGATTTAAATTTGAGATACGTCAGGTTGCATATTGAATAAGTGTGAACACTTTTGAAATGCATTAATGCAGTGAAAAGTCAGAAGTATTTGAATATTGAAGTTGTTTTAAAAAAAAGAAAAACAAAACAACAAACCTTTCATGGATACTATACAAAATACATTAGGCAAGGATTGACCAAGGAAGTGGTTTTCTGTAAAGGTTTAAGTACCAAAGGTAGAGAATCTAGTCTAGTGATACAATGTTAATGTGCAGTGTTGGCTTTTCTAATTTGTACTGTAACACCTTCACACTTTCTATTTTAAATGAGTCTTTTCCTTTTAAATAATATTAGGTATATTTTCACACCTTTCTTTTCTGATGCAGAATTCAGGTTAACATTTTACTGCATCTGGTATGTATGGTGTAATATGTTTGGATTCTTGTGACCTTTCTTTTGAACATTCTTGTGCTTTTTCATATGCTGTATTCTTCAAGCAATAAAATTCTGATGTGTTTTTATAAAATTGCTTTTATATTTAATTGTCTGTCGTATTCTTTGTAATTTTAAGGAAAAAAGTTAAGACTGCTTAAACTCTGCTGCAGTTTTGACCCACTGAACAATTCTTGTGACCAAAGGCTATAACTTGAGTGCTGTTGGGGATAGCATTGCTGTTCACTGGGGTTGCTAATGCTTGTGAACAGTATTTCTGGGCTTGGCCTGCTCTCTTTCCTCTTGGGAATTGTAGTCTGTGTGTTTTTATAACCCGACTTTCTTAACTTGAAAAGTTGGACAAAACCCCTGTAGATCAGATATAACCTAGTGAAGTACTTCCAGTTTAACAGTGCAGGACCCCAGTCAGAGGCTGTGAAAACAGGAATATATGCTAATATGTTTCTTGTGGAATTTTCATGTACTTATTAATTTCACATAGTTTGGCTGTTCCACCTCAAGTATGAAAAGTAAGCTCTGGCAGTTGCAGGGGGAGAATCTTCACTGATCTTTCAGCAAATTAAGGATTTTGCGTTACTTTCCCGTTGTGCTTCCATGTACAAACTGCAGTAAAGACAAGAGCTTTCTGAATTTGTGGTACCTATGATTTTTTTTTTGGTACACCAGATACATATAGTTTGGTTAGTGACCTGTATTGTTACTTTGTATCAGAAGAAACCTGTAAGGATGTGTCTTTTTTTAAATACTGACTTGAGATTATCTCTGGGTTTTCAGTGGTTATTCTGACAGTCTGTTTCAGAATGCCTTCTCTAAGTGACTCCCTCACTCCCTTCTGTGTTACTTTAACAAAGCGTATGTCTTCATGACATTGGGGATAATTAATATAGTTGAATTTACACACTGAGGTACTTTTGAAGGAAGTGTCTGAAGGATTCTAGCCATCAAATTTTTAAAATGGTATTTGAATTTCACTGCTTAAATGTGGCTAGTTGAGTTTGGCATTGAAACACTGGAATTTCTGCAAGAATGGAGTAAGTCTCTGAAAACCACAATTATAAACATTGCTCTTCAGATCTTGTAAAAGTACCTCCATGAAGGAGGACTCTGTGTAACAATGACTGTGTTGACCTTTTCATAAGTTTTAAACAGTGCCGAGTCAAGGGCATGAAGTGACTTAATGGTTGTTGTGGAACAGCAAAGCCCCTACTCTCATTTTATTTTTGGATGGTGATTTTTATGAAGAACATGTACAAAACAGCATGAAAGCAGGAGTGCAGTATGAAAGGTTAAGAATGCTGTGTGGTTAGATTTACTTTTGGTATTACAGCACAGATCTAGGATGGAAAAGTTTCACTTTGCAGCTTACACAGTGGGACCACATCAGTGGGATACTGGCAGGTGTTAAGATGGGGTTTGCTTACATATAAATTAACACAGTCTCACTCTTTGATCCCTTCTGTAACAGACTACTTGATGAATGTGCCATCTGTGACAAGTGTATGCCAGGTATAACTCGGTGGTGAAAAGGAGTACCACTGAGGCTTAGAGTAGGCCAGTTAAGTTCTGCTGGCAATCAGGAATAATAGGTTCCTTTTCAAAAGATGTTTGAGCTTAGTTTGAATATATTGGGGTTTTTTCCTGACTGAAATGTGTGGGTTTTTTTCCTGCAAACATAGCTACAGAAATGAGTAATTTTTAGAATTTAATAATAGCACTGGAAGCAGTTATCCCAGTTCTTGGCTATGTTGGGCAACAAGCATTGTAGAGCTGTGCACTCCTGTAAAGAAACAGAACCAGTGAATGCTTGAACTGGAGGCTGCTCTTGTCTGTGGTACTGTGCTAGGATGCCACTAAGAGAGTTCTTGGGGAGCACAGGTTTCATACCAAATGATCAGTGAATCCAATAGGATATGCCATGCCCTATACCTCAGTCGTAAATCCCTTAAGTGTGGGTTTGTGGTGTGGATGAGTCTGGGTTAGACTTGAATAACCTAGGATAGAAAAATGTAGCCACTGATGCTCCTGCATATGTTGGGTAAGGGGATGGGTGATTTTTAACTCTTCATGGCCGTGATTTGTTGTCACATTTTGCCACAACCTGTTTCTGTTTTCCTGAATTTTAAATGTGAAGACCTACTATACTTCATATATATGGGGTGAAGATATGTAAGAGACATCTTAAACTCTGTGAAGGTGACCTTTAATTTTAAGGCTGATTGTTCATATGGTTGATTTTTGTAATACTTCAGATATGTGGGTTTTTTCTTGTTTCAAAGAAAGTAATGGGTATTAAACTAGAGGCACTGAACTCTGTTTTACTTTGCATCAAAGGCAGAAGAATCACACCATGGAAACATCTGGGCTTGATTTCTCCTCTTCCCTTTTCCCCTCAGCCTCCACCTAGCATAACTAGTTGAAGTTAGTTGTTTTGCATGGTATAACTTAAAATGATTTCCACACTCATTACAGTGGGAACTAGTCCTGGTTTAGTGTTAGTTACTAGCCGTACTTGTAGACTTTGTCTTCAAAGTGTTGTACAGGCATTAATAAGGCAATGTTACAGGCAATGTTATACTGCACAGTCTAATAATGTTAGTATTTTAACAGTCAATGCTGTGCTTTGAAATTAACACTTTCACATGCTACAGAAGTAAAAGGTGGTGCTCCATGTAGAGGAGAAAAGATGTTATCTGCATGTCAGACTTCATGGAAGGGTGACTTGTTTAGAGAGCAAGTAATTGGGAAAACAAACAGACTTGTTATAAAACTCATTGTCAGAGATGAAAGCATTTATTTGTAATAGCAGAGTTGCTTGGGATTGCTGGTTATGGGCCAGGACCTGGTTTCATTAATGTGTTCAAGTTTCATTCTGTCACCTACAGAGTGAAAAACCATTGCTGAATTAGAAACTGAATTGAGCACCTTTTTGTTTCAGGTACAAATTTGTACTCTCAGGGAGTAGTGTAATTTGTGAAAAAGAATAAATTTATCAGGGTAGGGATGGTGTTAGTAATGCAAAAAATTAAAGCCTTCACCATCCTTAAGGAGACTTCTAAAAACGTTAGAAAATGGAGGAATATGAGTAACTTTTTTTTTTCTACTGTAATGCAAACACTATTAAAAATTTTCATCCATAGGTAATAATTTTTCAGGCAGGTAAAATACATAACTTTTATGAAGCAGCTGTCTTTAAATATGCACATGCCTATATCTTTCATATTCTTAGATGGTGTGTGTTCCATACCTATGGTAATTTAACTGTCTGGGATTGCTGGGTAAGTTGTGTGCAGCTAAACTCATTACCCTTAAATTATGAATAACTTGTTCTCTTGTATGTTCTAATGTTTTGTAACTTAACATTGCTGGAAAAAATGAATCTTTTAATTTCTACAGAAATTTGACAGTTTGTGAGGTGCTTACAAATTTGTCTTAAAAATATAGTTCCAAATAAAAGTAAATTCAAAAAGAAAACAAATTAGTTTATCTTAATTTATTGTATCATTAAAATGAAAGGGGCAGTTTTTGATTGTGAAAAAGAGATTTATTCTGTCTGCAGGATGTGGAAACACAGGGCTAAAATGTCACAGCTAGAAATGAGTAATCTTTTTCAAAATGTGGAAAAATGCACTTTTGCCTATTCTGAAATTGTGAGTTGATGTTCTGAGACAACAATCACCCCTCACACTTTTCTCTTGGGAAAATAAGCTTCCTTCATAGGCTTCTTTTCATAGATGAAAAGGATCTAGGGCATGAATCATACAGTTCTGTTGGGAAGAAATACAGCAGCAGACAAGCCTGGAGGGAAAAAGTGTTTCAATTACCTGTGGGTTGTTTTTTTTTTTTTTTTCTTTAATGATGTGAAAAAGGGTTTTAGAATTAGATGTTGCCTTAAAATGAAATCTCTGGTATTGAGTGTGTTATAAGAGCATTTTTTGAATTTTCTTCTGAAAGCAGAATAAAGCTTCGGAATGCTGAAACAGATTTTCGATATGTATTTCTCTTTGGGTATGTTTTTTATAGCCTACTACTATGATATATATATATATTCCAACCCAGAGGGGCAGTTTAGTTTTTAGTTTGTGCTGAAAATGATACATTTTTTTTAGTGTGGAATAAAGTTCATAGGTAGTAGTAACATAACTTCCTTTTGTGGACTAGCTGTTAAAGACACACAGGTAATAGCAACACAACTGAACCCTTATGTTCTGTGTATTTATTTTTTAAAAATTCATCAGCTGAGAAGATCTGGACATAAGGAGTACCCAGGGTAGTGGTAAATCCAAAGAGAAACACCTTTTGGGGAAGAGGAGTGTGTTAGGGAGGGAAAAGAACAGTCTTAAGAGGTGGTGTATATTCTTCACACTTCGTCTTGAAGGGAAGAGTATGCAAAGACAAAGCTGTGAGGAGGAAAAACTTCCTGGGATTCAACCTGTTAGAATCGGTCCAAAGAGCAGGTGTTGGTCTTCAAATTTAGTTAAGTAGAGCTCCAAAACTGAAATGTCAAAAATAAAATTTCTTTATTCTTAGGGTTTGCTTGTTTGGGATGACTTCATTATGGTTAATGCGTGTGCTTAGTCTCTTGCCAGGATTTCACATGGAACAAATCAGAATGCAAAATGGAGGTGCAGGTATCTTTATTAATGTAAGGGCAAGACACGGGAAGGTAATTGATGTGCTTAGTAGGATATCTGTTCTATGCACAGCATGCTCTGTTCTTATTCCCATTGTTGATTTATTTACTGATTCCTGTTCTTTTAAACGGATTAATAGTGGGAGGGAGAGAGTGTTCTTGGATGTGTGAATTACCCTTGAGTTTCCTTCCAGACTGTGATCCTGAGACTGTTTGTTCATGTACACCATTAAATGTGGTATTATGCAACATGGATGTCGACTTTCTCATGAGAAAAGGAGGAACCACCACAGATTTAAAATAAGAAGGGAGGGACACTTGAAATTAAACCACTGACCACTGAAATGAAATCCTTTAAAGGAGAGGAGTCAGGACCTGCAGAGCTATAGAAGGTAAGACAATCAAGGGATCTTTGGCCTTCTCAGTTTCAAATTAATGTAACTCACACCTTATGCAATGAAATATGATCTGATTGATTACAGCAGAAAGGGGTTGGCATTATGTCATACTGCTTGTTCGTTCGCTTGCCAGCAGGTGGCTGTCCAGTTCAGGAAATGGGCTTTGCCTGTCTGGGTTGAAACTACTGGAAACCTCTTAACAGAATCTTACAGTATGGTGAAAATTCATGATGCAATTTTAAATTAAAATTTCTTTAATGAGATTGATCAGTAACTCAGGATATGGATTATGTTGAAACATTAAGTCATATTTTGCAAAACTCCATATATGTGTGTTTCTGGTCATAATGCAAAGTAAGAGGATAGTAAAAATTTTAGTAAGTCTGAAAATGGATCCTTAGCTACACACACATTCATCCACTATTTGGTTTTTTGCAGCTTGAATTAGTACCATGCCGGACTCTCCATCTTTCCATATTGATGCAGTATGTTAATCTGCACAGTCTGCTTGAAAACTGCTAACTAATTGATGTGGACAGCAGTTACTATTGAAGTCTTTGGTTATTATCTCAAAACTAATAATTTCTCTGCCTGTAGTTAATACAGTAATGAAAAAAATTGACTGACAGAATTCACAATGCTTGTACTTAACTCTGCGTATTAGATACAGCTCAACATCCTTTCAATGTAAGGAGATATGCATGGATGCCTATGGGGCCAGTGGGAGAATGGAGAAGACACTGGATGTATCAGGTATTAAGGTAGCAAAGTCCTGCTGTTCATGGCTGTGTTTTGATAGAATGCTGAAAATATGTGCAATGAAAGCAAATGGATTTATAATATTCAAGCAGGTAATGCATTAAAAAATGAAAATCATATTTTGAGACTATGATTTATGGACATTCCCTGTTACTCTGTTGTTGTCCAGTCTCCAGCTTGGGATACACTTGTATATTATCAAAGGAGAATGCTAAGGTATTGTGTGATAGTCTTGCTTCACTGGAATAAAGGAAATTCCAGAGAGGGGAAAAAAAAAGAGGCTCTTTGTACTTAGAATATTGCTAGTTGATGCTGATTGACACCACATTTTCTCTGCTGCATGTGGCATGGAAAGATGTGCTCCTGGTTATAGTGCTGACAAAAAGTGTGAGCACAAGTTATTTCCTAAAGGCAGATGTAAGTTCTTATTTTCTTCTAGTTATAGCTGGTGTAAGTAGTGCCCTTCCAATTCTGTCATCCAGTCACTCACTGGTCATGTCTTTCTGTTTAGCTTGCTTGGACAAGAGAAAAAGAAAAAAACATGGCCTTCTTCTGCTATATAAAATGTACTTTAGTACAGACTGGAGAAGATGGAAGGGTACAGCTCTTCCCACAGAAACTGAGAGGAAAAAAATTAGAATTAGGTCACCTTAGGCAGTGGCTGAGTCTGCACTAATATGTGTGGTTTTCCTTCTGCCTTGAAGCAGGGCTGGTGTGATCTGTCTAACAGTTCCCTGCTAATTTTTTGTTAAAATAACAATAAATCAGTCCTCGGAGTTAAGCTAAGTTTATTTTGCCTATTATTTGAAATAGAGACCCAATGGAATTAAGCCTGTAGTCAGATGCACAGCTACAAACTCTTTGCATACTGCTGGCTGTGGTTAAATAACCAGTCTGTGGGGGACAGAGGCAGTCTTTAGAGAACTCAGCACAAGCTGAGGCGTCAAGACACAAGTTTTTGTCTCAAAGTATTTCCTGAGCTGTAAAGTAATGATTACCATGACAATTCCATACATGGAGTGGAACATCAGCATTTTATAAAATTAGAGCACTTAAGAGTGCTGATGATAGGGGGAAATACATGTGTAAAGAAGGGAGAGAACTAAATTCTTTTGGATTTGAAGCAAAAAGAGATAATACTTAGGGGGTTTGCAACGCTTCCTTTTCTTTGTAGAGTAAAAATCCAATTTTACTATGACAAAGAGGCTGCTGGCTAGCAGAGAAAAGGATTAATGGCACCTCACACTGAGAAAGAGATATTTGGAAGTAATTGTTTGGTCCTGCTGATTTTTGTGGCAATGGAGAGCTAAGCTGCTTCTCTCTTTAGAAAGTGTGCCCACAGGGAGTGCCAGACGGCTTTTCTGCCACTCCAAATTAATCATGCAGATTGTTCTGCCAAGATAATATCCTTAGGTACACTTGTAAACTCAAGTACATTGCATTAAGAGGAACGTAGCCAGAAGGTCGAAGGAGGTGATCCTCCCCCTCTACTCTGCCCTGGTCAGGCCTCACCTGGAGTCCTGTGTCCAGTTCTGGGCTTCTTGGTACAAAACAGACAGGGATCTCCTGGAGAGAGTCCAGCAGAGGCCACAAAGATGATTAAGGGCCTGGAGCATCTTCCCTGTGAGGAAAGGCTGAGTGAGCTGGGGCTGTTCAGCCTGGAGAAGACTGAGAGGGCATTTCATCAATATTTATAAATATTTGAAGTGTGGGTGAGGAAGGTCTGAGTGAGCTGGGGCTGTTCAGCCTGGAGAAGACTGAGAGGGCATTTCATCAATATTTATAAATATTTGAAGTGTGGGAGACAAAGGGAGATGGTCAACCTCTTTTCAGTGGTCTGTGGGGACAGGGCAAGGGGCAATGGTCACAAGTTGGACCACAGGAGGTTCCACACCGATGTGAGAAAGAACTTCATGGTGAGGAAGCACTGGAACAGGCTGCCCAGGGAGGTTGTGCAGTCTCCTTGTCTGGAGATATTCAAGACCCATCTGGACACTGACCTGTGCGACCTGCTCTGGGGAACCTGCTTTGGTGGGTGATTGGATTCGATGATCTCTTGAGGTCCCTTCCAACCCTTACATTTCTGTGATTCTGTTGAGAAGTGAACAGAATTAAAAAAGTATAGAAGTATTGTAATAACTGGAATTATGCGGATTCAGTCTAAAAATAAAATTAGGCAGCTTTCTTTTAGAGCCTGCATGAATTAGTCAATGATGGGGAAAATGTAACTCAACTAAATATAATGATAAATTTTCTAAGCTAGAAATAAGTTTTAATAATCTTCCAGAAAATGCATTTATATGGGTACTAGAATAATGACATTTATCATGAAGGCTTTGCTGCATCTAAAAATTAATTAAATATGTCTTTAATGCATTCTTGAGGCCTGTTAGTGAGACCTTTTTTCTTCCTTTCCCCAAGTCTAGTGTTTCTAAGCATGTGACTAGAAGCATAAAAATCTGTAAGGTAATATTTGTTTAATTACTTCTAGGCCTAGGGCCAATTGCTTGATAATGAAAACAATGTCAAAATTCTAAATGATTAATGACAACATTTCCGGCAATATCCTGTGAAGATGCAGTAGACCTCTGCCCTTCATGTTACAGCTAGGTCATTTCACATCCTGAACTGCTCAAGTGGAGGAGAGCATAGCCCAGTGCATAGAGGGGAATCTCCTAAAGCAAGAGTGTACTCAAGCAGGAAAAGGACCTAACGATGGCTGACGTCAGACTTCTCGCTGAGCTGAAACACTGTTATGCTGTTGAGATTGTTTTGTTTTAATGAGTTAAATTTAATTTGATCACATGGTCTTAATATATTGTTTGTGAACTCGAGGTTCTGGGATAACTTAGATAAGTGCTTTTTGCCTTTTAACTTATGATCCATTACAGTCAACTAAAAAGGTAATTAGCTTTAATCTTCTCTTTACTAATGAAAAGAGGACTTCTAGTTTAAGTAAAGATGAAACACACATCTCCATATATGGTCCTGATACATACATGTACTTTTGGTTTTGTGAGAAGTACAGTTTGAAAGCAAATTAAAAATCAGAAACCAATCTTGAAAACAGTTGTGCCCATATTTCAATTAAAACACTAATAAAGCTACTCTAGTCTGTTGGCAAGAGGTAAGCTTTGCATTTAAATTTTTTTGGAATGCTGTAATACTAAAACTGAAAAAGGCATTATGGAGGTTTTTCCTCCACACGGACCTTAAAAGCTTACCTTTTTGTTTTGCCTTAAAATAATATGTCCAGATTAGATGAAGAAATATTTCCTTTTGAGGAATATCTGAAGCAATCATTCCACCATTTCCCAATGTATATAGTGTATATATATTCTCCAAGTCTCTCTAATCAGTTTCATGTACTTAACGTGAAGAAGCCACAGCTATCAGCACTATCTCAGATAACTGTACTAGATCCTTTGAGTCAGATTTTGTGCTTATTCTCTTGGGATGTTTCTGTATTGCAAAGTGAAGGTCTGAGATTTGAGCTAGTTGTGAAACAAACTGATAGAGCAAAATGGCTCACCATACTTCCATGCAGAAGCAGTATGTTAACATGTACAGTGTCTGGCTTAATCTGTCTAATCGTTAACCTCTGAACACAAATAATTAGTCAGACTGCAGTAGTGCTCTAATTCAATGATACAGTTTCCTATTCTGGTGTGAGCTTGTTCAAAGCCTGTTCAGTAATATCTTTTGATTGTTGCTCTTAGTGTCCCTAAGCTCTCAAAGAGTTAGGTATATCCAAGAGGTTGCTGTGATAACACCTATCCTATTTTACACAGTATTTCAGAGCAATCTTTAAACCTGTTCTGGAGGTTGTGAAGTTACTCAAAATCTCTGCAACATTGTCCAGCTCCTTATGCTTCCTTTACCCTATGTCTGTTAAGATAGCTTGTTGGGGTTTTGGTTTTTTTGGGTTTTTTTTTTTTTAAGAAAGCTCATGGAAAGAACAATCCTGTTTGTCCCAGGAAACCTTCTCATTAGCTAGAATTCAGCTTTTTAAGCATTACTGAGAAGCTAAGTATTGTATTTTTGTGTCTATGATACAAGCTTCAGTTTCCTTCTAAAATGTGTAGAGATCACTATAAAACATTCAATTTTGTTATTCTACTATGACCTGAAAACAAATCCTGACATGTTGCGGATTGCAAATTTTGCAGAAATAGGAGTAATTAGTTAATTCTTAAATTTAAAGTTAGGTAAAAGAACCTGAGGTCTCAGGTGTCAATCAACCAACCACAAGTATATATATATGTGTAACACTTTATGCAATGAAAGGCCAGTATTTCAAATCTGAGTACCAAGCAATTGCCTGACTTTCTTCTGGATCCACAGATCCAGAATTTAGGATCCATTTTCCAGTAGATGAATGTGCTCTACTAGAGTTTCTAAAGTTGAAAATTTTAACTCAGGAGTTTGGGGTTTTTTAGTGTTCATTTTTGGACATTTAAGCTGAAACAATGGTACATGTGAGTCTTCCTGAAATGACCAGAAAGTAAAAAAATCCTGTCTCTCCTGAAGGCAGCAGTAAATACCTAAACCATTTCAAATGGTGTAAGGGTTTTCACCCCCAGTGTTTAAAGGTTCCAATTACATTTGTTTCTTGAAACTGCTTTAAAAAATAAGTAAATGTGCCAAATCAGGCATTCAAAACCAAAGCCCCCAAGATCATGAGGTGCGTTTATAAAACCTTTCTTAGGACACAGCAGAGTATGGATTAATGCCCTGATTAAAGATTTTTAAATCTTGTTTTCTACAATTATTACACTTGTAACAAGTGTTAGCGTAGGTATTGAGACACATTATAAACACCTAACACTAGCAAATTATTTTTACTTAATTATGTTTTGAACCAGGTTATTTCATTTTATCATCCCATTGTGTTTTTTGAAGAATCATTTAATGAGGTATGGTGACCTGGTAGCTATGCAAAAATTTGGATGAAGTGTTTAACAGAAACTTTGCCTCATTCTGGAAGTCATGGATGTTGACTGAATTCAAATATGTATTTATTCATCATACTTGTTTGTAATGTATTTATTTCTGCTTCATGGCCTGAATCCTCATCTGGTACTCTGCTTGGTGAATATTTTCAGTTACTGTATGCAATCTAAAAACTGAGTTTGTGTCAGACTTCAGCTGAAATTTGCCCAAGTGTGAATTAAATCTTGAGGCTAAAATTGGGGTATTATGACCACTAAAACATACATGTAGGCCACCACAGCATGTGGCACACTTGCTCGTTTTTTGGATCCCCACAGACCAAATGCATTTCTTGTGTCACAGAAGAACATTTTCTGAGATATGCCTTAGAATGACAAACCCAATTGGATTTAAGTAATTTTTGTTTCATGATATAGAGACATAAGAAAGTGGTATTTTCACTCATTTTTAACTGCCGTCTATAAACGTGATTTTACGTAAAAACAAGAGGAAAAACAACAAATCGATGCCTTGAGAGGAGGATTTAATTCAGGTGGTTTTCAAAGCCTTTGCTCTCTATAAGCTTTCTGTGCTTATTAACAGGCACTTTTTTAGAAAAAAATAATCTTTGACAGGGATTGAATACCCCTCCTTTTCTGGTTACTGGGGGAACTCCCTGTTATAGTGATTCAATGATCTGATTAATCCAACTACTCCATCAGAAATAGTTATTTTTACTCAGGTGCCAGCCTTGCATTTCCTAACTTCTCGATTTATTATTGACTTGCACGTCTACGTGGGAGGGAAAAGAAGTCCTTTCCCATTTCCTTCTCTCCTTCGCCATGGGGCCAGGTGAGGAGGGTGCGCCTCTCCCGGCCGTGAGTCAGCGCTTTCCAGGGGACGGGAGGAGGCCTCGGAGCCGCGCGGGATACNCCCCCCCCCGCCCCCGTTAATGAGTGGCGACGCCGCCGGCAAGGGGAGCCGCGCCACACCGTGACACCCCTCAGCGCCGCTCGGCGACGTCGGGATTCGTACAGCGCCTCAGGGAAGAAGCCAGGCGCCGACTTCCCTAGGGAGACCCGGAGGCGAGGCCGGCGTCCGGCCTCTCTCCCGCGGTGCAGCGGCCTCTCCGCGTCCCGTCCCCCAGCCGCCTCAGCCAGGCCCGCCCCTCTCCCAGTCTCCTCCGCCGCTCCCCCCCCCCCCCACCCGG